>JABAKD010000007.1:1061515-1454015 GCA_012845835.1 Undaria pinnatifida
AGCACGTTTGGACCTACATATTTCTGACTGACAGCACATGCTACGAAGTTGTATAATAATCGCACAATTAGTATGTAAAGGTGCGCCGTTTTTTTCTTGAAGCTCCTCGCGTGAAGAGATCTATACCGCATCCCATCCCAAAGCTTGTTTTGAGTAAACTGGAAGCGCAACCGATGACCAAACCCATGGCCTAGGAGTGAAAAATATTCAAATTTCGAAACAGAATGACGGACCGATCATTTTGAGTTCTAAGGAGTGCCGTCATTCAGACGATATTCTTGCCAGGAAGTGCTACCTCTATCGTACCACGCGTCTCACGGTGCGGAACTGCCCAACATCATTTGGAGCTCCGTTTGCTGTATACTATTTCCTTGTTGACCTGAGCCGTCGGACTGTTCATAGGGATGCTCTTTCATTATTTACTATTTCCTTGTAAACCTAACCCTTGGGACTGTTCATCGGGATGATCTTGATTTTTTTCTCGAAGTCAGTGTTTGGGTAGAGAGCTCACCCAGCAAGAAACTTGATAAATATTCGGTGCTTCCCCTACTAGAGTATGCGAGATATTGCGTTCTACCGTGCCTAACTCCAACTCCTGGCGCAGGCTGGAAGGACCTGCCAATTACCGAAACCCTAGGGCAGTCAAACGCCTGACCGGAAATCCACTACGATTAATCCAATGGTTGTGTCCAACGATATGGCAGGCGTTGTGTTGCGCTTCGAATGCGCCGGTCTTGAATCGGAATATCTCCGTGAAAGTGACACAAGAGGACACTTTCAGACCAACATGATTCGCGTGCTGGACAGATGTTGACGTTTTTACGGGCTCAGGGTGGTACTGCGGCAAAGACAGCGGTTATGCGTCGCCAAAAGACACAGCTTTGACGCCAACGGAAAGTGGATCGGGCAGTCCGATCGTACCTCCCACCGACTGACGTGCGGCATCATGTCGTTCGTCGACTATTTTCACCGAGATGGGGTGCACATGCCCTGCAGGTGTTTTGCCCAGCCGGCCTGAACTGTTGTAGAGGGTTCCGACGGGTGATGCAGCGACAACTGCAGGACATATGCGTGCCATTCTATCGCTATGATAGTAGGTTGGATTGCATGATGATGCGCGTCAGGCGTTGAGCGATGTGCTTGGACGGCCCTATCCAAATTTAGTTGGGGTTGGTCTGTCTTTCTTGAAGGCGCTTAACTCCTGTCCTTTCCTCAGCGATTCCCAGCCGTTTGTTCAGCAACTCCCTACCAAAGCGAGACACGGCAGGGGTATGAAGAGCACGTTTGGGACGATTTTAGTCGTGACTAATGGGGCTCCCATACCCAATACCATTGGAAACCCTTTTTGTTGGAAACTTTTCGTTGCATACCTCGGCCACGAGATTGTTCATCGGGTTGCAGGCGGGTTGCAGGTTTTTCCTCTTGTTCGGCTTTTGGGGGGATATAGAGCGCCTCAGGTGAGTAGAAGACTTAAACATTCAGGTGCATCCCGACGCCAGCACGCGTCTGTCCAGCGCGCGCACTGTGCTGCCCTTGGCGTTCTTTCTGTGCCTACCAAACTCGCAGATATAATCAGATGTCACCACCGGTACATTTGAAACGACCTTCGATGCTTGCTATTTCGTCTGGATCATCCAATCGGTTTGTTCATGGGTTGCTATCCAGCCAGGCGTTCGACAGCTCGAGGGGTGGCGCGAGAGACGGACCTTTGACTGCATCCATCAGAACCTGACGTTCGGCCGTCGTTACGGCAACACGCAACGATCGGGCTAGCACTCACACTTGAAACTGACTCTCGTGGTTTCCCAGAGCCGGTAGATGGACCAACGGTATGATTTACTGGCAGGTTGGGAACGTCTGTCGTTGCTGTTGCTGCTGCTGCTGCACCTCTCTTGGCCACGAACAGAAGTGAGCATTGCTTTTTCCAGTCGTGAGTGTCAAGGCAGTCATTGCGCCTTTAGTGACGGTGGTTAAATGCCGTATCTGGTGCAGGGCCCGAAGGTCGTTCTGTTATGGAGATGTTCCACGAGTCTAACACTTGGCCGGAAAACGCGCACGACTATGTTCAATGGTTGTTCAGCCTGAATCACGGGCGTTTTTCTGGTTGAGCAACCATTGAATGCAGACGGACACGTCTTCCAACCAAGCTTTAGACTCCTGGAGAATCTCTGCGAGAGACGGCTGGAGACGGCCCTTCCCCGCCTGCAGGGCCTGACAAGCGTCCACCGTCACAGTATAGGAAGCGATGGGGCTAGCGATCACGCCTATCACCGACTCTCCCGGTTTTGCCAAGGCAGTTGGTGAGCACAAGTAGAACTGGCTGACATATTTGGAACAGTGGTTGTTGCTGGTGCTGCAGCCACCTCTTGACCAGAAAACGAAGTAAACCTTGTGTCTTTCCAGGCTTGGTTCTAGCCCAGTCATTGTTTCCCGCGACGGTGGCTTTGTTAGGTTCTGGCGCCCTCGGAGAAGGCCAGTCTCTCACCGAGAGTCTAGAGAAATCTGACGCTTGGGGGTGGAAAATATCCACCATTACATAGCATGATTGTGCTGAGTGTAATCGTGGGTTTTTTCGGGAAAGGCGTCAGACCTCCGCAAGGATCTGGGCGTGAGACGGGCCTTGCCCACCTGTGCTGAAACCTGACGATCGACGATCGTCATAACAAGACTTGACGACGGAGCCAGCAACCGCACCTGGCACCGACTCTCCTGGTTCCCCCAGGTGATTGGTAGGCAGAAAGTGGACGTGGCCGGGGGATTGGGAACAGCTATTGTTGTTGATGCTTCTACTTTGACCTCTTGATGAGGAACACAACGAAGTGTTGATTTTTCGCAGGCTTGCTAGCCCCGTCATGTGTATTTTCTGCGACGATGGCCGTACGCCAAGCTCTGGCACCTGTGGGAATGGCACGTTTCTCGCCGAGATTATCCAGTAATCTGACGCCTGGCTGGAATACACCCACCATTATATCCATTGGTTGGTTGGGTATTGTCGTGGTGTTGTCTTGCCACGCGTCAGATTATTGGACAATCTCACCGGCAGACGACCCTTCCCCACCTGTGCTAGGACCTGACGTTCGGCCATCGTCATAGCAAAACTCAGCGGCGAGGCCAGCGACCACGCTGGCACTGACTCTTCCGATTTCCCGAGGTGGTTGTGGGACGAAAGTACAAGTGGCCGGCGGACTGGGAACGGATGGTTACTGTTTTCTTCTTCGTTCACCTGTTGATCAGGAACATAAGTTAATCTTACTCTTTCGCGCATGATTAAGCCTTGCTTTCCCAAGCTTGGGTGCTGGCCCCGTCAAACAATTGTCAGTGACGGTGTCCAAACGGCAGGTTCTCGCGTAGGCAGGGAAGCCTCGCCTTTCGCCGATATCGTTGGGAAGTCTGACGACTGGCTCGCACAAAGTCATACTTACATCCAGTGGCTGTTGTGCTATAGCTATTGGGTGTCATCGTGAGTTATTTCTAACCAGCCGTCAGACTTCTCGGGAATCTTGGCGAGAAACGGGCGTTTCCGCCTACGCGAGAACCTGACGTTTGGGGAAAGGCACAGGAAAACGCATTGAAGGGACTAGCATCCATGCCTGACACTGACTCTGCTGGTTTCCCTGAGTCGGTAGATGGATCGAACGTAGAACTGGCTGACGGCCATGCAGCACGTTGTTGTGCGAAAAAGGAGAGCTGAAGAATAGGGTGCGATGAGGCTCGAGGAACGGCTACTGCTTCGCTTCTGCTGCGTTCACTTTGACCTCGGAGCAGAAACGAATCTTGCTTTTTTCCAGGCGTGGGTGCTAGCCTCGTCATTTTTTTTACCATGACGATTACCAAATGTCCGGCTCGGCGCAGGCAAGGAAAGCCCGTCTGTCGACGAGATTCTCGGGCAGTATGACGCTTGGCTAGAAAAAATCCATGGCCGTGTCTAACGGCTGTTCAGTCAGAACAGCGGTTGTTCAGCCGGAAAAAGCCATCGTGTATGCCGCGTGGGGCTTTTACAGCCAGGAATCCTTATTCGTGTAAATCTCGACAAGAGATGGGCCTTGCCCGCCTGCGCCATAACTGGGCGCGTGGCCACCGTCGATGTAAACGGCGATGACTGGGCTAGCACCCACACCTGGCACTGATGACCGTGGCTTTCGAAAGGTGGTTAATGGGCAGAAGATACCCATGGCCGGCGGGTTGGAAACGGCTGTTGTTGCTTTTGCTGCTGCTACCATTAATAGTACTGCTGAAGCGTTCGCCTCTTGACCAGGAGCAGATTTTTTTTTGTTTCGTGTTTGAAGGGGTGGGTATTAGCCCGATAATTTCCTATGCAGCGGGGGGCTTCCAGTAGTGCCGGTATGTGCCAGCCCAATGCACCGGCATTATTTTAGGCACCAGAACTATTGGGAACAAAGTCACTATAGAGAGTTCAAGTTGTGCCAAACGATTTCATCGGCACTGCAGAGGGCAGCGGCACTTCTCAATCCGCATGCTGGGAGACTCCCGCGGTACCGCCATAGTGGCCAGTTGTCAGGTTTTCGCGTAGGCGGGCAAGGTCCATCTGCGGCCGAGATCTTCAAGTTGTCTGACGACTGGTTGGAAAACGGCTATGTCCGCAATATAATGGCTGTTCAGCCTGAACGGCGGCTGTTCTGGTAGAACGGCCATTATATTTGGTCATGGCCGTTTTTCAGCCAGTCCTCAGTCAGCTCGAAGATCTCGGCAATTGATAGGCCTTGCCTGCTTACGCGAGAACCTGACGTGTGGCCGCTGTGTCGTGTTAGAGGAAGTATCGGTCTAGTACCCTTGACTGTCACCGCTTCTTCTGCTTTCCCAGATGTGATTGCGTTCGCGGGCGAATTGGCAACGGCTTCTGTTGCTGATGCTTTAGACTACTGTACGTACGCAAAATTCTCGTCAATTACTGACACGAGTCAAGTGTTGTTGGACGTCGTACGGTTTGGTGGCTGGTTCTGATATTTTGGGCTTTTGTCGATGTATAGACCTTGGCATGTTGTTGCACCGATAGTACGATACGTACTTCAACTTTTTTCGTTACGATAAACTCTTCCCTGCTCCTTTCGCTTGCCCTATAGACACTATGCATAAAGGACCATCCCGTGCATCCAACTGTCTCCACGGCTGTTGGAGAACCTGGCGGTAGTTGCTTTGTGTTCCAATTTTTTTGTTCTTCAGCCGAAGCCGGTGTGCCGGTGACGGTAGAACCTGGCAGTGGTCTTTGCTCGAATAATGTTAGGGCATTGACCAGAGAACAGTATAACGGTGGCTGTTGGAGAATCTGGCGGTGGTCATTTCCTGCTTGATCAAGTCTTCATCTCGGTGGGTGTCTCCGCCATCGCATGCCGGAAGAGTCCAACGGTAGGATCGTTCAGCGCAGTACGCTTCTGACCAAGAGGCAGCGTTTTCAGCTTCCCGCGATCTGTTTTGCGATTGCGGTTGCTCCGTGCGAAGCTATGCACCCTGTGCCTGTTAATGCCGTCAACTACCATTCGGGAACTACTTGGAATGTGTGTGGAATCATTTTGTCTGGAGTAAAAGTTCAACAACCTTGAGGCGGATCGACAACGGTTGCCGCCGAAGTGCGTCTCTTTCTGAGGAAATTTTCTCTACGCAGGAGATTTGCGCTGGGCTAGTGCTTTATGGAGGAGATCTCCGCCGGAATAGTTTGGGCATTAGCCAGAAAAGGGTATACTGGCGGCTGTTGTTGAACCTGGCAGTTTTCTCCATTAGTTTATAGGAACTAGCGAGAAACCTGTACACCGGTGGCTGGTCGAGAGCCTGCCGGTTGTTTTTCGCTGCTCCAAAATGCTTTCATATCCGTGGGTGTCTCCTCCATCGCGCGCCGGAAGAGGCCCGGGAACGTCAAGCGCCTTGAACTTCTCGCCGAACGGCAACGTTTGCGGCTGTTAGCCATCTCGGCTGTTGGCCATCTGTGTGATGACGACGGTTCTATACGGAGCAAAGCACGCTATCCCGGTTGATACCGACATCATTGTACCAATGTTCTTCGGGACTGCAAGGGACTTATTCGAGGTTAATGTTTCGCGGGAGGTGGAAGGTAAGAAACGTGAGGTGGAACGACAGCGACTACCTGCCAGTATTGTGTTCCTATCCGAGCCAATTTCAATAATGAGGAGATAACGGCACCCCGCGTTTCCGCGCAGATGACAGCGTCTGGCGCTTGCACCCGGAAGGCTTGAGCAGAAGGTAGAAGATGCGGGAATCCCAACTCTCTTCTCTTTCTCAGCTGCCTGGTGATCCATCTGGTGTGAAGTAGGTCGATTAACAGACTGCTTGGCGGAGAGCATTCAGCTGAGAGTCCCACTTCTCCTGCCCGCTTCTCCGGGCATCAGCGTTCAGAGGCCATCCGTTGTCATTTGTGCGGCTTAGCAGCGCATCGCTCTTTTATCAGACGAGACTGTCACACCGAGACGCAATTTTGGCAGACAGCCGCTGTCGATCCACTTCAGATAAGGGAAGCAGCGGTTGAAGCGTCACTTGCGATATGTCGCCCTTCGTATTTTTTTAACGGGTTAGCCCACTATGAAACCGTGAGCTTTGACAGCAATGCAATGCCAAGTGTTAGAAAGTCGATGGAAAAACTGGAGCTGGACCAACCACGTGTATACTCAGTTTCATCGACGCCTTGCACTGCCTGTTGCTTGATCGACGCTGTAAGATCTATTAGTCAAGGTCTACAATATATTACCCCCCCAAAGTATGCAGTAACCGAACATGAAGAAGGGAAGTAATAGATTGATTGATACATAGTTTTGCTCGGGCGAGATAAGGGCGGGTGATTAACAACCATTTTCACGATTCGGCGAGACGATATACAACTGCACGGTTTGATTATCCGGGATTTCGTGGGAGTCCGATACCTATCTTTATGTACGGAACAGGGTGCAAGGCAAGACGAGATGAACACCCGACACCCTCCTGTTGAGACCTTCCATACATCGGACATATCACGATATGTAGTAGAGCATGTAGATCATGTAGATTGTCGAGATTTATGTCGTGATGATATGTTGTGCAGGATCTGTTGTATATAGTACCTATCCGACCTAGGAAACGTCTGCTAGATCATTCAGATTATCCGCCCCCCCAGCGGCAACATAATCTATAGGCTACGCAGCACATTTTGATCAGGGATTTGTTTGCCCTCGAAGACATAGATATTAATAGATCTTTGATAGGGATCTGGTCTGTCCGGTGTGTGAGAACTTCCATCTGGAGCGTTGTTGTCGTCCAACTCGCGAGCGCGCGTTCAAGGGGATCCGTCGGGAACCGCCCTTATCAAAGGAGGTCAGCCCCACTCATTGCACAACTTGACTTCCTCGTGCGCAGCCGTCCTCTCAGTAAAAGCTCATCAATGTAGATGAGGCTGATGCTCCTCCCTTACAATCCGTACCATGGACCCCGGGCCCTGTACCATGCATGCTGTACTTCCAACGGAAACAGCAAACATACTTGCAGCAAACGCGTCTTGTTGCGGTTTCCGCAGCGGGCACACCCTGCCTCGGAACTCTGTTTGCCTTGCACGACTTGTAAGTGAGGGGAGCGAACATCATCCACACGTAGTAATACCTCTGTCATGAGCATGAAACTGCGAAGCGAGTACAACTAATGTGAATAGTTTCTGCAACACAGCGTCGTTTTTTTACATTTATGAATGAGGCAGCACCGTAGTTCGGTGCATTGTGTCCCTGTGCTTAACTGTTGTCGTTCTTGTCCGCCACATCTGTCCTATATCATCGGCCGCGATTTCTTTTTTGCTTTCTTGTATACGCTGATGATCTGTGGTAGCAAGAAGACACAGATAACCGGTACTGTATAATTTGTTTGCATACACAAGTGCCAGCAACTTGGAAGTACGCACCGGTATGATACAGAATAGTGCCTGCAAGGGGAAAATCCAAACCAGGAATCGCTTGCACAGACAGCGACCTGACTGGGGCGCGTGCTGTACAGCTTTCAATTTATCCTCAGACCTCTACAACAAGCACTCATCCCCCCCCCACAAATTCACCTTTTGCCGACTTGCAGTACGATGTGCAGTGCTATGAGCCTGTCTGATTCAACTGCTGCCACGAACACCGGAACCGACTGCTGAGCTGCTGCTGTAGCTTATGCTACCGTACACACACGTTATACGCGTCTTTTTCGACACGACTCAATTGGTGTTGATCTTTGCACGAGATGGGGATTGGTTTATTTCGGACATGTCTCAAGCGTTGCCCAATGTCGCACGATTTGATGGTTGGTTCTGATGTTTTGGCGTTCATCAGACTATACATCGTGCACCCCTCTCAATAGGACCGTGTTGTATTGATAACACCGAATAAAAACACCGGTTCTTACCAGAAACCAGTTCCTGAACGTTTCGTTTGTTTTCTGCATAAGGGTTCATCACGTGCTTCCCACGGGCTCCGCGGCTGCTGGAGAAACTGACGATGGTCCTCATCCGCGTCGGTCATTTTGTCATCCAACGCGGGTGCTGCTGCTATCGCTCGCCAGAGGAGTCGTGGGAGCATATCAAGCACCGTAAGCTCCTCGCCAAAAGGCAGCGTTGTCGGCTTTTGACGATCCCCTGTGTGGTCTCGACGGCTATTTGCGAAAACCTACGCACATGCTTCCAGTTGTGTCCGCATGTACTGGGGCAGTGTGCTTCGGTTTTCTTGCATGGCCGTCGTCGTCGCCGAGCGGACCGTCGCAAGGTGGAGATGACCGTCGGAAGGTGGGGATGCACCCTCTTGCTCAGAAGCTTATAGCGCTTGATGCTCCTAGGACTCTTCCGGCGCTTGATGGCGGGAGCACCCTCGGAGATGGCAAGGGCGGAGATAGCGACCATTGTCAGGTTCTCCAATAGCGGCGGACAGTACACGGTCAACATTGATGCAGAGGGCGGGCGAAAAGTGAATGGACGGGTGTTTCTGAGCACAAGCACCGTAAGCTTCTCGCAAAGAGGCAGCGTTCTCGGCTTTTGGCGATCCGCTTTGTGATCTCGACGCCTATTTGCGAAACCCTAAGCACGCTCTGCCAGTTATATCCGCATATACTGGGACAGCGTGCTTAGGTTTTCTTACTCGGCCGTCGTCATCGCTATGCGGACCGTCGGAAAGTGGGTTCTTGGCGAGAAGCTTACAGTGCTTGATGTTCCTAGGGCTCTTCCGGCGCTCAATGGCGAAATCACCCCCGAAGATGGCAAGGATCCGGGCGGAGATAGCGACCATCATCAGATTCTCCAATAGCCGCAGGGAGAGTATGCGGTCAACAGTGATGCAGAGGGCAAGATAAAGCTGGAGAGACCGGTGTTTTATCGATTTTCAAAAAGTCGTCGATCCTAAGTACACTATTAATGCCACGACCTCTTCAGAGAGGGGTCGAGATCGATAAATTGGTGAACGTTCTAAACATCACACCCAGCCACTGAATATTGCAGCGTTCAACGATAATTTGGAGTCTTCTCATTTTTGATGTGTTCGATGGCATGGCATGGCATGGCATGGTATAATGCTGTGAAGGCTTTTAGCTGCCTGGGAATAATGGCAATACAAGAGCGTTGTGTATTTATAGCTTGCCTGTCTTCCAGTCAAATGCGAACAAGGCGATATCGATAGTTTGGGTTCTCGTGATATCGCGCGCCTCGCGGACGTGGGGTGAGTGTCGCCTTCCAAGTCCCGCTTTATTTTGCGATCCGTGGCGCACCGCACAGTACCGTACAACAGGCGATTGCTTTGTGGCCTAAACGGCGACAAAAACACGTTTTCCTGCCACAGACCCTTCCCTGCACCTTTTGCTTGTCCTTTAGACTGTGCGTAACGACGCATCGCGTGCACCCGACGATTCCCGTGGCTGTTCTAGAACCTGGCGATGGTTGTTCTCTGCGCTACTAGTATTTGGCCATTAGCCAGGGACCAGAGACCGGTATACCGGCGGCTGTTGGAGATCCTGAGGTGGTGTTCTCTGCTCCATTATTGCTTGGTCATTCTCCAGAAAACGGTATACCGGCGGCTGTTGGAGAAGTTTTGAGTGGTTGTTCCTTGCTCTGGTGGCCGTTGGGAATTAGCCAGAAAACGGTATACCGGCGGCCATTGGAGAACCTAGCCGTGGTTATGCTCTGTTTCAGTGTCTGTTCATCACCTCCATGGATTAATCCGACGTTGCGCGCCGAAAGAGCCCTAGGAGCATCCAGCACAGTAAGCGTCTCGCGAAGAGGCGGCGCTCCCGACTTCTAACGATCCACTCAGGCGCAACGACGGCTCTGTACGATGCTTATGTGGTTAGCGTCGAGCGGGGGCATCGTAGTAACCGAGCGGATCGCTAGGAGACGAAAACGCCGCCTTTTGGCCATAAGCTTCCAACGCTATATGCTTCGAGGGGTTTTCCGGTGCGCGATAGAGGAAATACCCATGGGGATACATAACAGAACTGAGCGGGCAAGCCCCAAAGCCAGCTTCCCTAACAGCCACGGGAGTTGTTGTATTTTGGCGAGGGAGCTTAATGCAAAAGGGAAAAAAAGCATCCTAGGCAATGGTTTCATATCAGAACAGATGATGTGTATCGATTTACCGTAGGCAACTGCACGCGAAACGCAATGTGGTGTGATTGGTCTTTTCTGGCGAACAGCCACCCCCCCCAGTTGGACAACTTGTCGCGCGACGCTGAGCAACGCTCAAGCCATGTCAGTGTTACATCTTGTGTCTATAGCCCGTCGAAGCAGCGGAATATGGTATGTGTCGGGCCGCGAACGGCTGCTGTCGAACTGTAGACACCACTGGTGGAGTAGATAACCTAGACCACCTGCGCCACCTCCGAGACTAACGAGTTGCCAGCCGCTCAGCACGATGCTACCCGAGCCACCTCTCCAGTGAACGGAGCCGCAGATGTACTTCATTTGGCGGGTTACCAGCAGGAGAGTGCGATTGCTAATGCCACCTAGCTGCGAGCAGCAGTGGCCGTCCAGACTATCGCCGCCTCCACCGCTTGGAGGTAGTAGCGGCGATGGTGGCAACGATGCTCCGCGACATCAGTGCTGCCCGCAGCTCAGCCGCAGTATCAATTGCACGGTCCCGCTCGCGCTCCGCCGAATGGCATCCCTCCGCGACTTCGTTCGCCGATGAGGTGGCGGCCGAAGCGTCTTGTTGAGCGCCTACCAAGTCAACAGTGGCGGCGGTAGCAACGCTGGTCCGCGCCACTAGTTCTAGCCAGTAGCTCCACAGCAGAAGCAGCAGCAGCAGTTAGCAAATATCCCAGCAGGTACCTTGCCGGAGTACTGAATACTTGCTAATCATACTAGTACTCTTTAAAACCTGGTACAGTAGCAGTACTATTTCGGCGCTCGACGGTGGAGGCACCCGCATAGATGAAAACAATCATGAGGCGGATATCAGGATCGCCAGGTTCTCCATCAACCGCGGAAACTGGTATTCGCAGGTGATACACCTTCATGCAGAGGTGTAAGCAAAATGTCCCAGAAAACGTTTTGAGTTAGAGACGGTGTTTCGTAGTCAATTCACAGCTGGTAACGACGCTACAAGAATGTTCTGTTGAGAGGGGTGCAAGGTCTAGTCCAGCGAACCACCAAAAACTCACAAAACGACACACGCTGACCGACGCCCAAGCTGTGTCGTTCTGTCGCGAGCATCATTGAAAGTGCAGAACCACGTATTGATTATGGTTCGGTTGTGTGCGGGGTGTGTGCCCGTCGTTTATGGTGTAGATGCGGTGCCCCCCCCCGCGTGTGGTACAATAGAGAGTAGGACTCACGTATGAGAGAGTGTGAAATATGCAAGGAAGAACGGGATGTGTTAAAGGGGATGAGGAAATTAGACGTATGTGACATGGAAGAGTTTGGTAGACTAAAGGGTAGCGAAAAACGATCGCTATCCTATGAGATAGATGTGGCCGCAGACGGCGAAACCGGACGGGGATAGGATAAGCAAACAGTTTCTATGTAATATATGGAAGAAGCGTAATGCGCGCCCAAATGTTGGAGGTGTCTCTCATAGGAGTAGGAACGGTGCCCCGTCTCGAAAGGGATGCGTGGTCAATGGTCAAATGACTAAGGCAAGCAACAAATGGTACCCCCCCCCCAGTGTGTTGCTGTTGTTTGTTGTTGTTCTCAACATTAACCTCGCATAATCAAGTCCGTGGTCACAGGACAAGCTCCAGTCACTCTGGAGCTGAGGAATAACCCAGAGAAGAACACAAACAACCCAAGGTGGTACAACGCATATATCACAGCTGACGCAATTCATGCCTCCACCAGAAACCATATTATAAGTGAAATCGGGAGTCACTCTACGATGTGCAGGTCCATACCGGTGCATACGTCTTTATTACTCAACGCCTGGAGAAACCGACTATACCGCTTGCCACCCAAGAAAGCTACCACGTATTATTACACGTAGTATCTATCACCAAACTTACGCACGGCATACGCAAGTCAATTGGAGAAAAGAAACAAAGAAAAGAAAAGAAGACAAAGGAAGGAAAAGAAAAGAGAAGAAAGCGAAAAAAGAAATCGAAAAAGGAAAGGGAACTAAAAGAAAAAGACAAAGAAAAGGCAAGAAAATGCAATACAAGAAGAGAAAGCAGAGGAAATAGAAGGAAAATAAAAAAAAAGAAAACTGTCAGACATAGCAGACCTAGGAACTGGCTAAAGACGGCACTTGGGCCTCATAGAGGGTATCAAGTGCATCATCAATGGGACTGGGGAGAGAACGCAACAGGGTGAAGAAGTCAGGGCGGGTTTATGCTGTCTTGTGACGGCCATTAGAAGGCCCACAACTTTCAAGACGATGATGGCCAAACTCAGACTTCAGTCTCTCGGGTATGACGCCCCCCCGTTCCCCCCCCCCCACCCTTCCCCCCCCCCCCCTTCCCCCCTTCCCCCCCCCCCCCCCCCCCCCCCCCTGCTCCCAGCCGCTTAGAGATGCCGACGGTGGATGGCGCTGCCACAGCCTTTGCGCGTCGCTCTGCAGCTTCGCGTCTCTCCGTTTCCTGCCAATTTCCGCAGGAAGAACTCGGCTCCCTCCTCTACTCGTCGAAACCATCTGCCAGCCTTCTGAGCAGCTTTTCGTCATCCTTCGCATTCCATTTCGAAGACCGACATATCCTCCTTCAGATGATCCATCCAGTCTTTCTCTTGTCCCCCTGAGTAGCCCTTACCCCCAACTAACTCCTCAAACATCACCCGCTGTGGCAGACGCTCCTACCTCATACGCGCTACGAACTCGCAAACAATATCCTCCGTTTGCAGCACTATCGCCTCTTTTGCTCTCGGAAGCTGTCTTAGCAAGCGCGTCGGCGTACGATTGGGTGTGGTCGCCTCGCTTCCGTTCCACCATCCTAGGCATCGGAGGAGCATGGAGCGGTGAACCCGGCGTAGCCTGTCATAGTCAGCGCTTCTTCGGGCTCCACGTCATGCACCGTAAAGCAGTGGTCTCGACCACCTCAGCTTTCAGCAACCGCACCTTCAACCGTCAGCACACACCCGGGCGAGTCATAGATTTTCCATCTTGTACCGCCGGAAGCACGCCCAGGCCCTCTGAAGACGCCGCGTTATTTCAATGCTAAGGTCTCTGTCTGCGGTGATAGCCCCGCCCAAGTACACAGACTCGATTGTTTGTTTGTATACTTGGCCGGCTGCATTGATTGTGAAGGACACCTTCCCCCCGCCTTTGGTTCCAGGCACATTATCTCTGTTTTAGCCTCGATACCGTAAGATCGAACGACGAGCACGCAGTCACGATCACCGTCATCATCCTCTGTTTTTTTTTTTTTTTCTCACACTTTTACTTCCAGCTCTTGGACAAGCCGTGGTCACAGGTGTCGTCCCCTTCTCCCCCGGTTCTTGCCTTCAATCTTTATCGCGCATAGGGTTTTCAGCAATATCCCCACTGCTCGTCGATTTTCATCGAGTGTTGCTAGCTCACGCTCTCGCGCCATTCCGCAAGTCAATATTGTGCACAAGAAAAAGTCGCAACGAATTTATACGAGTATGCACTCGGCGGGGCTCGAACTCACGAAAACTGACCTATACCAGGCTCGAGGATAGCCTGATACGCCCCCGGGGCGACCGGCTACCTCTGTATGTGTGTATGACCCATCGCGAGCCACACAGCACGCACGAGCTGCTGGAACTGCACACACGTTGCTGAGAACAAACTACTTGGAATTCGTTCGGGGTTTTGTTTTTTCAGGGGTAAAAGGGCTACGACAGAAAACGTCACGCAACCAATTCCAGCGAATGCGCAGCCTAACCTCCTTGTGTGGCTGTTTCTGCGCCATCGGTCGCAAACTACACCCCAGGAGAGTTTTATGCCCCTCTCATGCATCTCAAGTAGGGTGGACAGACAACGTAGCCTCGTGATGTTGCCGGCATGGAAACGGCCAAGAAGCTCCCCAAGGGTTTGACGTGCCCTGTCCGTGCCGCGTGATACATCCCTGGCGCTGACGTGAGGGTAGTGTATTGGAGCGGGGTTCGGCAGCACTAGGCGCATTTGAGAGCGGCTATCGGAAGGAGCTAGGCCAGGGTTTGCATGCAATGTGTTGTGAACTGCACGTTCTTGACGTGACGGCTATGAATGTTGTGTCGCTGGGGGTGCTGATAGCTGTGTAGCCAGCCGATGCGTTGAACCAAATGTTGGCGAGACTACCCGTGACCTACAAAAGGTGTAGATAAACCATACTTTCACCTTCAAAGGATGAAATAGAGAGAGTGTCGTGAGTCGAGGTTATGGAACAAGTGTTCGTTCCAGGCCGTGCGAAAGACTATTCGGCGACAACTAGTCTAAGGGTTTCTGTACAAAAGGTACGGTCACTGACAGTTGCACTTGAGGCGGCACTGTGTTTTCTACTGGTACATTGGATAGCTGTTTTGAGCTAGATTGCATAAAAGCCATTTTTTTCCCCGAGTTTCTCGCTAACACCAATGGGCTGGCATATTTAAGCCATCAGACTTCACGGGATCATGTCAGGCCACGAAACCTATGACACGTGTCTTCGATTAGGTACGCTGCTACGTTCAGAGGTTTAGAACCCAAACGTAGCATGGCCACCATCCCACCACCCGTCTCTGCCGCTGCGTTTGCTCTCGGCCCAACATTAACCCGGAACACCAACACCACCGAAAAGTGTATCTAGCTATCCGTCGCCAACCCAAACTAAGCCTATCTTGTTTCCTGTACCCCTTACTGCACAGCCGACCAGGAAGGCTTAGAGCTTAGATCGGGCGTGTCAGCTTTGCAGGGTGGCGGATGGCGGTGCTCGATATCTAGCTCCTCTTTTTGCGTGCCTCCGTAAGCTAGCGATACCTGCTATCCGCGCACGTTCGCATGGAGGCCGGAGATGCTTTGGGCGATAGGGACGAACACAAGAGAAGGCGAGAAGGCGTCGAAGAGATGGCGCGCTTTGCGGCGACACCGGTGAAAACATGTGGATTATGTGTTTTAGCCATCGGTTTTTGTGCGTATATAGGTAATCGTTCACCACGAGTACCGTCTCATATATGCGCGCGAATAGTTGTTGTGTTTCAGAATGTATAAAAACAAAGGCCTCCCGCCAGCAGCTTGCCGTAAAGCGCATCCGACAAGGCAGATCGATTTATTGGCCCTGTTCTTTGCTGCGTGTGCTTCGCGGTGAGCTGCTGGCGTGGCATATTTTCTATAAGGTAGCCTCTAAACCGCAACAACTATTATCGCCCCGTGTTTCTGAGACGGTTTCCGCCCGCGGACTACTACTTACCACGTGTTTCTGAAGGGTATTCGTCCAAAGGGTCTTCGTCAGCGGACCTATAGGTTTAGCACATGTTTCTCGAGAGGGTATCGGCACGAATACTTTCCTGATACATTTGAGAGGGTATATGTCCACGGACGAATAATTGTCCCCCGCTTCAATGAGGATAATTGTCGGCGACCGAATACTCTATCTTGCCTCACACAACGAACACGAAGGCAACGAAACCGATTACCTAGTCGTATTCACCTTCGTGCGAGGTGTGCCACCACGGAGTACGTGCTCCGTCCGTGGACGAATGCCCTATCAAACATATTGGGCAAGGTCCATGACTACGGTGTACGATACAACTAAAAGGCGATATCGCAAAATTGTGATCGTTGCACACGCCTTGGGAGCGCCGAATGCGCAAGCAAACAGGTAAGGTAACTTCTTCATCGTGGGCGCGAGTGGTTAAGTGCGTTAGACGTAGACACTCGCGCCTATGGTGAGGAAGTGTTTCTTTTCGCTGTCTGCTTGAACATGCTGGCGCCCCCAAAGGATTGTAAATGCCTACGAATTGGCTTTCTTGTCTTTCGATTGTAGTCGTTTACGATAATCATGGACTTAGTATTTCGTATTGCGTCGGAGAAGAAAAAACGAGACAGTTTTGTTTGTTATGTCCATGGCTTATGATGACAAGGGTTGTCAAATGCCTAATGGGCCACTAAAGGTCAATAAATGGCAGAATATTGTACCCCCCGCCCCCCCCCCCCCCCCCCCCCCCCCATCGATAAATCCCCCCGTGTTAATGGTGTACAAATTCCCTTATTTCGTCGCAACAGGGCTTCGTTACTTGCCCCCCCTTTAATAATAAAAATATTTATATACAATAGTTGGTCTCGGTTGGCACCGACGCTGTAGAACATTTGTATGTATATTGGGATCGGCGTTGGTTGGCAACGACGCTGTAAAACATGCCATCATTGCGTGAGCTAGACAACCAGGGTACCGTGTGTTTTTTTTGGCGGTCACCATGATGGTTATCAAGTTATATCATGTTGTGCGGGGTGGAGAACCCTAACTCCGCACGAGGGGAATGATCGCATCACGTAGTGTTGAATATGGTAAGGCACCCACGAGGCAGTTTATAGTACTACCTATTGCTGTCTCTATAGTGGCCACACCAGAAAACAAAGTAACTCATTGGCGCTGTCATCCATAAGCAAGAAGGTAGGCACAAGGTGCCGAAGTCCGTCTTGTGAGCGGTTCTTGGAAGGATGAAGTTCACCCTTCATGCGACTCGTCATGCACATATTGAGCCCCCCCCCCCCCCCACACACACATGCGGCCGTGTTTTACGTCGTACTCTGGTGCTACGGTAGGGGCATGATACAGTAATATCGTATGTAGCATATAGTATTGTAGCATTATAGTATTATAGCATTAGAGTATTTATAGTATTATAGTATTATAGTACCCAGGTACAGCACAGTACTCATAGCACTTTTGGGGCAAGACATGTCTGAACATGTCTGAACATGTCTAGCGCACGGGTCGCCCCAGCGTCACAAACTACTCAATGTGTATCGTTACGTGCCCCCCCGGTGAATTTAGTCGGGTACTCCTACCATAGTTCCGCGCTTGATCGCATGGCTCTGCGTTGTTAAACCAGAGCCGCGCGTGTTTCGAGGGTGCAGCTACTGACTGGTGAACGTTGCTTGGCTACTGCCCCCCCCCCTCCCATCCTCGGTGGGTTTGAGGCGGAGATGGCTTCTTGCCGTGCCTGCAAGGCCGCTCGGCGAAGGCGAGTGTTCTGCTGTATGTACTGCTGCATTGTGGTGCGGCGATCGACGTACGGTATCCACCGTTTAATAACTGCGAAAAGCGTCTTACACCATTCTGTTTCGTTCAAGTTTTTGGTCCCAAAACGAACAGTCCCACCGTTCTCCCAAGTGCTTTGTCGCAAAAAAAACGGATGCATTTTTAAACGGGTTGATGCCACTTCTTGTGCTTGAGCGATTTGAAGGCAAGACTACGATTCTCGGTAGGACGGGGGGGGATTTTCTGCTGTTGAAGCCTCCCGTCGTCGCTCTACTTCGTGCATAGTTTGGGGTCAACAAGGTCTCTATCACGTGGGTTCAACCATGATAGAAGTGGTATAATCTCTCTGATCTCTCTGTACAACCAAGAGGCGTTCTCCTAACCCCGGGGATATTTATTTTGCATCCCCGCGTTTGGTTCCAATGTTAGACGGGTGCTGGTGCGTGTCGCGAATTTGTTTATTATTGAGGCCGATTATCGTCAAGAAGAAGCACTGCGGAGAATAAGTTTCGCGTTCGAGTAAGCTCAACTTGATGCCAGTGCCCAATCACTATAGAAACCAGACGTAATGCGCGATACAACGTGCGGAAAATAACTGGGCTTTGCGAGGGGCAGAGAATAGATAAGGAAATCGGCTATGACGTACGGCAAACATGCAAGGAAGCAAAACGACTGGAGTACGTCTGGGGGGAAGATAATCGCGTGAGCTCGGGTTAGAGCATGTCACCCGAGTACATAGCAGTAGTTACTTTTAATAGAGACGGCAAAGAATAGCAGCAAAAATGTGAAGAAGAATATGAACCTGGACCATTCACATCTAACTGGATCGTTCCCGAAATCAATCAGATCAAATCAACCGAAGCATGCGTACTGTGTACGCCCCTGCTAAGGGTGACGGCAATAGTGTTGGGCTGCAAACGCGATGCCAACCCCGTGCCCAATCAACAGTGTGAGGGAGCACTCCCAAGGCGCTGATCTGCTGTCTTTCATGTTGCGCTGTATTTCAATCCGTCGTTCTTCGTTTCCCCTCCCATTTGGTTTCCCCCTGATCTTGCCCATTCCAGACGTCCGCGACATTTGTTTGGTGGAGTGCCAAGTCGAAGCTGTGCGTCGGGCCGAAAGAGCACGACGAAGGCGGGTTGCTCGCTTGGCTGCCGCAGATGCGTCGTTTTTCTGTTCATGTACGTGTCACGCGTGGCACGATAGAGATTGCGCAGCTTGACTAAAACATTTTTACCTGACCGAGCTACTCATATGAGGAACTACCCGAAATCGTTGGAATCCCATTTGTGTGGCTTGAACATTTTTCAGTTATATACCTAGGCCATGACTGCTTATCGGGCTAAGCACCACGTTTAACTCGAAGCTATTTTTTGGCATGGGGTTCGACGTATTCCGCTGCTGAAGTGAGGACGATGTTGACAAAACTAGATGCACCAGCTGCACTACCGTCGCAGGCCTCTGTCAATGTTTTCCACTAGTCACTTGGGTTTACTATTGGTAGACGATTGGCGGACACGAGGAGGAGAGGGGGACAGCTGAATCGTAGAACCATACCACGAATCACTTGGGTTTACCGTAGGGAGACACTGGGTGGATAACGGGATGGGAGAGGGGGCGACTTGTAACGTAAAAAATCCCATCTGCCCCTTGCGTCTGCTATGGGTGCACCCCTTGCGTTCACTACAGGAAAATATTTTGGGTGCGTCCGCGTTCGCCATGAAACCGCTCCGGGGAGCGTGTTGCTACTTGAATTTTAATATGGGGTGGACTTCGGAGGCTCAGCGCCTGATGTGTTTGATGTGGTGGGATGTTGAGGCCTGTGACGGACATCAGTCTACACTTAATATACCAGCTTTGGTATGGGGAGTTTAGGTCTGTGACGGACGTCGGTCTAGACTTGACATATATACGACATTAGTTATTGTATGGGCAGAAGAGGCATGTGACGGACGGTGGTTGTGTTGTACGCCTATGCAAGGACCTATGCAAGAACTGTGATACTTGGCACAGCGGTATCATGCAGTAGCTATCATACGGAGGCGTGTCCAACTGTTTTTGTTTTCTCCCTACTGCAGATGAAATTCCAAATGACAACTCAAAATTACCATCATGCCTTGTGTGTCCGTCCTCGACAAGATTACTGTTGATAACGTAGTAGCATCGCGCATCATAATTATGCTGTGTCGTCGGTCCTTACGTCTTATCTGGTACGCAACACTACTATTATAGTATGTCTAATGTACTAGTACTACCTGTCTTGCGCAAGACTTCTTTTGGTCGAATATAGTTCGTCGCAAGGTATAATATATAATGGTGCGGCAGATCGTGTCCGGCTGTTTTTCCCCTGGGTGAAGTCCCAGACGGGACGCCAGGGACTACAAACACATACCTGGTATTTGGCTGTACTATGAAACTTGCCTTCTTTTCCCTAGGTGTTCTTTGGTTACGGTTGGGTTTTGGTAAACTACCGTGACTGGGGATAGTGTTATTTGGTTGCCAATTTCAGCAAGAATAATGAACAGTGTGTGTTGCGAGTTACCTGGTACAAGTGAAAGCGACACAAAGATACCGATTGGTCTGGCAATGCTTAACCGTTACGGTAGAGCACTACACTGTTTTCCATTTTTTTTCTTCATCCCGTTTATTATCCTCGCACTACTCTCGTGCCCCCCTCCCAGCAGTGACTTAGATCCGGGGTCACATAGCTGGCCCTCCTCCCCCCTCCCCACTACGGTACGTGCCTTCATCGTTGTCGCGAGAATAGTTCAGCATTTTCTTCGCTCGTCGACTCGCGTCGAATTGTACCTACCCACGCTGCTAGGCGCTCTCAGCAGTTGATCCTCTTTTTTTTGCATATCGCAGATAAAGTCAAAATCTTCCCACGGTGGGAATGGAACTCAAAGACCAGCGCTAGTAGTATTCGAGGGTAACCACGAGACCACCGGGGCGACCCTAGGTACATGGAAAATATGCGCTTTTCTTTTGGCGTGCTGTTCTCTCCGGCGGCCGAGGATTATTTCTCGCGTTTTCGGTTGCAGGTCAAGCATGTGGTCTGTTGGTACATAGCAACACATGTCTGGATCCCGGCCGAGCTCCGTGGCGCGTGCTCCGAGCGTTCAAAAAAGCTGAGCTGGCTTTGTTGTCAAGGGCTTGCGTTCCGCCACGCTGAGCCGAGTAGGGCCATGGCAGCCGAGTAAGGCCATGGCAGACCCCACCATTTTTGTTCGTTTTGAATGCCCCGCTCCGCTCTCACATTTTCAGCCCGCTCCTCTCTCCCGCCCGCTATACAACATCGCCGGTCCAGTTGTTTCACCCTCTCTGCTGTCTGCTACGACGCAGCTACAACAGCACCTGCAGCAGCAGCACTCATTTGTGACAGCCGCGGAGGGTGCTTCTGTGTGTATGCGCGTGTGCGCTTCTGTATGTATGTGTGAGCGGAGTGTTTGCTGTCGCAGTTTATAGGCACAAATATGATCAAGAAGAGCGGTGCGTTGTGTTTTTCAATTCTGCCGCTCAGTATCGCAGCCTCCAAGTTAATACAGTATGTATACCGCAGTAAAGCAGCAGCGGAACGACGGCAGCCGTGCTCCAAGCTGTCGCTGTTGTGCCGTCATTGTGTATGTCTGTGGATGGCACACACCAAGAGGAGGAGGTCGAACCACGGCACCATTTTCACGTCCAATGCAACATTGAAGCACATTTGGTCGGACCTCATACCAGGTATGTTATGAAGCATACAGCCGTAGTAGCAAACAACCCAGTAGCTCATACGTATCATTGGCACGCTTGTGTTCCCCTTTTTGACTTGCGACGCCCCTGGGATATCAAGGCAACCCCTCCCGAAGGGGAACCTTGTACGCCCGTATAATATTGAAAAACAGGACACATTCCGATTTCCGAAATAGTGGCCCTATGATAGGTCAACACCTGAGGAATTGACTAAGGTAAGACAAGGCATCAGTCAACAATGCGTGTGTATCACGTTTTCAGCCATTTTTTTTTCTGGCTGACGGGGAGGCACTGCTGTATCTACTGTACCTACTGTTATAAGTAGCTACTTTAAATCCATTTGGCTTTAGTTTCTGTTTTGGCTATTGCTTAGACGGCTAAATTTTGTTGTCTCCAGTGGATTGGCCGCTTTTTGTTTACCGAAGATTTTTTTTGCCGCAGTTTCGTGTGACCGCGGCTGATCACTTCCGCCTCAAGGCCCGGGACGGCCACATGCTTGCGGCAGTGCCTCCGTATATGTCACCCCGCCGCCACCTGGGAAATCTCGCCGTCCTGCTCGCTGAGCTCGGCGAGCGTTCCCGAACAAAGTCCCAAACGTTTACATCCCTTGCTCGCAGCCTGTAGTCTGTATTCATGACAAATCGCGCTCTTGTGTGCTGACAGTCCAGCAAATACTGGTAGCCGCTGACTAAGCTCAAGTCAAAGATATACTGACCAAACCACCATACTGACCGCTCGACCAAGTCTCAATTTTCAAGTCGAAAAAAATCAGCACAAATGACACTAGCGATGGCAATGAACACACTTTGCCAACGTTCAAGTTGATTAAGTTATGTGACTGATTGTATGTAATCATGCTAGTCACCGAGGTCGTCGTAATTCTAAATCCCTTCAGGGTTTAACATTTGATGTGGCTATTCCTTAGGCTGCTATCTTTTCTTGAAAAGCAGCTTTTTTTTTCATATTTTTTGTCGCGGGCCGATAACTTCCGCCTCAGGGCTCTGACCGGCCGCGCACTCGTGCCTGCGCCTTCGCACGTGTCACCCTTCACCCACTCGCGTTCCTGATCGCTGAGCTCGGCGAGAAACTCCGTAAAACGTCTGTCAAGTGGTCCCCGAGGGGGATGCTGGGTTTTCGGTGTTGGGAATCGTTTCTGCTCATGGTTCCTGGTGTTTTATTAATCTCTTATTTGACCGGCTGCCGAGACACAAGGCTGTCATTGCTCTCTAGGAACGGTAATAGGACAGGCGGAGCAGAGCAGAGCAGTGAACGATGCGGGTGGTCCGGCCTGGACCATCGCCGTCACTTACATCCTTATCCATGATGGCCTTGGCGTGAATGTGACATGTTCTATCAGGTGGTTTCACCCTAACCATGATTCGTCGAATATATAGACCATCCAACTACAAGAGCACTCCATAAAACACCCTGAATAGCCGTAGATGCAGATCACATGGCAATCAAAACATGTCAACAAAACATCGAGAAGTTGGAAAGGGGGTCGATGTCGCGGCTACCACACCAAAAATAAGGCTTTGATTCCCCCACACCTCGCAAGGAGCCTAAGACACCCTCAATGTAAGATATAGAACGCTGCGATGAGCTCGCAACCGCTCGAGGTCAGGTATGTACCTACCGTATACCAGTAGCATTCGCCCTACGACAAAACGTATGAGCCGAAACAAACTACTAAAAAGAAGCCAACGCCAGGCCAAAAGCCTGCCTTCGGAAGACGAGAGCACCAGAAGACCGGAGGAAGTTACGCAAACCCAGCTTGAACAGGACTGCAGCTGACGCCATATGTCAAGTGATCCCCGAGGGGATGCAGGGTTGCCCGGTGTTGGGAAGCGTTCTCCTCGTGGTTCCCGGTGTCTTTATTGTTATCTCCTTTGACTCGCTGTCTAGACACAAGGCTGACAGTACTCTAAAGCAACGGTAGAGTACGGGCAGAGTGGAGCAGAACAGTGAACGATGCGGGGTGTTCTGCCTGGTCCATCATGTTGGTAAATCCGTGGACTTCTGGAAAAAGACTTATTGTATGAATGAGACCTTGGTCTGGAGAGACAGGTCGGGAAGTGGAGTGAACGAGTGGAGCGAGCACAAAGACTGCGAGCTCCCACGCGACTTCGGAAAGATGCACACAATCGGACCAAGGCAACGTACCGATCACGGCAATAAGCCGTTAATCCGACCTCTAACAACAACACGGGAGTATTCTACCTGACCGTTGTCCGATGTGCCATACATGCTCCTACGGTCCAATGTATAACCCTAGGTGTGTACAATCTACCGAACTACCGCAGCACCACAAAGAGTATCCCTATGTGCTAGCCCGGCAACCTCAGATCGACAGTTCCGCTATTCAAATAATCCAACCAGATGTTCTACCGCAACTCAGTCGATACACACGGGCCGCTATCACGAACACCCTACCTAGGTGTATCTACCAGACCAAAAATTTAAATCAAAGAAAACAAACAACAAAAAAGAAATAGGACTTAGACTTCTACTTGTCATCCCTCGAGCCAAGTGCAAAGTCACGGTGAACTTCAAAAGATCTCTCGGCAGAGCCTTCGTGAGGATGTCCGCATGCTGTTTTTCGCTGGGAAACATGCGTGACCTCGATCACAACCCTCCTCGGTCCATTCCTAATAAAGTGGTGCCTCACGTCGATGTGCTTACTCCTACTCGAGCTAAACGGATTATCTGCAAGCGCAAACGCTTCTTCGTTGTCCTCAATGACGTCGATCTTACGAGGCTTCCTACTAGGCCTCAGGAACTGAAGCATTCCGTTCAGAAACGAGCCTCCTTCACACCATCGCCCATCGCAAAATACTCTGCTTCAGAAGTCGACTGTGAAACGCATTTCTGCGTCCTAAAAATCCTAACCACAAGCATCGCAGCTACAAACACCATCGCTCCCGAAACTGATGTACGGTCAGTGGCCTAGCTCGCAAAGTCGGCATCTATGTACACCGACGTGCCTACGTCTACCGAACTGTCCTGCTTGAACTTCAGAGTTAGATGCGCCGTTTCCAGAAGATAACTCAGGATCTTCTGGACTGCCTTCCAGTGGCTTCTCTTTGGCTCGTGAGAGGTGCGTCGCCACAGCCCGCACAGCATTCGAGATGTCGGCCTCGTCTGGCTGGCGATCCACATCAGGCTCCCCACCACCTCTCGGAACGGCACTCTTCTCCCCCCTCATCCTTCTTCAAGGACCTGTTATCGTTAGCAAGGGAAGCAGGGATCGAGCTGGTTCGACAAATATTGAATCTCTGAGAACACTGCTGATGTAACTCTCTAGAGAAATTTCAATCGTGCCAACCTCGCGGTCGCAAGTAAATTCGTAACCAAGAAAGAACTTGACCTCACCCAAATTCTTCGTAGGAAGAGAGTCACCTAGTGCTTCCACAACCACCTTAGCCAGACTCTTAGTTCCTGCATACAGAATATCATCCACGTGAATCGCGACCATCCCCACCACCTCGTCTCCCATCATGAAACGCGGGACACAGGGGTCAGACATAGACTGCTCGAAACAAATCCTCTTCAGGTCCGACACTAGCCTCTTGTAGAATGTTCTAAATGCCTGCTTCAATCCGTACAAACTCTTGTTCAAACGGGCAACCTTTCCTGACATCGAACAAGCAGCCAGGAGGCAACATCGTGAACACCTCGTGATCCAATTCCGACTGAACAAACGCTTGCTCAATATCCCAGTGGAGTAATTCCAAGTTTTACTTGCACGCCAACGCTACTAACAATCGCTGAGATGTAGCATTTGCGGTAGGCGAGAAAGTCTCAAGATAATCCACACTATACTTCTGCTTGAAGCCCTTCGCTACAAGCCTAGCCTTGGCCTTTGCTATCTTCCCTGCTTCGTCTGCTTTCCATTTGAAAACCCATCTAGCATCAATCACATTACAGCCTACTTGGACCTTTACTGCTAACATGAACGTTCCTGCTCGTATCAATCCTTCAATTTCGGCAGACCTGGCTACCTCCCAAATGTTGGCGTTGATTGCTGGGCTTCTTGACAGCTACCAGGCTCTGACTCAACATCCTGAACCAGTTCTTTCGGCAATTCGATTTCGTCACCTGCTCTCTGCTCCGCTACAAGTGCATATGCTATCTCTGATACGGAGATGGGTCCTAGGGTGGCCACATAGCCGGTACGTTCTGCTGGTTAACTGCACGGGATTGCGCGCGAGTTCTACCGTATCTTACTTCCATCATTCTCACGCGCAGGAGTATTAAAATCAGCAAACTCAGCGAAATGCCGCAGACGGCGAGCGGCTGGAGGGGTGCCTCCGCCTCTACCGGCCCTCCCGACCCAATCGACTTTACATCACCATGCCCTCCCGGCCCAATCGACTCTACCTCATCATCCCCTCCCGGATTCCCCATCTCTACCTCCCCTGCCTCCTGCCCTCCCCGCCCCTCCCCATCAGTCTCAGTCGTTGGAGAAGACACAGAGGGAGCTGCTTTATCAGAGGAATTGTTCACGGGCGAAGACGGTTCACAGGGGGAAGATGGAACAGATGGGGATTGGCCTACACTGCCTGCATCAACACTGACAACCTCATCGATTCCTGCACCAAACGCCGTTACTCGTCTTAAAAGTGTGTGGGCAACTCCTCTCCCAACAATCGGCCGTACCTCGGCTTCTACATCGTCGTCACTTTCCTCCGCTCCCTCCTCTGCGACCTCTATCGGCAAGGAAGGTTGCAGTGGAGGGAGCTGTGACGGCAACACCCCACGTCACATCTCTCATTTCCTGAATAGTCCCAGCCCTCGTAAGTACTCCATGACAATCATGGGGGTGGTCTCTCGAAGGACTGACATTAAAAGCAACTCTCACCCTTCAGTAACAGCTTCGACGGTCGTTGCCACCTGCAGTACGCCGGTTTCAAAAACGGATACGACGAGGTTCTTCATACCACAGATCGTACGGTGACTTAGAGTCAGGGTTAGCAGAACATGCGTGTGGTTCATTGCTTCGCAAGCCCAGTGCATAGCTGCAGCCCAGAGTTTGTCAGTTGATCAAAGAGCCATATAACACCCGTATGGTGCGCTTCCCCAGCGCACGCAAAAAATACTACCAGAACGCACATTGACATTATCAAAGGTTGCTCGTTAGATAGATGACGTATCGATACACGTACTGGGTGGTATCTGAAATGATGATTGACGGTGCTACGTAGTAGGTTGCGGACGCCACCATACACGTACATGCTTCTGTCATGCGTGTCCCATATGTTGACAATTACAGGAGTTGTCAAACGCGAGGATTACTACGAAGCCCTGAGTCAGTATCGCAGGATATAGCAATAATAGGTGACCACTACAGAGATACAAGGCAAATTCATTTCGTGCCAACAGTTTTCCAATGGATCATATCAATGTTTTAGGAAGGATTTTTCTATTAATAATTGATAGAGCCTCATTCGTCGATTGCTGCCGTCATCCAGGGTCGTGACGTCGCTTTTTTTAACAGTTGAAAATTTCATAATTGGCCGTGAATGCTGACGTCATCCTTTTTTTGGTGACATTCTGAAATGACGCCGAACGCAATGATCCACGAAAAACTGATGATCAATCGCCCGGAGTAAACCTGGCAGCAACAAAACCCAGGCGACCCCTCTACCCGAGTGGGCGTTAATCTTGAGCTAAACGAGGCAGCGAAATCCCTACCTCACTCAGTTTTGGTCCATCTGTAATGCCGATATGTTCCAGCCGAAATACCGTCTCTATAGAAAGCGGCAACCGGCACTATTCTGGATACTTCCAAGACTAGTTGTTCCTACCTGTGCCAAGCGATTTCACAAGCACAATAATAGCGGGAAAACAGCACAACTCAATCAACCGGCACTATAGAGCTGGTTGCCTCCGGGGTTGGACCTCACGCACTACTAAGGTTGGAGTCAGGGGGTTAAATCTCGGTGTGGACAATTTGTTTTCAAGAGACACCAACTGCCGAGGGCGCTTTGTGGCGGTAACCACAATTCGACGCGAGCGAGTCGACGAGGAAAAGTGTTTAATTATTATCGCGATAAAAACAAAGGCGCGTACCGTGGTCAGGAGGGGGGGAAGAGCCTGCTTGGTGATCCCGGATCTAAGATACGTTAGAGAAGGTGCAGAGAAAGAGCAAGCGCGAAGATTTTGTGAAGGGACGAGTAAAACATAACATATAAAAACCTAGAGAGACCTCTACCGTACGCCATTGCCGTTGAACCGAGCACTCTACGTGCTAGCCGCCCCCGTGCGGCAAATATTTTTCCGTGGCGGACGGGCTACCGCCCTTGCCTTCCCAAGCCATTCGGGCAAGGAATGTGTCGAGCAGTTCGACAAAAATGCATGAAAAAAAAATGACCCCAAACAAAATCACTTACTCGTCGCATGGCGAAAAATACCCAAAAATAGTTTTCGACAACGTGTGTACCGTGAAAAATACCCCAACACATTTTTCGACCACAGTACGTATGTACAGCGAAACCTAAGCCAAAACCTTTCGCCTGCAGCGGAACATACCCGCTGAACCAAACCATAGCGGACGGATTAGCGTCCTTGTCTCCCAAGCAGTGGGGAAACAACGAACACCCTGTGGCCGCCCTTCGTCATGCACTCTGCCAGTACCGCTGCGAAGGATGATCCCTGAGCTCGGGCATGTCCCGCAGAAATACTTGTAGGGCATTCGCATACAGGTCAAGCTCAAAAAGCCTCAGCGACGAGATGATGCGGGTCAAGCGTAGTGCATTGTGGTTGGACGGCCTCGTCCACTCGGCTTTATTCGGGTCAAAGTTTCCCCCTTTCGCGATGCGCACCGCTGGTCCCTCATCGGGCATTATCCTGAGACGGTAAAAGCTCAGCATCTTCCCCAGCGCAGACACCATGTTTCTCCGAGGCTTTCCGTACAGGCTCGCTAATTCGATAATATCCCTAGACGTGAGAATAGGTGCGTTTGAAGCGTACCGTGATGGCTGCTGTGTCGGAAACAGCCACTGTATGTAGTCGTGCTTCTTCTCCAACCATTCATCTGTCTTCTCGAATATTTCCGACAAAGACAGGCCTTGCCCACCTGCGCGGAGGCCCAGCGTTCTTCCACCGTCGCGGTAAAACGCAACGATCGGGCTAACGTCCACTCCTGGCATAGACTCTCCGGGATGTTCAGAGGAGGAGGCAACATGACTAAAGGGGGAGCTGGCCGGCGGATTGAGAGCGGCAGCTGCTGGTACTGACGCTTGCGCTGGTGCTGCGTTGGCACCCCGGCCGGGGACAGCAGCGGCAGGTGGGCCAAAGCGGGAGCTTGCCGGCAGGTTGGGAACGACAGCTGCGGGTGCTGTCGATGGTGATTCTGTGGCCACTGCCGCCGCCGCCGCTGCCACTAGTGCTACCCATGCCGCTGGGTTCTCCTCTGGTGCCGCTGCTGCCGCTGTTGCCTCTGCCACTGTCGCTGCCGCTTCAGTCTCTGTCGCCGTCATTTCCGCTGCTGTCGCTTCTGCAACGTTAACATCTTGACCTCGAAGGAAACGAGGATGGATTCTCGCTCTTTTCCTGGCCACAATGGAGCCCGCTCCAGCGACATCGTTTGGCATGACTGTTTCTGCTGTCCCTGCGGCAGAAGCTTGCCTCTCTTCGAGGGCACTATTGCCACGCTTCTTCTTCATGCGGTCGAGTTCCGCCTGCACCTCGACTAAGGTATCGTTAATAGTGTGCCGTTCCGACACCGCCCTATCTCGCGCCGATCCCAGCTCATGCAAGGTGGTGTTAAGAGCGTTCCAGTCGAGCATGACCCTGTCGCGTTCTGATTTGACCTCCGCCAAGCTGGCCTTCATAGTGTCCCATTCAAAGATGACCCTATCCCGTTGAAATGTCAGCGTTTCCGCCTCCTTAACGGCAAGTGATTCGTTTTTCCGTGCGGATGTCAGCTGGCTAGCAGTGGTCTTAGCAGCGGCCGTGATTCGGTCAAGCCTTGAGCGCATTTTGCCAAAGGCAGCAGTTGCTCGTTTCCGCGCTCGCCTCGAAATGTTACTTTCACGTTCCGATTCACGACGCTGCTGTGCAGCTAGCAAAGCTGCGCGCGACGCTTCTTTTCGACAGGATTCCAGTTCAACGGTAATGGACGCCGTGACAGTGATCTGCTCCTTCAACGCTGCCCGTAACTCAACGACAGCACGAGAACTCGCGGTCTCCCTCTCTTGTCTTAACATATCTCGCTCCCGTGCATCCGCTTTCCACGCTAAAGCTGCGCGGTCAGCTCCCATCCGAGCGGTTTCGTACTCTTTAGTCACGGTGGCAGTTGCGGCGGTCTGTGTGGCGAGTTCTTCCCGCAGCGCGGCAGAATCAGCAAGCGCAACATCTCGCTCTAACTCCGCCGAACGGCATCGTTCGGCATCTGCGGCCGTCTCTAAAGCTGCGAGGTTAGCCTGATGCCGATAGATGTCTAACTCTTCAGTCACGGTGGCAGTTGCGGCGGTCTGTGTGGTGAGTTCTTCCCGCAGCGCGGCAGAATCAGCAAGCGCAACATCTCGCTCTAACTCCGCCGAACGGCATCGTTCGGCATCTGCGGCCGTCTTTAAAGCTGCGAGGTTAACCTGATGCCGATAGATGTCCAACTCTTTAGTCACGGTGGCAGTTGCGGCGGTCTGTGTGGCGAGTTCTTCCCGCAACGCGGCAGAATCAGCAAGCGCAACATCTCGCTCTAACTCCGCCGAACGGCATCGTTCGGCATCTGCGGCCGTCTCTAAAGCTGCGAGGTTAGCCTGATGCTGATAGATGTCTAACTCTTTAGTCACGGTGGCAGTTGCGGCGGTCTGTGTGGCGAGTTCTTCCCGCAGCGCGGCAGAATCAGCAAGCGCAACATCTCGCTCTAACTCCGCCGAACGGCATCGTTCGGCATCTGCGGCCGTCTTTAAAGCTGCGAGGTTAGCCTGATGCCGATACGTTTGCAACGTTTCAGTAGTGGCGGCAGCGATGGCAATCTGCTGCTTTAAGGTTTGGCGTAGCTTGAACGAATCAGCAGCTGCAGTGTTTCGTTCGTGCTCCAGCGATTGACGGCCTGCGATAGCTTCCTTTGCCACAAGAGATAAGCGGTCACTCTCTTTCCTAGCAGCTGCCAACTCTTCAGTAGCGGCGGTAGCGATGTTTTCCTTCTGCTTCAATGATACCCGCAACTCAGCAACAGCAGCGACCGCACTGGCCCGCCCGGTCTCAGCCAACCACCGCCCTTCGGCGTCTTCGTTCGAAGCAGAAGTCGCGTAGACGACCTTTTCCCTAGCGGTTATCAGTTCCTCAGCGGCGGTGATGGCTGCGTTGTCCTTCTCCTTCAACTCTGCTTGCAAACGGGCATTCTCAGTGTCCTTCTCCTGGAGCTCCGATCGCAATCTTTTATTATCCATTCTTTCTTGGTGCCGCTCCAGTCTGGCGGTATTACACTCTCGTGCAGCCGTTCTGGCGCACGAGTTGGCGCGAGAAGCCTCCTCTTGGGCCATCGCCATCTCGGACGAAGCGACGACGGCAGCAGCAGCGGAGGCGGCGGCATCGGCGGCTGCAGCATTAGCCTGGGCGGCCAATTCCGCTCGTATTTGGGCCACCGTAGTCGCTTCATTGCTGCAAAATGGCATGGGCGCGTCACGCTCATCACATGCCGCGGTAGCTGTACTGGTAGGGCTCTTGACGTGAGGCGGAATCAGTGCAAGCTCGGCCGAAGCGATGGCACCAGCAGGAGCGGTAGTGGTAGGGGCAACACCAGCCTGATAATTCAATTCCGTGCGTGTATTTGCCACCGTATTCTCGGCATCGCTGAAATCTGGCGCGGTGGTGTCGTACCCCGAACACGCCGCGGTAGCTGCGCCGGTGTCACTCTTTACCGATTGGCGAGTCAGCGCAAGGTCGGGCGAAGCGACGACGGCAACAGCAGTGGTAATGGAAGCGGTGGCACTAGCTTGGTGGCGAGCCATCTCCAACTCGGCAGCAGTGTCGACCGGCACGGCGGATGGAATGCATATGGTGGGGGACAAACCCGCGATCGCGTGCGAAGAGTCTTGCCCTGTGGTCGTGGTCTTTATTCCTTCCCGCTTAGCTCTTCCCGTGGCTGGTGCGACGGTGGCATCGTCCTGTCGTGTCGCTTCCGCTGTAGCAGGGGCGGAAGAAGCTGGAGGAGGCAAAGCCGATGCCTGGGATTTCAGCAGATCAAGTAAGCGGCCCAACAGGTACCACGCCGATAAGATGCTTAGAACTTCGAACAGAAGCTGCTGAGGCCTGAAAAGTCCCGCCGAGTCTACCGAAATGAAGAAGACAGCTGTAGCAGTGAAGGAAGCTCGAGCAGAAACAGATGATGGCAAGGATTCGAGCAGAGTCCACAAACGTTCCAACAGGTACCATGCCGAGATGATGCTGAGGACTTCGCGTTGAAGATTTTTGTGCCTGAACAACTCGAAAAGCTCAATCACGAAGAGCAAAATAACGCAAGCACTCGTCAACAACCAGCGAAGAATGTCGTCGCGCGATTCTCCGCTGTTCCTGCACGTCACAAAACGAACCAGGACGGCATCCGAGTTGGCGCGGGAGGGGGCAAAAACGTGTTTATTTCGGGCGGGATTGAGTGCACTATTGACGAGACATGATGGACACATCGCTGTGGGGTTGCTTGTATGACACATTGTACATTTATGATATGCCTATCAAGATGCTTGCGGTTTCCCATCAAACAGCGGCGACACCCATGTCGAATGTTAATGGTTGCGGTACCATGGGTTTGATGCAGTGCAAGCGACGAGAGCGTTATGTATAAACGTTGTCATGGCCAAACCAACCGGCAAGGTACTACAGTACAGGTTACGCGATTAGGACCGCAAAGCAAAGTCCACAATACTTCCGAGTAATTTGTCCCTTAAAACACGAGCTCAGTTATAAAAAGACAATAAAACCCACCGACGCGGAGAAGAGCGTCGAGCCAACGAAGAAGAAAAGGCCAGGATGTTCGTAAAAAAATTACCGGACGCCGAACTTGCTGCACGGTGCTGACGCGATAAAAAGTGTGCTGATGCCTGACGCTTCAACCTACGCGACTTCCCACGGTGACACTGTTGGTTCCTTAGATGCCATATCGTTTCCGATAGCCACGAAATTTGATCAGAAAGAGCATTCCAGTGTCTCGTTCCCATCTCCGTGACAGAGCGGATGGCCATGAGTCGCAAGCGCTGCCTCTTAGCTAGCAGCTTCCGACGCTGGACGCTCCTCGGCTTTTTTCCGCGCGCGATCGCGGAAGCACCCGCAGAGACGGCACAAACAAGCAAGCAGATAGTAAATACCGCCAGGGTGTTCAACAGCCGCGTAAACAGGTGAATGTACTTGGTGAGCCTGCACGCGGAGAGAAAGCGAAAGAGGCAGGGAAGGGTGGCCGGTAAGAAAGTACCAGGATTTCTGCACGAGGTTCGCTTTGCAGACGATGCCGGTACGACAACATGGGTCCATTGATGTGGACGCAGCGTCCATATTTGGGTGAACGACAAAAGTATCTGAATCCGCCCCATAAGCATGCAACGTTGAGCAGCACTTGAGTTGCGTCCGTGCGCCACGGGTATGTCGTGCGCACAGCTCGTCTGCATTCCGGCCAAGACATTGAGCAGTGCCACGTTATTGGTTCGGGTTATCGTGAGGTCATGCGCCCGGCAGACGTGGTGGGTGGGCGGCATCTTTCAATTCTCGTGCGTCTAGGAGTGTCCGTCGCGAACATGGTCACTTCCCACTCAATGCGCAACTTGTCGTCCTCGTACGCAGTCGTCCGCCTTGGTATCGCCACAAACGGCGCATCGACATTGGTGAAGCTGATGCCCCTTACATCCAGCTCATGCAGAGTGGTCGCATAACTTTGCTGCTTCAGTCTTCTATTCTCACACGCCACAATGCTTACTTTATTGATTATTCAACGACTTTGGTTCCATATATATATAGTTTTTGTTGCTAAGATGATAATTTGAGCGAATAGAGTCAACATTGAAGTCCCATAACTTGATGCTAAGATGCTACTTTCAGACATTATTAAACGATTTTAGTCCCTCAGTTTGTCGTTTCGGCGAAGTACGCGAGTCTTAACACAAGAAAAGGAGATAAAACGATAGAAGTGTGGAGCATTAGGGACTCGCCCAGCCGTCCCCCCGGTCTGATGGCAACCAGTGCACCATTCCCGGTGGAGATTATGACCTTCACTTACAGTTCGAACAGCAATGGTTGGAAGTCTGTTTGCTGGTGTTGCTGCTATGTGGCCGCGCCACAATGCTCCTTTTAGCGATTATTCAACGATTTCAGTCCCGGAATTCGTTGCCAAGATAATGCAGTAATATCTGCGATTCGTCGTGATTTCAGTCCCATACTTTCTTTTTTAAGATGCTAGTTTCAGGGATTTCAACGATTTTAGTCCCACAATTTGTTGCTCGAGAAGTTAATTTCAGCGACCAGAGAACGAGCGTAGTCCCATGATTAACTGTCTTGGTTAGCTACCTCACACGAATCGTAACACAAAAAAATAGAAAAACACATGTAAATTGTTTTTATAAGGGGCCTTGACGTTCTCGTGCAAACAAACTTGTCTCGTCGGTATGATCGAAAAACAGCACGCGAATTTAGGCGAGGTTGATGCCCCTCACTTGTAGCTCGTGCAAATGGTCGGATGTCGGTCGGATGCCTCTGTGATGTCAAGATGCTGACATCAGCGATTATTCAACGGTTTTCGTCCCGTAAGTTGATGCGAAGACGCTAATTTCAACCTTTAGTCAACGATTTTTGTTCCGTCTCTTAAGTTGTTTTCGAGATGCTCATTTCAGCCATTTATCAACGAGTTTGATCTCATAATTGATTGTCTTGGCAAACTACATTGGTCGCGTCACTAGAAGAGGAGAAGAGGAGCAGTGTTTTACATGGGGTCCGTGCACCCCTTAACGGCCTCACGCACACTCACCCCCCCCAAACGCAATGCTACACAGAACAGGACACCTATTGATAGTGAGAGACAGGACGGCTGGCTTAGACTAGATTTCTTATTTGAGAAAGGACGCAATACAGACTACCTTCAGAACAACAGCTCCAACCGTTCTTGTGTCTCCTCTCAATCTCAGCCCTTCTTTCTTATTTGTTATTGCAGCAGGTGTCCTGTGCTGCTGGAGGTGAGGTTCATGCCCCTCGCTTGTTTCAGCTGTGATGATACGTGTACCATGTTCCTATTGTTTTATTCTTTGCTGAGACATTTATTCTGCCACTCCAGAGTGACTGGCGCCCGTCCTGTGACTAGCTAACTTGATCATGACGATGTCGAGTTAACCACGTCGTGTGTTTGCGATGCACCAACTTTGTTTTGGCAGGAACATATACTATAATAGTATTGAAACCGTCGAACGCCAATACGCGAAGCCAACCCAAACCCAACCCACGAAAATCAGCGGAACAAACAAGAAGAAAGACGTTTTCCAATTATACCCTTTTGTATTATATATCCTAAATTGTTCGTGGGTTGGTTGAACTTGGGCTGTATGATATTCGTTGTTTCAATACTTCAATACCAATTATATTGTTTACTTTTCTAACCTGGGAAACAGAGGTTGTAAGTCGCAAAGACCCTACTGTGGGACCATCTTTTCGATGTACGTGGTAGGCTCAGCTATCCGCGGAGATCTGTCAATCCTGTATGGCATGTAAGTAATTCCTATTATTACAACAAAACGTTTTCGATGTCCGTGGTGGGCACAGCTATCCACGGAGATCTGTCAATCCTGTATGACATGTAAGTCATTCTTATTATTTGATTGACAGATCTCCGCGGATAGCTGGGCCCACCACGGACATCGAAAGTATGCCATCATCGAGGGTCGCGTTCCCGGTCACGGCGCCGTGGTGCTGGTGCACCCTTCACGTCGAGGCGAGAACAACATATGCGGGTGGCGGGAGTGAACGACGTTGCAGTATGAATAACAAAAAAAACTAAGAGACGCATCGAAATTATTCGGTTAATGTTGGCCGCGCTGCTGGACGTCATGGGTAAGAAGAGCAAGGCCTCGTACCATACCTCGGTCATAACCATGACCTTGCGCAGCGGAGACAATGCACATACTCTGCTAGCCTGCGGCGCACAGCAGCGCACAACATCAAAAGCGCTTGCTTGGGTCCTGGAACGCTTGCTTGCCAACATTATACTCTGGGTATCACCTATATACCAGGGGCTGCATTAGGAAGCTCACCAGGCCATGCTCCAAAGGTGTCCCCACGGCCCATCGCAACCACTGTCTTCCACCAACGGGCAACTGGCGCTACCGGAGCAGGCCAGATCGACGTCGTAGCTCACTTCTTGCTTAGCGCTCTCGTTATCCTGGGCGTAGTGGGAAAATAAACGATGCACGAAAGCAACTTTACTGGATGCGGTCAGATATCATGCGGTAGGCGGCCCCTGTTGAGGGAAACAGCGATATAAGGAAAAAGTGTATACAAGGGACCTCATATATCTCCGCCGTGTGTTTTTCCAGTTTCAATGGGCCTCGTCCATTGTAGTGGACGCAACATCCAATAAGGAACACCAAAGTCCCTTGTAAGGGGCCGCTATACAGTCTCCAGCTTAAACAACGCCAGCAAGACTGTTCGAAGCCGAAAGAGAGGCCAAAGTGCTTAAAGGGGCGTCGGTATATAAGGGACCCTGCCGCCCTGACGCGCTACAATAGTGTGGGTGCCGTAACACGGGCCACAATCTGCATGAAAGAAATTGATGAAAATCGACCAGCACTGGGAGTGCTGAACTGCACTGATATGCTCGATAGAAATGACCCCACGTACAAGCAGGGCGGCTGGGAGGGACCACATCTGTCACCAGTTCTTGTCCGGAAGCTGGAAAGCACAAGGTGAATTGAATAAACAAAACAAACGAAATGGCCAGAGGGGGAGCACACGCTTCGAGGGAAGGGAATCAGGGTACCGACGTACCGGTGGGTGGCATGGTGCAGCACATCTGATCCGACGTGCTATAGAACTACGTGGGGGCTTGTATTTCCTGTAGAACTGCATCCACTCGCTTGGGAGCAAAGTAGTTGTGGTTAGTGTTGATTTTACTTTTGCAGAGGTAGCAAGGCTGTGGTTGAGCGTAGGATGCGGGCCACCGGGTAACGTACCGATTTTCATCTTTTCACGGCCGGTGGAAGTAGACTTTCCCCCCTGAATGGCATGTCGAAATAGCGGCATCGTTAACTGCACTGAAATCATAGCATTCAGTCATTGGAATCGCACAGGAACGCGGGGATGATGAGGGGTAGATAAAACCCTCTGTGCCCTTAGGATCGGGGGTAGGACATGGGTCATTCGGGATTGTACAGGTTTTCGTTTTTTCGCGACCGGTTGAGGTAGGCTTTCCCCTAAAATAGCAACATGACGGTGCCTTTAACTTCTACTGCACTGAAAACGTATGTAGAGATTGGAGCCACCGGAAAAACCAGGGATGGGCGGTGCAAAAACGGGGATGGGGGGTGGAACCCCGGCGATGGGGGATGGTTAAGACCCTCTGTGGCCTTAAGGTAGGGGGCAGGACATGGGTCACTGGGTTTTGTAACGGTTTTCATCTTTTAGCGCCCGGTGGAGGTAGGCTTTCCCCAAAAATAGCGTACAGAAAAAGCGGCCTGAATAACGGCACCAAAAACCTTTTTTAGAGATATAGAGTAGCTCAGAAAATCGGGGATGGGGGTGGATAGTATATAGTATCCTCCGTGGCAGGGTAGGATACAGGTCACCTGGCGACGTGCTGTTGTTCTGTTTTCCCTCCCGAATAGCGTGTCAATACGTATAGCGGCATAACTAACTGCGCCGAAGACGTATGTAGGAATCAGAGAAACACAGAAACACGGGGATAGGGGGTGGATATAACCCTCCGGGGTTCTTAGGTTGGGCATAGGAAACGAGCCACCGGGTAATGATGTGCTGTTTTTTTCACTCTGTTGGGTCGGATCGAGGTAGTCTTCCCCTGAAAATAGAGTGCAAAAATCGCGACAAAAGAAACCGCGCTGAAACCATATCTAGAGACAAGGGTAACGCGGAAAGCCGAGGATGGTGGGTGGAACATCGGAGATGGGGGCTGGATAACAGCCTTCGTGGCCATAAGGTCGGGGGCAGAACATAGGCCACTGGGTATCGTACCGCTTGTTGCCCGGTGGGAGTAGGCTTTCGCAAGAAGTAGCGTGTCAAAATAAAGGTGGTGCTACTTCTACTGGACATGTTTCATCCGAGAATTTGCTATATTCCGAGCGAATTCGAGTTTTTGTTCTGCAACTACCGCTCCATAAAGCAGGGACCCTCGTTCGAGATCAATGAAGCCTGGTTTATTGCACATTAGGTTTTACGTGCACGGTCGTCCGAAATTGATCTATATATATTAGTACGACTCTCAAAATTATCAGCCAACGCATACAAACAAGTAAACGATACAGGCTGGTTCACGTAAAACAAAATCAAATATTCTCCCCTGCGAATGCCGCTCGCAATATCTAGTCAAATAGTGAATATTTGGTATCATACTGACCCCTATGGCCATTGGAAGAGGGTGACATGGCCAGTTTTTTCTTTAACGGCCCCGGGCTGTCTCTAGGAGTAAAACTCGTATCGACCAATGACAGGCCTTCATCTTTTTCAAAAATATTCAGGCTTTTTCCTAACGGAAGCGAGAAAGAAAATTGCGCCGCAATTTTCACGAACCGATTGGAGGTTCTCCAGAGTACGTCTGTAGAATTTTTCGTGCCAAAAATCGAAGATCTGACCTGCCTATGATCAACAGCAAGCAGAATCTGGCGAGAAAACTGTATCCTACACTACAGCCAAGCAATTTGAAGGAAATAACGCATCTTACTCATTTTTTTGCACAAACGGCCAAATGTCCACGCCGGTTTTGAGAGATAGACCCTCAAAGTTTTGCACACGTGTTCTACACGCCCATCCCGAGGCCTGACCTCCGTTGTTGTTGTTGTTGTTGTTGTTGTTGTTTTTCGCCGAAAAAGTCTGGTCTAAGGTGGGCCACATTTTCCAAAACATCTTGATTGACGAAAAATCAGACAAGAAAAAACAAAAAAACGACAGGTGAGGTCTTCGCAATGAATGGCACATAGAATACGTGTGCAAACATTCACGGTCTGAATCGAAAAAACGGCGTGGACATTCGCCGGAGAATAACGTGTTTTCTTTTCACGTGAACCAACCAACCTGTAGCTATCATACAAGGTTCCGGCTGCCCGCGTTACTAGTCAACAGCGACGGCTATGCTACCATTTAATACCGGGGGTTGATTTCCTCTTGTGGGGTGGTATCTTAGAGAAGGGCGGTATCCCAGACGACATGCGGTATGCGGGCGAGGTGTACTCAGCTGCGCCACTGAGCACTTTCACCGCAAACAGGTTAAACTGCTGAGCCATGCTATCTCCTTTAGGACTGGCGGTGTATGATATTGAGACGTTTAGTATGGTATTGAGACAAACTAGTTGGAATTAGCGGCGGATCATTTTTTGTGCCATGAAATGGATCATGTTTTTGGATGAAAACTGCTTTTATTTCCGCAGTCTTTGCGAAAAATGGTTACGTTCTTACGTTCAGTGGATCATGTTTGCGGTCTAGTCTTCCAAAGGATAAAATCCTCGTGTGAAATTATACTTGTTTTAGTCCTTACAAGGGGTTACGTTCTTGCGTGAACTTGACGATGTTTGCCGTCTTCAAAAGGGTGAAGTGCTTGCGTGTAAATGATAGTTGGTTCTAACCGTAACCATAACACATTCCTTAAAAAAGGTTGTGTTCTAGCGTGAAAATGATACTTGTTTTAGTCCTTACAAGGGGTTACTTTCTTGCGTGAACTTGACGATGTTTGCCGTCTTGAAAAGGGTGAAGTGCTTGTGTGAAAATGGTAGTTGGTTCTAACCCTAACCATAACACAGTCCTCAAAGAGGTTGTGCTCTCGCGTGAAAATGATCAAGTTTCCGTTCTAAAAAGCGTAAAAAGCTATGTTCTCGCGTGAAATTGGTCATTTTTACAGTCAGAAACAGGGCTAGCTCGAAGTGTATTATGTTGGTTTGCTGTCCTGAGAAGGGTCATGTTCTTGTGTGAAATTGATATTGTGTGAAACACAAAAAAAACGGGTCAAGCTCTTGTTACATATTAATAATTGTTGGATTTCTGACAAGAGTCATGCTCTTAATGTGTGAAAAGGTAACTTTTTTGGTATCACAATCTTGTTTCGATATTCTTAGGTGAAAGTGATATTTTTTGCAGTTCTACAGAGAAAGGGCTGTTTTCTTGTGTGAAGTTGGTCAAGTTTGCTGTCAAAAAAGGGTTGTGTCCTCGTATAAAACTGATAATGTTTGCAGTCCTAAACGAAAACCTATCCTGTCCTCGTGTGAAGTTTACCGTTTTTCGGTCCGAAGTTTTCTGTTGTTTTTGTGTAAAATATTTTTTGGAGTCCAAAAGGACGTTGAGTTCTTGTGTGAAGTTGTTTGTTTTTCAGTAAAAAATAGGGTAAGTAAGGGTTTGTGTGACTTTGATCATTTTCTTCAGTTGTGAAAGGAGCTATAATCTTGGGGGAAGTTACCCGTTTTGCGGTGCGACATAAATAGGGTAGATTTCTTGTGTGAAATCGTTTTTTTTTGCAGCCTTGTGAAATTGATAAGTTTTGCAGTGCTGAAATGGGTTAAGTTGTTGTGTGAACGTGACAATGTTTGCGGTCGTAAAAAAGTGCTCGTTCTTGTGTGACCTTGGTTATTTTGCAGTCCAAATAATATGGGTTGAGACTTTGTTGTGTGAAATCGATCATTTTTACGGTACTAAGTATGGTTGAGTCCTTGGGTTTAATTGATAACTTTTTCGACCCTAAAATGTTAACTCTTCTTGTGTGAAACTGCTCCACGATCATCGTCTCTCCGTGTATTTTGGTTTTTGGCTTGTCCGTTTGGATACGCGCGGGCGTTTGTTCACCGAAAACGGCGATCTGTTCAGCCTAAATGGCGTTTGTTGGGCCACGAAGGCGTTTGTTGCACCCAAATGGCGTATATTAGGCCAAGATGGTATTTTTTGTCATAAAATAGTTGCAAATGAGGTCACGTCAGCTCTGAATTCGATCGATTTTTAGGGTCGATGCTCATCTTTGCAAGTAGCGTGATACTCGGGTCGCGCGTTTTTACAGATGTACGAAGTATTTCGCTTTGATGATACATGATTCCCCTGGGGTTTGGCAGCAAAGGGGGGCCGATTTTCACGACTATAGTCTATAGTAGATACAATAATACTAATTACGCAAACCGGAAGGAAAAAAAAAAACGGTTTTGTATTCCAAGTTATTTTTCATTGTAGAAGGTGAAACACTGGGGTTAGCTAGAGAGCGCGCGAAGCGACCGAACCGACTGTCAGGGTTTTGCTGGTGGTGAGGGACGGCGGGGATCAACGATGATGGTTTGGGTGATGATGTTGTTGTTCGTTCTCACACCAACCCGTCATGGAAATTATCTAGTCCCCGGTCACGGGACAGGCTCCAATGACGCGGAGTCGAATGATACCTCAAACGAAAAACACCACAAGTATTTTTTCTTAACAGTACACACAACCGATGTGAAATGGGCTTCTTGCCGACGCTATATTATCTGCTGCTGGGGAGATAATCGGAATTTACTATCTACGAACTATCTACGAAGGGGGGGGGGAGGAGGGGTAGCGCTGTTTCAGTCTTGGAAAATGTGTGAAGAGCCACGTCAAGGATACGTCAATGGCACGTCAATGGCCTTGTCAATGGCACGTCAATGACACGTCAAGCACAGGAAAACGTGTGCCGACAAGGTTGTAGGGGCGAGTGTTCTGCACTATTATTGTATCGTATGAATAGTATACAGGTGTCAGTCAAGGACAATTAACAAAAATATTACCATGGCGTCCCTGCTTCTTGGGACAGCAATTATCTGAAAGCGAAAGACGAGAGGGAAAACGTGTACACGTCCAGTGTAGATGGTCGAAATCGGGACGACGGTAAGAAATAGGCGACGTTGTTGAGAACGATATAGAGGGGCGCGACTAGCGAATATGCGCTGTTCAGAATGCTTAAGGTGGGGGGCAAGACGGCCATGGCCCGAGGAGCGAAAAAGTTCTACTCGGACGGGGGTGAAGCGGCGAAGAAAGGAGGGCGGGAGAACGTGGCTGGTTCCAGACGAGTTCCCTGACCGTTCCGCGGAAAGAAGGGCGTCAATCAAGCTGGTGGCGAGCGATGGGGTTGTTTTTGACAGAGACAGGGATGGTGTAGGATTACATCCATTCTGCTTTTCCTCCCTTAATGTTCCCCCCCCCCCCCCGCTGATTAACAAAAGCGTAAACGAAATAAATTCGTACCATGGTATTTTCACTCAATTCAGTTTGTTGAGCTCGACGAAAAAACAAGCGTCATCGCATAAACTGCTGTTATGCGCGAAAGAGCGTCCGATTATGCCAAAACCAGTGCCAGCAGAACGGATACAAGCCAAATACTGTGGCTGTCGAAAGCGTTCGCCAGATGTGGATGGACAATAAAAGAGGACCGAGTAACACGTAGTAGGGAGAGGGAAGGCGTACGGCCGACGTTTGGCTGAGTGACCAAATGGAAGGAGGACGACTAGGGTAGGAGGCAGTGCATCTAGGAATAGGAACAGAGCCCATTATCGGCTAAAAATCGTGCCGTGTTGGGTGTGGAGGCTACTTTTTTGCATGCGGCTAACACCGAGACGGGTCGGTTACGTTTTTTCTTGAGGAGCGTGCTTAGAGGGACGTGGCGATCCTACATGGTGTAGATGTATGTAACCCCTCCCGTCCGGTCTCGAACGGGTTCGTGGACAACGGTGGAATGACTACGCAACAAGTGAGTACGCCCCTCGTCTCTAACGGGAGTGCTGGTATTTTGGGCAATAGTTCGCGAAGCACGGACAATACTGTCTGGTTGTATATCAGTCTGGTGACTGGGAATATCGAGGAGATGAGCAGAAAAAGGCGGTTCAGACGCTGTTACTCAAGTAACGCATTGCATGCAGTGATAGCACAAAAAAAATCGTACATGTATGAACCACCTGGTTTTGTTGAGTGGAGAAGGCGTGCTGTTTTCGGAATATGCATCATATAAATGACTTCGCACCGAAACGTGTATACCTGTAAAGCTCGACCACCATAGCACTGACCGCGGCACGGCAGTTTCACATCCACCTTTTTGAGGCCAGCACACATCGACCATAGATACACCAAACCACCGAACAGCCCGGGCTGGTTCGACGGGCCGATTCTGTAACCGACAAATATTTTTTGCTTTCCCTCCGAAAAAACTCAAAGTATCGTGAAGTTGCTGGAGAATACATAAGGGAGGAGAGGTTTTCTCACCGCGTTATTCACCAGACCCTCGCCGAGATGATCACCAACAAACGCGCCAAGCGCCGCAAACATAAGGAGGAGCAAGAAGCACCACCAGCGAAACTTCGCCGCCATCTTGGGGTACCGAACACCATGCCATGGCGTCATGATGCCACGGTGGCATGGTACAGAGAGCGGCGGGTCAAAGGTTCGAAGAGGGGGGAGGGGAGCCAAATATTAAAACATGGAACGGTATCATTGTTGTCGTTCGCACCGGTTCTCCTCGAGAAATGTCGCGCCGGCGAACGTTCCTCGCCACCTTGGGGTACAGTTAAACATTGCCCCAAGACAAATAAGGAAATGGAACGCGGTGACCATTCGGGATGTCAACGCTACGACAACATAAACCACCGACGAACCCTCCTCGACATCTTGGGGTAGGTAGCATCAAACATGTCGTCATGCCACGATGATATCATGATTGCGTGACGAGGCCATGGTACAGAGGGCGGCGGGTCCGAGATGGATGCGCTGGCGGGGGGGGGGGGAGGTGGAGGCAAACATTATCTGGAATGCGCCGGCGAACGTTCCTCGTTATCTCAGGTACAGTAAGCTGAAGCATACCATAAGATGGCGCGATGTGATACAAAGAGCGTTGGGTACGGAGTGCGACGGGGGTGGGTGGAGTCAAACGTTAAAACCTGGCACGCTGTTGTTGCCGTCGGTGATGACAACGAACGCACCAACAACGACGTGCCGATAACTCGTCGGCAACGCGTCGAGAATACTTGTGCTAGTAGCTTTGTGATTGTGTGGGCCCGGTATCCCCACTTCAGCTGTACCCGCAAAAGAGGCTAACCCTTTTATTAACAGAACGGCACTCATCATACGTTTTGGGGACTAATTACTTGAAATTAGAGTTGGATCATGTTCGCATGTGGTCCAAAACGGCTAAAAATTTCCATGTGTGTGGATAACGAGGTGTCGAAAACCGAACAACCAGCCCAGCTAGCTTTCGACGACAGCTTGCGCCCATATGAGATGGACACTCGCATACACGGAGTAGATCTGTCCTATCTGTGCGAGTTTATCAAACAACCGCACGCAGCCGATAGTCGACCGTCGTCATTCACGTTCTCACCGTGGCTCATTCAGGCTTGCAGCAGGTCAGCAGGTACGAGGATGTAGGATCTGCTCTGCGCTCTGCGCGGTGGTTTCTCCTGCGTATGGATTTCTTCCAACCGGTGTCGTTTCGGAAAACAAAAGAGCTGGGCGTTGAACGAGCGCACGGGGGAGCGCTGGACTAGCGCACAGCGGACGTGCTATTGGGTGCTGGTAGACTCCAGCCTGCCGTAGTCTAGCAGCTGGAGAATCCTCTCGGGGTGAGTAGCAGCGATGTGGATTTGGGGGCTGGAACGGGCTCCTCTTTTTGGGGCCGGCTCAACGAAAAAGCATGGGCCGTTTTGTCAGCCCTAGGACCCAAGGCAAAAATGCCTGCCAAGACTTACGAACACTGTTTTTCGTAAAAGGCGAGAGCATCGCAGCTAGCGTCGCGTATCGCGTCTGCTGGTGGAGGAGAAGTAGAGGCATGCATTGAGCATGCACGGTTTGGTCGATACTCTCCGATGGGAGTGCGGCATTGTGTCTTGGTGGCTCCGATGATCATGCCTTTCGTCGCGTACAACAGAAGCGGTGTTGAGTGCTGCGAGGGCGTTTTTGAATTTCGGCAACTTCTTTCTGCTGCAACAGCAGTTCACTCACCAACTGTCATGATACTCAGGCCTCTCGGAGATCTTCGCCAGAGAAAGGCCAGCTCACGCCATCGTCTACGTGAGCCACGCGATAGGCTGGAGCTTGGGGAAGGCGAGGAAATGCAGACAAGTGCAATTGGAGGCAGTCATTCGTACTCGCTATATATAGGGCGAGGCTCGGGCGAAGTGCGATACTCAGCAAGGGAAAGCTGAGCATGTGAGTGTAGAACCAGAACATTGTGCGGAGTTTTTTTAAACGCGTGTACTATTTTACAGACGAATTTCGATCCACGATCCACGCTCTCACCCGCTGGCTACATTGCAATTGATGTCGTACAACAGAACTACGCTGCCTTCTATGGTGCAGTAGTACCGTACTAATAATACAAGAGCAGCACACAACAAAGATAATATATGCCAGGTACTGAATAGCACCCAAGATAACATCGCTGAATCGAGCTCTAATTGGGGTCGCGTGCATCTTTAGTCTTTAGCAGGTCCGGCTGTTCACGTTTACGGGCCATAGGAAACAGGATCAAGGCACGGGCGTAGACCCAACCCCTAAACCCCAACCCTAACCCTGACTCCAACCCACAAGCCGCAGCCTAAACGGGCCAAAACTCACCAGAGACGAGGCTGGGCCGCTCTCCCATCGAGCGATAAAAACACGTGAAAATTCTGAACTGCGGACCAGGTTGCGGCATGCGGGCTACGCCTACCCAATATACAGGGCTGTTCACGGGTCAGGGGGGTTTCAAAATGTCGCGGGTCGGGTCGGGTCGGGTCGGGTCGGGTCGGGTCGGGTCGGGTCGGGTCGGGTCGGGTCGGTCGGGTCAAGAATTTCCAAATCTCGCGGGTCGGGTGGGGTCATAACCCACGAAATACTGCTGTTCACTCGCGGGGCAAGCCACCATTACCCGCGGGTTGTTTTTGGCTGACCCGCTGGTCGAACCCGCGGATCTGGCCTGCGGGTTCGCCTTTTCAAACCTGCAGCTGCCTGCGGGAGGGCCCTTGTCGTGCCGGTGCCCAGCAGGCAGGACCCGCGGATCCGACCCACGGGCCCGAAAAGGAAACTTGCCACATCCTGCACGAAAGCCTCTCTCGTATCGATACTCCGATCGTACGCCATCATAGCGCCCAGAACAATCATACCAGGCAGTAACTTCTCGTACCAGGCATAAAGTATTACGTGAATCCCGTGACGGATGAAGCCGTGGATATTTTATAAACAAAATTGAAGGACGTCAGCCGTGAGTTCGACGAATTTCAGGTCAACCCTCATCTTTGCCAGCTGCGTTGTTGGTACTTGTAATATACAATATAGGTGAGTTTTTATTAGGAAATATTATCCAGGCACATTGCCATCAACCCAAGTCCACTAAAAAAATCCAGGCCACACACTCTTGCTGCGTTGCAGAATACAACAATGAAGACGACACATGGCAGTATAAGAACCCATGTACGACGTACGTACACACATTGAATAGTTCCCGGTAAGAACTTATCACACCGGCACGAAATATGGCCAAACGTAAAAAGGCAAGAGCAGTCGTGGCAGCAGCAGCAGCAGCAGCCGCGGCAGCAGCAGCCGCGGCAGCAGCACCAGCAGTAGCAGACCCCGGATCCTTGCGGATCGCAGCCCCTGCTGACGGATCCACCGCCGCCCCAGTTGTTGTCTTGCTGCCGGAGGCGGCTCCGCTAGGCTGCTTGCCGGCGCTGGAGACTGCATAGATAGCTCGCTCGTCGGGGTGGAAGCAGAAGCCATGAGGCTAGAGCTGTCAGGTCGACCCGGCGGTCTAGCGATACGGGCACGGCTAAGTGCGAATATGTGGGTTGCGCTTTTCCTCATTTTTCGCGCGCACACCGCACAATGCTGCGAACAATACCGGTAAAAAACTTGAAGCACGACATGCTGGGAAAAGAACGAGGGACCAAGAACCAACCAACCGCCCGAGGTATAAATCCAGACATGTTTTGACCCATGACTTTTCGACTTTGACCCGTGAGATACATCACGGATCCAGTCGACCCGACACGCATGAAACGCACCTCACGGGTCGCTCGAAATGTGGCGGGTCGGGTCGGGTTGGGTCGGATCAAGAGGTTTCAAAATATCGCGGGTCTGGTCGGTTCGGGTCTGGTCGGGTCGGGTCAGGTGGTTTCAAAATATCGCGGGTCGGGTCAAGACGTCTCGAAGTTTTCGTGGGTCGGGTCGGGTCAGCTGACGCGACCCGACCCGACCCGTGAGCGTTGCCTTTACCCGCGAACAGTTCTGCAAATATCAAGACAAAAAATCACGAGCCGAGCTGATGATATCCCACTTTATAATTTGTGTCATTCATAGCACACATATACTTGTTGGACGGTATATGATGTGCATGGCCTACACGAAGATGGATCATGTTGCCGGATGAGAGCCGTGTGATCTGCACGATGTCGAATATCTTTCCGGGGTGGGATATGCACCACGCAGATCCTGCATATTACCATACCTAGAGTAAAAACAGATACATGATCCATAAGATCTACTTCGTAATAGTAATAGATGATCTATGGATCTGCAGTAGATCACGGTCTGTCCGATGCGTGGAAGGCTTCGCTCCACAACGGCGCGACCAAATAATAAGAGCTACTACTGCTGTACTTCTGTGCTGGCGAGGTGGGCGTTAGCGTTGCGCGTGCACGAGCGTGGTGTTGCATTGTAGCTTGGTGAGTGTGTGAGGGCATGATGCGATAGCGGAGACTCGACGTGGACACAAGGAGCTCAAGCTCGGATAGTAAGCCATGGCGCGCTCTGAACACAGAGATTGCGTATTTTTACACACCACCGTATATTTAGAAAATTGAAAAATGCTCTTCGGGTGTAAGATCGTTTTTTTTTCACCGAAACTCATATTTGCACGCTGTGTGCGATACTTCGATCGCGCGTGTTACGGGGTGTGTATAGTGAATGCCCTCGTGTGTATGCCCTCATGAAGGACACAGGTCGGTGACTTCCCTGCTGATGCCAGGGTCAACAGGGCTAAGACGTTCAGCCTGGTTGTGGGCGCGGAAACTATATAACCCGCACTGAGGGCGAAAAAAGCTGTGGAACCCAGGATGTCAACCGGTATACGGAGGGCGTTGTTATGGGTTTTCGCACTATTTGTAGTACGTTAACTTTCGGGGTGGTCTACGTACAAAGCTTGATTTAGGTGGTGCGTTTGGGCTAAATAGAGAGCTACCGTTGTCGCAAGCAAAGCCTACGTACCGACTGCTCCTACCGATTGCTGTAGATTCGATATTCTCCCTGTGTACTTATTCCCTGTATGTGTTGCAAGCCAGCCGAGGCCTAGCCCAGGCTTGATCCTCGGGTTAGTGCTGTTGGAGTCATCGCGCAACATGCGGTTGGTGTAGATCGCGAATGCTCCTGTGATATCTCATCTCTTCTGCTATTGACGATATGTCAATCGCAAACTAACACACCGGTGATGATGTAATGGTGCAATTATGCTATGATGAAATTATGGAATCAAGACCGACGGGTGAGATCACTGGCATTCTGCATCGGGCGACGAGCGGTGCACTTGAGCCGAAAGGCTTTGGAATGCTCATAATGTCCATTCACATCACACACTACCATGGAGTACAGAAACGAAGGTCTAATGAAGCATCAAAGGAAAACGTATTTTTCAGGAGGCAGTGTAAGAAAAAAGGGACGATTACCAGGTACAGCACTAGTGCGACGTATCGTTAGCAACCCGTGCTGCTAAGCTATACCAGGAATGTGAAAGACGGTATGCGTGAGCTACGATGCAAGGAAGTCTCCAACATATCAATAGCACAGCAGGATGCTACTGCTGTAGTCGCACTGCTGCTGCGCGGTCCCACCAATAGTAGACGGCTGACAACATCGTACGTGACATGTACTGGATAAAGTTTGGTTGCTATAGTTGGGCCCCGATACATGCCGCTTTGTACAATGTGGACACTAAAGATGCCGACCTTGCCTATACAAAGTAGTGCATGCAGTGCCCCGATACGATGCCAATCGCTTACTACTACTACTACCACTACTACTACCACTACTATTACTACTACTGCTGCATGGTAATGGGGGTCACGGTCGGGGCTGGAGGTCAGGTTTGGAGTGGGCTGGATCGACTCGAAGAGTACCAATAAAACACAACAAATGTCACGTATTTTCACGGGTCGGGTGGCTTCTTGTGGGTCGGGTCATGTCGGCTCGGCTCGGCTCGGCTCGGCTCGGCTCGGCTCGGCTCGGCTCGGCTCGGCTCGGGTCGGCTCGGCTCGGGTCGGCTCGGGTCGGCTCGGGTCGGCTCGGCTCGGCTCGGGTCGGGTCGGGTCGGGTCGGGTCGGCTCGGATCGGGTCGGTTCGGGTCGGGTCGGGTCGGGGTGATCTGACCCCACCCGTGAGATTTGAAAAACTCCTGACACGACCCGACGCAACCCGTGATACTTCAAACACCTCCTGACCTGACGTGACTCGACCCCGCGGATCCGTGAAAACCCGTGCAAGGAAATGGTATACATGTAGACTACCTTGTGAATCCATATATATATATCCATGTATATGTTCAACGAAGTGTAATGGTAGTATACGGCCGTCCCGATCCTCCCAGCGCTCGTCGCCTTTCATCCCAATGTACTTCCATACTCACGACCAACGGCTCGAGACGTTCTACGATAGGAGTACTACCGGTGTACGTGTAGCACATCTTGTTTTTCTGAGTATCGTCGCTTCTTCTGTGTCTCACGCAAAAGGCCGACACGTCGAGAAAAAATATTGACTAAGCTCGATACCCAGTCCCATGGGCAAGGTATCTAACGAATATTACTACTTGTAAAATAAGGCAGCACAGGTTACCTGATAAGAAGAAACGAGGTAACAAAAAAGCCAGACTGAAGTTGTGCAGGGCCATAAGCAATGCGGGAGCCGTTATGGTGAAGGTAGTGGAGATCACAGCCTCTCCTAAATAAGAAACCCAGCCTGGGTCAGAAGTTATGTTCCTCAATAAGTGATATGTACTGCTGCACGCGCCGGATCGAAATATATTGTGTAGCTGTTCGGTTCAGGAACCCTGTGAGTGAGATCGCTTTGGGCGCAAAAGCGCAACCCTCATCATACTCGTACTACAGCTGTAGCACCCTCTCCTGGACGTTTTCCCTTTTTCCCGCGATGTCTTATGGACGTTGCCGGCAGTCTCCCTAAAAAAATATTTCCAAGGTTGTGTCCTTGGGAAAATGGCAACATCTACATCTGGTATGCAACTGCAGAACCATATTCCGAACTACAAGTAAGACGTAGTACGCAGCCCTCCCAGCTCTCGTCAGCTTGCGCCGCGCTGTATTTCCATACTCGCACGGGGCTTTTTCGTTTTCCCGCGCGACGTCTGGCGGAAAAAACCGCCACAGGCAGTGTCACTCCACCCTTCTCCAGGTCCCAACATTATCATATTATTGATACTAATAGTGTTGCCACGAGCGGATGCGAGCTCCTAGCTTTCACGGCACCTCGTAAAAATACGGACCGCTTTCGAGACGGCTGAAGCTGCCTTATACTTGTATGGGTTTCAAGTGAAGCATTCCACAGCCGTCAGATTTTGTCCCCCTCAATAACGGATTGTATAGTTTCCGTCCACAGATTGATTAGCATCACCCTGTTGACCCTGGGGCAAGGTACTTCTAAGGGGAGTCGCCGACCTATATCCTTAACCCCTTTAGAGCCCCCGAACCCCTCCTTATACTAAATCCAAGTAATTTTGTCCCCAAAAACGGGTTTCCAGTTGTAAAGGGGTTAATGAGACCACACACCCAGTAATACGCGCGATCGGAGAAACACACACAGCTTGCGAATATAAGTTTCGACGAAATCTTCTTCGATTTCACACCCGGAGTGTATCGTAATTTTTTCTAATAGAGGATTTTTGTACGCCGCCGTCAACAACTCAGGATCGAAAACAGTTCCCACACTAACGCCGAGACAAAAAAGTCCACGCTAACTTCAAGACAAAATTCCGAGAAAAGAGATGAGAGAAAAAAACAAGAAATTGATTTCCGAAAGTTGCACTCAGAATCGAAAAGCGGTAAAAATTGAGCGATGTTGTCGCTACCACTTCTACCAGCGCACACAACAAGTTGATGACACTTACTAATGTCAAATATCAATGCCCTGCTGCGCGAGTTTCTAGCGAAAGCGTAACTGTGTTGCAATTCCCCGTATGCTGTCCCCATGTGGGGAGTGTAGTGCCAACGTGTAGGTCAAACCCGTCCCCATCGGAAAAAATGGCCCAGCGATAGCGGAATTTTGAACTGAACACCCGACACCAAGCTTTGTACCCTGCAGGGGTTTGCGGCAAGTGATTGGCCGCCCTATTAATGGGAAAAGTGTACGTCAATGGCCGGATCATCAGAGCGGCCGGCTCTATGAAGTGCTACCTGGTACTTTTTTTCTCTTTTATGTAGTGTGTTTTGCACTCTTCTGTTGTGTTGTGTTTGATCTGTGATACTTCACTTATTTTTCTGTTCCCTTCAAAACTGCAACTTTTTGGGAGTAATACTACTTGGAATTAGTTTGCAACCATTATATTTGCCATTCAGACAATGAGATAGGTATCCTACCTATTTTTTTTAGATCTCCGATAGCTCATCTCCAAACAGTTGAGCTGACATACTTGCCCTGGTTGCACTCATAGCTGACGTATCATATAAAGCATCTGTTGCTTGTGAAGTTTACTCCGCAGATATTATATGATACGAGTTATGCGATACGTCAGCTGTAGGTTCAACCGAGAGAGGCCAGGCCTGTTGACACTCTTCTTTAAAAGGGCAGCGATTTTGCTGCCTCTTCTGTGTTCGTTGCAATAGCAGTAGTGCAGGCCTAGATCTGCGAAAAGTTGAGTACCGACAAGCGCCTCTTGGTTGAACTTATGGCCGACGTAAAATATGTTTCGTGCCGGTGAAGTTTTGCACCGCGGGTACGATTTATGTGATACGTCAGCTTCAGGTTCAACTCAGAGAGGCCTCCTGCCACCACCACCACCACCACCACCACCACTACCACTACCAAAACCATGACCACCACCACTCCTCCCACCACACCAACAACCCTCATTAGGAGATCGATCCATCTTCACTATCTCGCCTCCGGCTGTATCGATCTTATTACCAGATACCAGGTACCAGGTATGAATCAACCTGTTGACACTCTGCAACGTTCCGAGGCGAGGGATGCACTGTTATTAACAATATTGTTGCAGCACGTCTGTCGCGCGTGCCCTCAGCGTCTTTGCCTAGTGCATCCTGGTTGTGGTTTGTGTGCTTGCTGTTGTCGTCGCTCTTGACTCTGCCCCGATTTTCCGGTCGTGTTTGATCGTCGAATCCACGACACCACCCCGGTACGAGGGTTTTATACCACCATGCTACTTCTTCCTGTTGTAAATATGTACCACTGCTGCTGTGCATGCGAATATCGTTATTGGAATCCCACCTGCGTTTTTGCAAAAATTCTGGTAGCGTCGACTTCTTCACTGGGTTGCACTTTCACCCTCTCTCAAAGTCAGTCTGGTTTGGGGTATTCTAGAGGTATGTATGTATGCATGCATATATGTATGTATTATAGGGTTATGTATTATAGTATTATAGTATTCTGGGGGTATGGGTGTATTTTAGTACTATATTAATAGTATTCTAGTATACTCGTATTGTATTCTAGTATTCTAGTATTGTTGTTGTAGGGGTGGACAGCTCCTCAGGTGAGGAAGGGGCCTCAGATGCTTTTAGATGCACCCGCTGCCGTAGCACGCGTCTAAACGGTGCTCTTTCTCTGCATACCACCAACCAAACCAGGGCCACAAGGCCATGAGATCAGAGCTACAGCCCAATCATTGGTTTGATTTTCCCTCGCCCATCGGTCGTGCTCGTGTTTCTTGCTCACACTTGCTTCCTGGCTTGCACTCTTCTTACCAGGAACAGGCGGGATATGATAGCGGGCGAGGCAGCATCCCTGGCCGTTATGGATTCAAGATTACTGCACTACGGCTGCAAGGTGACTACATGGGGGCTGATAGGGGGCTGCGAGGTGGCTGCAAGGGGACTGCAAGGTAGCTAGCTGCAAGGGGACTGCTATCATAGGTGCGATCGGCTTGGCTCCTCTACGGGCGTCAGCCTTTTTATTGACCATTTGGAGACCCATGTCTAGGAACCAGAATAGAGACGAGAAGTCGCATGCAGTAGGTTGAGTATCGCCAGGCTGGTAAGGTATGGTACAGCACTTTAGGTTGCAGTTCGTATACACCCTACCCCGCGCACTCCGTGCTTTGCTGTGTGGCAGGTGCTACAATCCGTCAATCCTTTTTGCCATTTTCTTCCTGAACCCCGAAGTGGTTTTGGAGAAAAGCGCGATGGTTGTTTTCTGTGCGAAGTTCAAGGTGCCGACTGATGGCTAGATTTGCCCATACCGTGTGTTGTATAATGTACCTGGTACTCCAGCAATAATCGTCGCCCTGTTTTCCCTCACCATTTGTATCGCAGTCGGCCTCCTTTTGTTTTTCTCCGATTTCCGTCGCCACCGTTGGTCACTATTGACGCCGCCCAAGCAGGAAAATGTGCCCTCTTACCTCATCTCAGTATTAATAGTATGTAGTGCATGCTGCTATTAATGTGTTCATTGTGTAACTGGCAGTCTACATCAAAACGCAACTTTAATTTCTGTGTTTTTCGTCGGCTCATTCTTCACGAGAAATAGTCCAAGACTTCAACTCAAGCCTTTCAGTGTTGCCGTCTTTCTGCGCTGCTGATGCCCATGACTGTAGCGTCCATGCCTGCTCGTCCATGGCGTGCTTCTCCTTTTATTGCTCCTGCTGTGTTTCGTGCAGTAGCTGTTGGCTCTACCTCTGACTGCCCATATCCATGCACGCACCCAGGCATACGACATCTACAGTCTTGCTCGTATAACACCGGCCCGCCCGCCTCTACTTCCCTTTATCAGACAATGGTCTGTTTCTGGAGCTAGGAGTGTATTTCTTCTTCAAAACATTATGTGTCTACAAGGTCAACATTCACCACCCCCCTGTTCTTCGGCCACGCACAACATGATATTTTCCTAGGTCATGGAAAGTTTGCCTGCCTCTTTTGTCCTGCTCTGGGTTTCTCCCCAACCCCATTTGTTATACTGCTAGAATGCTATGGGCTCCACGTGGAACACAGAAAATTGACTATTCGTTTATTTGGTTCATATTATCGGGTTTGGTTTGGTGTGCGTTGGTTGATAGTTTTGGAGATTCGTGTTAACAATATACATTCTTCTCGGTCGGCGGCGCACGTGAAACCTGCAATAAACCGGCCACCTCAAAAGAGGGTCCCTATTTTCTGGAGCGCTGTATACTGTAATACTATTCTTGTAAATTAGAAAGATAGCATTCGCTGGCAATTACGGCGCCACCGTACCGTAGCGTGCGTGACATGGGGGGTTGGGGACGAAGCAAAGAAGTTCTTAAACGGCATCGACCTGAAGGAACTGACCGGAAATATCGGTATCGCCTCCTACGTAAGCGCCCAGTGCCCATCGCTAGGGAAGGTGTTCTCTATCAGCTATATACGTACTTTTCGAGGCTGTTATGGGTTCTTTGTAAAACGAAGCCTGACATGCCAGACTCGAACGCTATGCCCATAGCTGATGAGATATATCTTGCCTAGGGATGGGTAGCTGGCGTTCTCGGAGGAGGCGGTATCGATATCGCTGATTGGTTCCTTTTGTGCTTTCTCGTCGCCGAACCATTTTGCCTTCGTGCCCGATATCTGTGTAGAATTGTTTGGCAATCTTTATTTTGAGCGTAGCGGGGAAAACAATGCACCAACGTCATTTCACGTTTCTAGCTGCCGTCAGATATGTAAAGACGGGGAAGAGACGCCCAAGGAAGGATGCTGTAGGTGTTGGTATAGTGTGGATCTATGTTGAACCTCTGTGTAGCAGCCAGCAAGGATTTATCCAAGTGCTACAGTAAAACAGATGTCTGCGTGTGCGTGGAGCTGCGTCTCAACAAAGGAGAACCAAAATACTCGTTAACGCACGCTGTCTTGATGTCTTCACTTCACTTCACTTTTACAATCGGTTAGGAGCCTCATAAATCGGCCGTCGGAGCTCTACGTACGTTGGAAGTACTGTTACGTCATTTGGGACAAGCACGTACTTCTCTGGCCGCGCTTGCCCCTGCAATATGTCCCACAGAGAACTGCTGTGGAAGCATAGGACGTCATCCAGTTTTTCTTTGTAGTTTACCCAGTCTGCCTGTTCACCGCTAAATTTGGGTACATCTCGTGGGATGTGTTCGATTGAATTCCGTCGATTTTCCAGCCATTTTTGGAACTAACAAAGAACAGGCGAGTGGACACATAAGCTTGAAGTCGTTGCGTAACACGAGGCTCATAACCTGTTGATATAATGATGTGGATCTGTGTGAAACCTGCGTGTAGCAGCGAGCAAGGACTGATCCAAGTGCAACGGTAAGCAGATGTCTGCGTGTGTGGGTGATATCACAGCTGCAATCCAATAAAGGAGAACCATAATGCCCGTTACAGCACGATGTGTTGATTGATCAGGCCGCTTGGCCGCTTGTCGCAAACCACTGCAGCGGCCAGCATCGAAATTGGGGAGGCTCACCAACACGTATCGGCCGCCCATCAAAGCGAGGCTACGGGAATGCAATGAAGAGCCGTGCTACTGTAGGGGTTGCATTCTTTTTTTTAACCCCAAACATTTCTAACTGACGGAGTTCCTCAAATGAGGCGTTCCTCAATATCTTCGGATCTAGAAGTGAGATTAGCATTTGAAATCGTTACATAACGTCGCCCGTGGAATTGCGTATCGGGCTATTTTTTAGTGTAAGTAGGTTTTAGGGTGAGGTATAGAGCTCTTCAAGTGGGGAGCCTCACAATGTTCTGCTGGCTAACTCTACCGTAGCACCCGCCCGATTCCCCCGACATATTCGTGGACCTCCTCGCAACCATCGCCATATAGGCCAGCGTCGTTGAAGACACTGCCGCTGAGCTGGAACTGACTCGCCGAGAGGCCACCAGCGCTACCAGAGTTGCTGCACCGGTAGCGTTGGTGGCCTCTGGGCGAGCCTTGTCCTGCTTCTCAGCGGTGACGACGGCAACCGGCAACGGTGGATTGCATCGCGACTGATGCGAGCACATCCGCGATCATGTCAGAGGCTTCATGGCGCGCCCATTGTCTCGCTTTGTTTTGCTTCTGATGAGAGGCTGACATATGCTTGGTGACCCTCCTCAATTTCGATGGCGGCCGCCGCAGTGGCTGCGGCAAGATGCTTGGTGAGCACCCCTGCAGAGGTATTTGGCAAACTGTCAAGCTCGTGGATGTAGGCGGTAAGCTGCTGGTCGCTCGGGTGTCAAAAGTGAAGTGGGTACGTACTCAACTACTCTACGGCTAGCACTTATCGCGAAAAAGAGTGTCCTTGGGGCTCCTGCACTGACGAACTTCCCGATGCTGTTTGAATACCATTTGTGTTCAGCAGTATGTTTCGCTCTAATACTTAGGTCAAACCAATTTCATCGGGTTGCGCGTTCACTTTCCCTCCACATCCCTTTTTTGGGTGGGGTGTAGAGCTCGTCAAGCTAGGAGCCTCATACAATTTATCCACTACCCCCAACACGCAGCATGCCTCTGCAGGGGAGACCAAAGGAACAGCTTGCCGCAACCACTGCACTGGCCGCCATCGAAACCGCGGACGCTCACAACAAGCATCGGCCGCCCATGAAAGCGAGGTGACGGGAGCTCAACGGAGCCTCCGACGTAATCGTGGATCTACTCACCAACATCGCCATTCAATCCTTCTTGGCCCTCGATTTTTTCGCCGAGCTGGAATTGGTTCGCCAATAGGCCACCAATGCTACCGGTCCAGGAACTACTGCATATATGCTGCAGTTGTATATGCTGCAGTTGCTGCACCGGTAGTTTTTTCGGCCTCCTAGCAAGTCAGTTCTAACTCGGCGACGATGTCGGCAGTTACGGTGGATTTCATGGTGATGGTAATGCGCTGATCCGAGATCGTATCGGAGGCTTCGTTGCACTCCCATTGCCTCGCTTCTGATGGCCGGCCGACACATGTTGAGTGAGCCTCCTCAATTTTGATGGCAACCGCTGCAGCGGTTGCGTCAAGCTGCTTGGTTATCCCTCCTGCGGTGGCGCAAGCAACTAACTGTCCCGCTCTTTTGACGCGAGCTACGGTGGCGGTAGCACTGTTTAGGCTGTACATTTCTGGCTGGCTTCTCCTTTAGTTGACTAAGTAGACTAGAAAACTACCCAGTAATTGTGGAATTAATTCAGTCCGTATGTGGTTTGCGGTGATGTTCGCTGTCCGTAGTATTCTTAGGCCATAGGGTTCTTCATAGGGGTAAGCGTGCAATTTTTCTCAAAGTCAGTTTTGGGCGAGATGTAGACCTCCTCAAGTGGGCAGCCGCTGAAAAATCAGGTGCTATATACCCCCACCGTGGCATGCGTCTGCAAAGCTATTTGCCGTCACAGCTTCAGTGGCAAACAATGCAACCGCGGAGGCTCACCAACATGCATCGGCCGCCCGCGAAAGGGAGGCGGCGGAAGTGCAACGCAGCCTCCGACATGATCGTAGTTCGTGCGTGACCAACGCTATTTAATCCGCCGGTGTCGCCGGCACTGTCGTCGAGTTAGAAATGGCTCGCCAAGAGGCCAAACACTCCATCTTACCGGTCCAGCAACTGCGGCATGTATCGGCCGCCCAAGAACGCGAGGCAACGGGAGTACAACGAAGCCTCCGTCGTGATCGTGGATCTATTCTTAACTAGCACCATGCAATCCATCGTTGCCGCCCACGCCGCAGCCGCGTTGAAAATGACTCGCTAAGAGGTCACAAGCACTACCGTTGCGTCAACCGCCGGTTGCTGCACCGATAGAGTTTGTGGCCCCCTCCGTGAGCCGTTTTCTGCTCGTCTACGGCATCGGCGGCAACGGTGGATTACATATCGACGGTGTTGCACAGGAAGAGTCCAGGAAAAATTAGGTACACACCCCTACCGTAGCTTAGGTGTTACCATGTCGCCCTCAAGAGCGGAATGCCGCCAATAAGGACCGAGATAATGCCACAGCTGCTGCTGTCAATCTGCGAGCAGACCTGAGATAGAGCAGCACCGCTGCAAGCACCGCGGTCAACAATCTGGCTGCCGCTCGGCCAGAGTCCAACCGAGTCACTTTCTTGGTGGAGGCGAGCGGAGATGAGAGAAGCGAGAGCAGGGCTTCGTGTCACTACTCTGATTGCCGAGCTGCGTGTGGCCAGAGCAGACTAGTGAAACCACCGCCGCCGGCCGCCAATGAGTTGGCAGCGGCTCGGCAAGAAGGTTTCCATGCCGCTCCGGCGGCGAGCGAAGCCGCGGGGGGGCATCATTCGATGTAGCGCGAGCGGGCGAATGCGATTGCTGGTGTTGTATAGCTGCCGGCAGCTCGACACCGGTAGCAGTGGTGGCCTCTCGGTCGAACTCCGACGAATGGCACCCCCCGTCGCTTTGTTCTCCGCTATAGTTTCGTGGATATCCTCTGGTCGACCAGCTGCCAGGTTAGTGGCCGCGGCGGTGGTAGTCATAAGTGGGCTGTGCTCCTCCAAGAGTAACGACACAACCCCAGTCTCGCTTCGCTCATATTTGCTCACTTTTTTCAACAAAGGTTCTTGGCCGCCTACTTGCCTAGCGGCAGCCAGCTCGTTGGCAGCGGTGGTTGCAATGGTGCTCTTCTGGTGTGCGCAGTCTCTTCATTAGCCGCCACGGGCTGACGCGTGCTGCGATCGGGGTGTCACCTTAGGGTAAAATGGGTCTGGATGACGGCGCTGCTCTTAAGAACTGCTGGTACCCAGTTTCGTTAGAGTACAACTCGTGTTTAATTTTTTTTTTTTTCACTTTCATCGTTGCATGCCTAAGCTATGGAATTATTAATCAGCTTGCACTTTCAACTTTTCGGTAGGTTGTTTTTATGAAGGGGGGGGTGGGGGCGGTAGAGAGCTCGTCAAATGACAAGCCATAAAAAAAGGGTGCTACCTCTGACGTCGCATGCGTCGAAAGGCAGCTTTCCGCCGCTGTGCAGGATTGGGACAGCGCTTGCATCACTGCAGGCCAACCATGTCGGATGAAGGTCCAGTGTTCCACCGTCAATGTCTTTTTCTCACTTAGTATTATGTTTTTAGTGCAAGTAGTTCCTTGGCGACACTCCGTCAACGGGAAATAGTGCCGTCAGCCGACATACTTTCTGCAGGTGACCTCAAACAAGCAGCTTGCCGTAACCAAGTGAGTGGCCAACACCGCGATAGCAGAGGCTCACCAACATGTATCGCCACCCGCGAAAAGCAGGAAGCGAGGTGACGGGAGTGCGACGAAGCCTTGGACGGATGTGCCAAACCATCGCCAGTCAATCCACGACCATGCCGAAGGCTTCTCTGCGTTCCCGTTGTCTCGTTCCTTGCTTTTCGCGAGGGACGTGCAACATGTTGGTGAGGCTCGGCGACCTCGATGTTGGCCACAGCAGTGGTTGAGGCAAGCTGCGTGGCTGAACTCCCCTGCAGCGGTGCTAGCAAACTGTCACGCTGTTACACGGCGGCGGAAAGTTTCTACTACGCCGTTCGGGTGCTGAACGCGCGCTTGTTGCCGCCTCACGATCGTCCGACCAATCAACTGCCACAACAATCGTCTGCCGACCAACCAGAAACCTGCAGAGTCCGTTCCAGACGTGGGTACTAGCCCCGTCATTGTTGTTGAAGGAGATTGGTGCGGCAGCACTCGTAGCTGTAGCAGACGCCGCATTCCCTATTCCGACTGCCAGTTTCACCTCCGGCCATTCACCACCTCTGGGAAACCTGCAAAGTCAGTTTCAGTCGTAGGTGCTAGCCCCCGTCATTGCGTTCTACCGCGCCGAACACCAGGTTCGGGCACAGGACGCATGTTAAGATTGCTAAGATGACGTATTTTTTTATGCGTCTTTCTTGAGGATCTCTATACCTTCCACCCACCCCGAAAATCAACTTGAAAATGTGTATTTATGCATATCCCAATGAACAATCCCGATGCCTATGTATGAAACGTGTACTGCCGTAGAACACAAATGGTGATGTTGCGTAGCTGCTCAGTTGAAGAGCCCCGCCCGTCAAGACGAGGTTGGCTGAAAAGTGGTATCCCTATCGTAGCGCGTTCCACGGATGGGAAAGGTTCGCCTCTCGCCCAATCCTGGAGTAGTCAGGCGCTTGGCAGGAAAACAACCCACGAATACGTGCAGTGACTGTTCCCTAGGGAGCAGGCGTCGCGGTTCGTTGCGAATGCGCCCGTCTTGACTTGCGTACATCTCCACGAGCACGATACAGGAGAAGCATTCACGAGAAACGTGGTGCGCGGGTTGGACATTGCTGATACCGGCCTCATGTTACTCCGAATGTCGTTCTTCTCCCTGTGTCTCTCGACCTCGCGGAGATATTCGAAAGTCGGTACCGGCGTAATCGCGACGAACCGTGATGGTTGTTGTCTGGAAACAGCCACTGTATGTAGTCGAGAGTTGTTCCCAGCGAGGCGAATGACTGCTGTAGGGTTTTGGCGAGAGACGGGCCTTTCCCGCCTGCGCCAGATCCGGATGTGTGACCCCTGTTACGGTAGATCACAAAAGATGGGGCTACCACCCATACCTAGCACTAACTGCAGATTAGCCAGGGGCAACCGAGGGGCCTAGGTAGAATGGACAGGCAGAATGGGAACAGGTGTTGGTGATGCTGCTGCGTTAGCCTCTTCACCAGGAACATGATTAAACCTAGCTTTGTTCCAGGCGTGGGTGCTAGCCGCGGCATTGCATTATCTGTGACGGTGATTAAGCGTCAGGTTCTAGCACAAATGGAGAAGGCCCGCCTCTATCGGATATTCTCCGGCAGTCTGACGCCTGGTGGCTAACTCCCCACGATTACATCGGGTGATATGAACAGCCATTGGACGAGATCGTGGGTGGTTTTCCGCACAGGCGTCAAATTGTTCGTAATTTTACGCGACCGACGGGCTTTCCCGGCCTGTGCCAGAGGCTTGCCTTCATCCACCTTCACGGTAAAAACAATGATTGGGCCGGCATCCACGCTTGGCCCTGGTGATCCTAGTTTCCGAGAGGCGGTTGGTGGGCAGAAGGTATGCTAGGCCGACGGGTTGAGAACGGCGGCTACTTCTACTACGAGCGCCGCTGCTGCTTTCACCTACTGGCCGGGATAACCTCGCCTATTGCACGACGTCGGCGCAGGCGGAAGGGTTTTGTCTCTCGCAGAATTCCTAGAGTGGTCGAGCGCCCGGGTGGAAAAAAAATCCCGACTTCATTGAGCTGCTGTTTCCAATGAGACGGCAGGCATCGCTGTTTGTTGCGAATGTGCCGGGCTTGACAATTGAAGATATCCGTGAAGGCGATACAGGAGGAGCGTTCAGAGCGACACCGTGCGTGTGTTTTTAACAGGATATTGATGTTGTGCTGGCTCTGGGTTATGCTGCGGGAAGCGCAGCAGATGTTCGTGGCGAAAGTTGACAACTCCGGCCTCAACGCAAGGTGGGTGGGCCGCACGATTCTAGCACCTACTGCGTGAAGCGCATTATCATGCCGGCCGCCCTATTTTCACTGGGACGGTGTTTATATGGCCCGCAGGTGCTCTCGCGCGCTCTGCCTGAACTCTCCAGTCACTCGTTAACGCGTTCATGGACGCCTTCCGTTACGCATTCTGACAGATGTCGCTGCGACGGGTGACGGTTACGGAGAGTGCTGGTAGTCAGTTCGAAACCGTTTGCAAGGCATACATTTTATGCCGTTCGTTGAACATTGAAAATAGTTTCAACGGCATAGTATAGTATTTTTAATAATGCGGTTGGCATGGTAGCAGATATGACCGGACGGTCCCATCCAAGTTGCGTTGGGGGGCCACATCTGTCTCTTTTTGCGACGCGTAGCTGAAGTCCCTCCCGCAGCACCATAGCAAGCCCATTAAACATCAACTTCCTGTTCTGCGCGCGAACCGTGTTTGCCCTGGACACAAAACGCTACGGAAGGGGTGCATGTAAAAAAATCAAGTGCTGCTCACTTGAGGAGGTCTATGCCGACTTTTAAGAAGAAAAACACGGAAGTGCAACCCGATCAGCTAGCTATCTATCTCATGGCTCAGGTACGGTTAGGTACCATCAGGTATACATTAACGATTCCAGTAAAACACGAACGGTATCCCATTGATATCGGGTAGTTTGATTGCCTAGTATGACTAGTATCATAAGAGTACGTCAGAAATACTTTAAATTGTCAATAAGTGCAACCCCTATCCTAGCTCGCGTCTCTGAATGTCCTCTCTATCCCTGGCAAACTCGTGAAAATGTTCAGATGTCGGCACCGGCGCAGTTAACACTAACCTCGATGGCTGCCGTCTCACTAGACACATCCATTGAATGCAGTCGAGAGTTGCCTCCAGCCAGGGGTCTAACTTTTATAGAGGTTGCGCGAGAGAAGGACCTTTGGCCGCCTTCGCCAGAACCTGACGTTCCGCCGATGTCGACGTAACCCGCAACGATCGGGCTAGCACTCACACTTGACACTGACTATCGTGGCTTCCCAGAGCTGTTTGATGAAACCGTGAGGTTGGCTGGCTGATTGGGAAGGGCTGTTGTCGTTGCTGCTGCTGCATTCAATTCTTGACCAGAAACATAAGTAAACCTTGTGTTTTTCTAGGAGTGAGTGTGATGCCCAGTCATTGCGTTTGTCCGTGGCGGTGGTTAATTGTCCGGTTCTGGCGCAGGCGGGCCAGACCCGCCTCTCACTGAGATTCTCCAGCAGTCTGAGGAACCCTAAGGTGGTCAACAAACACAATAACGCAGTCGCGGTGACCGTGACCGCTGCTGTTGCACTCTCGCGGTCTCAGCCGTGACGGATGTCCTAGGGCGAGAGCTGCGGCGATTTCGAAGACCGCTCACCTAGAAGTGTGTATGCATTGTATATGTCGTGGGCGATTGATTGCGTGCATCAGTTTGCTTTTTAATAGAAATTTATGCCCGAATATTGGATTAGAAAATCTACCAAATCCAACCGTTCGTGCGCTCGCGGAAGAGCTCTCCATCGTAATCGATCGACGGCTTGATCTCTTGAAGATTCCTACTAGCGACATGTCCACGTTTGGTTGTGGTGTGTATTTGATGTGCATCTGCAAAACTTGTAACTTGTGTTTAGCATCGACCGTTAAAGCGACAGTTTGAGGGTTATTATAGCAGAAGCAACCCGCTCTGTCTGGTGCTCGTTTGACAGCTAAGTCTCATCGCCGCGCGTATATCTCTGGTTCAATGGATACCACTTGAAACACGACACCGAGGAAACGCGAAACATAAACATAAGTAGAACCCGTACACGCAGGAACCTCAGTTCATGCTCCGGTGTCTATCCTGGTAGACCTCGAGCTTACGATCATGCTTTTTTTTCTCGGGAGCTTACCATCCTGCCTATGTTCTACATATGGGGGTGGGGGATTTGTTGAAATCATACTAATTCCGGGACATTGTTTCACGTTCAACTCCGGAGGGGGCGTCACTTCATTTACAACTCCGAAGGAGACGATTTGGAGATGTCGCAATTGTAATATTCATTCGTAGGAGCAAAAAACACTCTACACAAACCAAGGGTTATTACTTGGGGGTTTCGGTAGGATCCTGGGGAGTTCCGTGGGATCCCGCGGGACCCCATGCGGGTGTAATGGAATCCCATCTATTTCTCCCGGGAAACCACGGGATTTCCCTCGGGAACGTGCGGGATAGCTGACAGAAACCCGCCCAAAAGCCTAACAATGGTGACCCTCGCACGGAATACAGAGCACGTACGAGACACGGGTTGTACAATCCGGCTCATTAGAAAAACTACCTTCTCAACACTGTTGATGCCAGTGATACACCAGGTAACACCATAGAACACACCCCCTCGTTAGAATTTGCAAGCTGATTGTATCGGCAACAAGGAAGGGTCGAGCGCAAAATGCCGAGCGAGGCGCCTATGAAAATACCTCGATGACATATTCCGAATCCCCCCTTTCGTTGTTTGTGGCTCCCTTGTGGCTCCCTTGTTGCGGAGAAAAATTATCCTAAATGCCTACAGAAAATAAGTACTTGGACGACATCTTTCGAAAGCCACCATATTCGTTTCATGCGGCCCCCTTTGTTTCGGAGAAAAACTTCTTCGTAAAAACCTGGGTATGAAAAATATCTCCACGAGGGCCTTCCGAAGCCATGATTTTCGTTGTGTATGAACCCCTTGTTTCGGAGACAAACAAAATCGTAAATGCACCCCAAGGGGAATTGTGTTATGTCTCGCGTGTCATAATATTGGGTCATGAAATAATAACCCAGACAAAAATCAAGACGCACATTTCCGCCGGAGGGCTTAACGGAGTCGCGAGGAGTGTGCTGCCGTACAAGCACAAGGACACGGGCTTACTTTGTGTAGGGGCGTTGAAGGTTTGCGATGGGGTTCGCACAGAAGGAGCCGACAGGCGATATCGATATCCCGTGGGCCCTTCGGGAGCGCTCGGTTCCCAACCGTGATGGACAGTGTTTTGCATGAGTTGGGTGTGTACCTCTCTTGTCTGGCGTGGCGACCTTCTTTTAGCAAGCCAGACTCGGTTTGTACGCCGCTAGCTCATGCAAAACATCTTCCACCATCAACGGGAAGTCGACGCTCCCGGAAGAGGCCAGATCGATTTCGCCGGTCGGTTCCTGCTGTACGTTGTTTTCCGGGAGTTGATTCCTTCGTCCCCGATGTATGTGTAGGACTGTTTGCCAGCGTAACACCAGAAATTGAGCAGGCAGCCTGTGAAATCATACAGCGCGGAAGCAAACAACGCTTTTGACTGCCGCCAGACATGTAAACATGGGAAAGCGACACCCAACTAATACTATAGGGCAGGCCCAAGTAACAGGTTGGACGATAGTGAAGATGGCTCCACGAACCGAGGATAGGACCCAGATGGATCGAATAATCCGTTGCTGTTACCAACAGATAGAGTGCGCGGTTGGTGCTGTGATAAAACGCGGAATCAAACACCACTTCTAGTTGCAATAATACTACACAGGACAGAGGCGGCAACGCAGCGAACACGTAGCGAAACTATTACTTGAAGAATCGGCGCACACCAGTAGCATCGGAGAAAAGTTAAGGAATTGGACTTGTCAACGATGGCGGGCGAGCAGAGATAGGATACAACACTCGTGCCGCCGCGGGAGAGCTTGATCAGGCAGCTTGTCGCGAACCACTTCAGCAGCCAGCATCGAAATCTCGGAGGCTCACAACATTTATCGACTGCTCACCAAGAAATAAAGAAGGAGTTCAACGAAGAGCCGTGGGTTGCACCCTTGACCCCTGACACATTAAAATGCCGGAATTCCTCAAATACGGAGGTACCCGATGTATTTTGACCTTGTGTAAGATTACCATTATGTTTCATTAGACACCTCGCCCATGGGGCTTTGTATCGGGCTTGGCGTACCATTTTTCTGTCAGTCGGTTTAAGGGTGAGGTCGCACAGAGCTGACCAAGTGATAAGCCCCTTGATGTTTAGGTGCTACCTATACCATGCCATGCGTCCGAACACTCCCACATCATTGGGGATCTAGTGGCAAACATCGTCATGTCGCCCAGCGTTATTGCAGACACTGCCGCCGAGCCGGAACTGGCCCGCAAAGAGGTCACTACCGCTACTGGTCCAACAACTGCGACAGTTGCTGCGCCGGTAGCGGTGGTGATCTCTGGGCGGGCCATTTCAAGCTCCTCAGCGGCGATGACGGCCATGGTTGATTGCATCGTCACCAATGCAAGCACATCCGGAGTCATGCCAGAGGGTTCATGGCACGCCCAATGCCTCACTTTGTTGTGCTTCTGATGAGCGGCCGACACACGTTTGGCGAGCCTCGTCAATTTCGATGGCAGCCGCCGCAGTGGTTTCGGCAAGCTGCTTGGTGGGCACGCCTGTAATTGTGCGAGCAAGTGTATGTCACGCTCTTTTGACACGTGCCACGGTAGCGGTAGCACCTTTTAGGCAATACGTTTCTCGCTGACGTTTCTCCTAAGGGAGGACATTCCCATTATCGTTGGAATTAATTCATTCCATTTTATGGTGTTCGACTGTACTCGTTATCCGCAGTATTCCTAGGCCATCAGATGCTTGACGGCAGTATCCGTGCAACATTTATCTAAGTCGCTTTTTGGTAAAGACTACTGCTACGATGTAACTTTACTAGCATTCGACGGTATCTAGTAGCACTTTTTGGCTGGAGTACTTTTCTGAATTTTCGGGATATGATTTTTTGTTTGCATTTTTTTTTTGTAGTTCTTAGGCCATGGGACTGGTGATCGGGTTGCACTTTCGTTTTTTTTTAAATTAGCTTTTGGGTGGGATACAGAGCTCCTTATGTCAAGAGTCTCCGACAAATATGGGTGCTCCTCTACTGCAGCATGGATCTAAATCTAAGGTAATCTAAGGTAATCTAAGGTAATCTAACGCTAGAACCAAAAACAAGGTAGTCTAAGGTAATCTAAGGTAATCTAAGGTCTATATATCCTCAGGTTTGGAGCCGCCGAAACAAGAGGTGCTATATACCCCTACCGCAGCGTGCGTCTGCAGTGACAGCTATTAAGCAGTCTGCCGTAACCACTTCAGCCACCAACATTGCAATGGCGTAGGCTCACCAATATATATATATATCTGCAGTGTGCCGAGATGACCGCAGCGAGGCAACGGGAGTGCAGCATTGCACTGCAGCTTTGCACTCCCATTGCCTCGTTTCGTTAGTCTTGGGCAACAGCCGATGCATGTCGGCGAACCTCCGCAATCTTGATGGCGACTACTGCAGTGGTCGTGGCAAGCTCCCTGGTTAAGCTCTCCTGTAGTGGTGCGGGCATTTTGCCAAGTTCGTGGATTGGCGGTGGCAAGCTGTTCCTTCGCCGTGGAAGTCCCAAATGAGCAGTACATACGCACTACCCGTACAATAGGGGTAGCATTTCTTGGGCACCATATTTATTATCGTTGGGGCTCCTACACTGGGGAATTTCCCAATCATTGAAATGTAGTTTGTGGTTCGCGATATGCGTTATATATCTAGGCCATAGAGCGGATCCTCTGGGCGCACTTTCAGTTTTTTTCTCAATATCCCTTTTTTTGTAGAGGCACAAAGCTCAAGTATGGCGTCTCAGAAAACGTGGGCTCACCCCTACCGTATGTAGCATGCGTCTTGGGGTCGTTCCTAACGAACGCAGAAAGAAACCAACAGGAATCCTGACAAACTGGCACGATTCCTGCCATTTTGAAATCCTGAACTGTCACGTTAAAAAATAAGAATCACGTTTGTTTGTCGGGAATTATGACATCAATATTAATGGAAAACGTCAAAACGATTCAAAGTCCGGATTCCTGACAAATATGACGATTCGTGAAAATGTCGCGTTTGTTGTCGGGATTCCTGACATTTGTTGTGTTCGTTAGAACGGCCTTTAATGGTGTCCACAATAGCGGGATGCAGCGGTCAGGGAGGGAGATCCGCCGCAGCTGCTGTGGTCGAGCTGCGGGCACAACTGAGATAGGTGAGCACCGCTGCAAGCACGACAATAATCTGGCGGCCGCCTGGCAAGAAGCCGGCCGGGTTGCTTTGTTGGTGAGGGTGAATGGAGTTAAGCGAAGCGAGAGCGGAATCGTGCGAATACTCTGGTCATCGAGTTATTTGCAACCCTGGGGCAGCCGTCCACTTGCGACAACCACCACAGCAGCTGATGGGCTGGCAGCCGCTCGGCAAGAGGCTTCCCGTGCCATGTAGGTGGCAAACGAAGGCGCGGGGGGACGTCGTTCGACGTAGCGCGAGCGTGATGATACGATCGCTGGTGCTGCCCGCAGCTCGACAGCAGTAGCACTGGTATGGTCATGGTCGAGCTTGGCCGAATGACGTCCCTCTGCGACTTCGCTTACCGCTATAGTTGCGCGGTCGCCCGCTTGGCCAGCGGTGCCAGTGAGCTTCGATTATTGTGCCGACGTCTGTGCTTGCTTTCTCAAGGCTGCGCGTAGCTCGACAAACAAAGTACTGGCCTGATCCCGCTTTCGCTTCGCTAATCTTGGCCATCATCCAACAACCAGCATCTCCCGGCTGCATAATGTGTTTAGATCCCACAGCTGCAGAACTGCTGGGCGGGCTCGTTCTTATGGCAGACATCGTTACCGCCAGGGATGATGCTGTCCTTACCCTCACTGCACAGGCCTCAGCATACAATCACGCGAACTGATCGTTGTTCAGCCAGAAAATGCCGCTGTTCAGGCTGAACAGCCGCGGGTGTAGTTGTGAACTTTTTCAGCCAGGCGTTAGACTGCTCGAACGAACCGCCATGAGACGGGCCTTCCACGTCTGTGCCAGAACCTAACGAACACCCACCATCACGGTGTGAAGCAATGACAGAACTAGCTCCCACGCCTGGAAAAAGAGTAACGTGAGGTGATTGCAACAACAGCAGCGGCTGCAGCAACCGTTCCAAACCCGCAAACCCAACTCTACCGCGGGCCAACCACACCCGGGGAATCAGGAGCGTCAGTAGTGCATAGTCAAAGTACCGCGAAGGTGACCAAACATCAGGTTCTGGCGCGGGGGAGAAACGGATGTCTCGCCCAAATCCTAGAGCAGTCAGCTGGGCGGGACAATAATCCACGATTGCATGCATTGGCTGTTCTACCTGCCATGCCAGGAACATTGATTGTATATTATCGTGCGTTGGTTTCAACGAGGCATCTGAGAGCTCGAGAACTCCGGCGAGAGACAAGACTTTCCTGGTTGCGCCCGAACCTAGCAGCTGAGTTAAATCGACACACGACGCGTATGGGAATACGTGGAAGTGTGGTGAGCTAAAGCTTTATTTTTCCCCATGCGCCGGAGGATGAAAAAAAAAGAAAGCCAGAACCTACCTGACAATGTTTAACTACCATCACCGCAAAGTGCTATTATCGGGCTAGCGCCAACGCCTGGAACTGCATCTACAGGTTTTCCAGAGATGGTTAAACCCTTTAACGTGCACCCACGGTTTTGACAACATAGGGGTTGAAAGTAGTATGAGATATATTTCGCGGTGGTACACAGGATAATGGGCCAAAACTATAACCAACCAGCACATTGGGAACAGCGACTACTGCATTCACCTCTTCAACAGGGACAGGAGCGATCATTGCGTTTTCCTGTCTGCCGTCGACCCCACCTCGGTGACAGCCCTTCCGCGTAACAATTGCTACTGTCACCGTAGCAGCGGCGTTGCTCTCCTTGAAAACGACATTAATACGCTTCTCTGACACACCATTTCGAGACAACGCATGGCAGGTAGGTTCTCGGTAAGCGTATTGTCAGGGTGTTCGTGACGGTTTGGCCTATATTTATCAACACAAGTTATTCGGCCGACTTTATCTGACAGAGCGGCAGCCAGCTCGTTGGCAGCGGCAATTGCAGCGGTTCTATTCTGCCTCAATTGTGCCTGCAGATCGGCAGCAGCAGATTTGACCTGATATCGCTCTCGGTTCGGGGTATCCCGCTTTTGTGCAGCAGCGTTTGCCAACGAGGTGGTGCGTGCAGCCTCTTGATCGGTTACCACGGCCTGACGCGCGCTAAGATACAGACACAACATTGTTGAGCCAATATATATATACAAAAATTATGGGGCCCCTCATCTCACGAACGACCCAATATCGTTGAATTACAGCCTGTGTTTTGAACTTCTTTTCGTTGCATACCTTGAACATGGAATTTTTCGTTGGCTTTGCACTTTCATTTGTTCTTAGGGTTATTTGTTTAGGGGGGGGGGCTGAAGAGCTCGTCACATGACGGACCACAGAAAAAACAGGTGTTATAGCTTAGTTGGTAGCATGTGACAAGGGGCAGCACTCCTCCGCCGTGCTAGAGCGGGGCAAAGTTTGCGCGCCGCTGACGAGAGCTCAACCAGGCACCTTGCCGCGACCACTGCAGCGGCCAACATTGAGATCGCCGAGGTTCGCCATCATGCACCGGCCGCAGACGAGGAGAACGAATCGGGCCAACGGGAGTGACTCACATTCCACGTTGCCTCGCTTCGTTTTTTTCATGCGCGGGCGATGCATGCTGGTGGAGCTTCTCAATCTCGATCTTTGCGGTTGTAATGTTTGCGGCAAGCTGCGATGTTGTACGGCGGTGCGACAACGGCGCGGCCCTTGCACGGCAGCGGAAAGCTGCCCCTTCGCCGTTCGCGTCTAAGTACGCAGCAGCTGCGTTCAGATGCAGTCATGAATGTTTCCAGCCATGCTCGAGAATCTCGACAGGACATGGCCCTTCCCCGCCTGCCCTAGAGCCTGAGGCCTGACCACCGTCACGATAGAACGCGATGGCGGGGGTAACAGCAACACCTGGAACTGACTGTCCCGGTTTCCCGGAGGCGTTAGTTGGACCGAATGTGAAATTGGCTGGCGGATTGGGACCGGCTATTGTTGCTGCTGCTGCTTTCGTCTATGCGCCAGTAACGTGAATCAACCACGCTTCTTTCCTGGCCACCAGGTTTATGGCGCAGGCGGGAAAGTCCCGTCTGTTGCCCAACACTGTTAAGCAGCCCGACGCCTGGCAGGAAATGAAACTCGGTTACACCCAAGGACCGTTTTCGGGACAGCAATTGTCGCGGTTCGTTGAGAATGCGCCGGCTTTGGCTTGCGAAGATCTCGGCGAATGCGGCACACGAGGAACGTCCAGAAAAACATAGAGCGTACGTTGGACGTTGATGTTTCACGAGCACCGTGTTGCCCGGAACGCGTTCTCCTCGTGCCTCACGACCTCGTGGATATATTCGAAATTTAGGACAGGTGCGTTTGCAACGAGCCGCGATAGCAGCTGTCTGGGGAGTAACGTGAGATGTTTCCGGCCAGACGTCTGACTGCTGGAGGATTTAGGCGAGAAACGGGCGTTTCCCGCTTGTGCCAGAACCGGACGTGTAGTCACCATCACGGTGAAACGCATTGGCGGAGCTACAACTACACTTGCGTAGCGCTTAACCCTGTGGGTTTGTCAGAGGTGTCTAACGGTCTTGGGTAGTAGTGGCAGGTGGACTGGGAACGGCGGCTTCTGTTGTTGTTGCTGCTGCTGCTGCAGTCAAGGTTTGAGCAGGAGTGTAAAGGAACTTTGTTTTTTCCTGGCCGCCGTCGTCCCAATCTGAGCAGCACCGTTAGACGCGGTGGTGGCTGCTGTCGCGGTGGGAGTGGCGTTGCTCCTCTTGGGCGCTAGAGTACCGCATTTTTTCTCGAATTCGTTCGAAGGCGAGGGTGGGCGGGCAGTGTCTGACACGTGCTACGATCGTGGGGGTATAGCATGTTGTGGCCGGAACGTGTACATTTAACGGGGCTCCTCCGCTGAGGGATTCCCCGATGCCGTTTCAATACCATTTGCAAATTACAATGTATAGGAACTATTCGTTGACTCCATAGCCCATGGGATTGTTCATGGAGTTGAGCTTCATTTTTCATTCAAATCAGTATTGGGGTGAGGTTTAGAGGTCCCCAAGCGTGGATCCTCATAAATTTCAGGTGCAACCCTGCCACGGCATGATTTTTACGATGTCGTCCACACGAGCGAGTTGCCGTGGAGAGGAAGTGAGGCCCGGCCACTGCTGCTGCTGTCGAGCTGCGGGCTCAACTGAGGTAGAAGAGCACCGCTACAACTACCACCGCTGTCAACAAGTTGACTGCCGCTCGGTAGGAGGCCAGCCTTGCCGCTTTGATGGTGAATGCGGGGACCAAGCTCACGGTCGGGGGGGGTATGATACCCCCGTTTGTATTCCGAGCAGCGTGATGAACACTTCCATGGCGACGGTTATCGCGAATGTAAAGCGCAACGGTTGTGAGGGCTTGCGAAGCAATACAGTAGCCACTCGTGCGAGTGGCCGTGAGCCTCTGGACAATGACGCTAAACATTCTCCCCTTACCGTAGCCTCCATCTCGAAAGAGATGCGTGGTCAATGGTCAAATTGATGGGGCAAGAAGAAAAATAGTACGCCCCTCCCCCTGTCTACGGTAGCCTTAGTCTGAGCAAGGATGAGAGAAGCGAGCGCGGAATCGTGCCACTACTGGCTGGTGATCTACGTGTGGCTCGTTGGCACGGCAGCTGTGGCTACCGCCAGCGATGGTGCCGTCGTTGTCCTTTCGCGAAGGATTCAGCAGACAGTCAAGTGCCCAAGCGCGCTATTTTTTACGGCGCAGGGACCGGTTTCTGAGGTCGTGCAAGAGCGGGCCAGCGCTTGCACTACTGCAGGCGAGCTCGACTAGGCAGCGTGTCGCAACTACTGCAGCGGCCAACATTGGAATCGCGGAGGCCCACCAACATGTATCGGCTGCGGCACGGGCGGCATGAAACGAGGCTTTGTGCAACGTTGCACTCCAGTTGCCTCGTTTCGTGCCGCATGTGGTGCCACCCATATATGTTGGTGAGCCTCCGTGATTTCCATATTGGCCGCTACGATGTTTGCACCAAGCTGCTTAATGAGCTCGTCTCCGCTTGCGCACGCGTTGTTCCGCTCTTACGCGACGGTGGACGCCTGACGGTGTGCTGGGGCCTTCCTCCCCATGGGGTGGACGCTGACGATCTACTGAAGCCCTTGCCGAGAGGGCGACGATGGCACCATCGCTGGCGGTGGCGATAACCTCAGTACGAGCGAGCTTGTCAGACTATTTAGCAACTCAGGCAACGTGCTGGCTGCACTCATCACGTTCAGTAGGTTATGAGTCGTGGCAACGAAACACATGGTGCAGCCTGCCGATGCCGGCAGTCGGTTGGTTGTCCTTGTCGACGAAATAGATTAACACCTCTGTCTTGTTGCGGCCGTACCGAGGCAATAGGCAGCGCTGTTCGTATAGCACGAACAACCAACTATCCACGAAGAGACAACACCAAATTCTGTTTCTGGGGAATCTTTGCTCTGGGTCTTGGCGTGTGTCTGTACGATGTCGTCCACAAGAGTGTCATACTGCGATCAGGGAGGGAGATCCGCGTTAACTGTTGTTGTCGAGCTGCAGGCACAACTGAGATAGATGAACACCGCTGAAAGCACCGGTGTCAGCATCTTGGCTGGTGCTCGGCAAGAAGCCGACCGGGTCACGTTGTTGGTTAGGGTGGGTGGAGTTAAGCTAAGCGAGAGCGGGATCGTGCTACTGCTTTGGTTATCGCGCTACGTACAGCCTTGGAGCAGAAGACCGCTTGCTACCACCACAGCACCTATTGGGTTGGTAGCCGCTCGGCAATAGGCTTCCCATGCCTCTTTGGCGGCAAACGAAGCCAAGGGGGGACTTCGTTCGGCGTGGAGCGAGCGGGATAGTGCGGTTGCTGGTGCTGCTCGACAGCGGCAGCAAGTGCACCATCCCACATGCTGTATGTCGAATGACGCCTTGTCTGGGCTTCGTTCGCTGCTACAGTTGCACGGTCAGTCCCTTGTTAGGCGCTGCGAGTACATTTCGACTGTGGTATCGTCTATTCCCTGCTCTTTGAACGGCGCACCTAGCTCGACGATTAGAGTACTAGCCCGATTCAACCCTCGCTCCGCTCATCTTCGCTTACCTTTATCAAGTCAATCCTTCGGCCGTCTGCTTGCCTAGCAGTAGCCAACTTGTTGGCACCAGCTATTCTCTTCTGTCTCAGTTGTGTCCGCAGCTCAACAACAGCAGCTGTGGCCTGGTCTTACTCCCTGTTTGCGGTATACCGTTCTCGTGCGGCTACGCTTACCAACGAGGTGGTGCGAACAGCCGCTTGATCGGTTACTGCGGTCTCACGCATTCTACGATAGGGGTGGCACTTTAAGACCAAGTATTTTCTGGATGACGACGCTCCCATTCTTAGGAACTCCCCAATTTATTTGGTGTACAATATGTATTTTGCCACTTGAATCGCTATTTACCTAGGTCATGGGAGTGGTCGTTGGTTTTCTTAAGCTCATTGTTTTGGGGGGGGCTGGAGAGCTCCTCAAATGACGAGCCGCCTGAGCCTCTTTCGTGGAATGCGTCCAAAGGCAGCTGTTCGCCGCCGTGCAAAAGCGGGACAGGGCTTGCGCCAGTGCAGGGGGTTCCATCAAGAAGGTCTTCGCAACCACTGCAGCGACCAGCATGACGATCGCGGAGCCTCGCGCACATGCATTGGCCGCCCATGAAAGCAAGACAGTGAGAGTGCAACGAAGCCTTCGACATGATCGTGGAACTGTGCGAAATCGTCCCTATTCAATCCGCCATCGCCACCGACGGTGTTGCCGAGGCGACGGGAGTGCAAGAAACCTCTGACGGGGTCGTCGATGTGTGCGAAATAATCGCTATGCAATCTACCGTGGCCGGCGACGCTACCGCCGAGCTGGAAATGGCTCGCCAAGAGGCCGCCAACGCTACCGTATAGAAACCGCGGGCCACTGCAAAAAAATGGTCCGAAAAGTGACCCTGATCGTACCCTAGCCTCGGTGCTTTCTAGCTCAACCCAGACCACATGGAATTTTTCCACCAACCCTGTCGTAGTTGTTCTAAAAGGCTAAACGACCACCCAGTTTATCACCCGAACTACGTTGTGTCACACCCCCACGTTATATCACCCTGGGTGATCATTTTCGTAAACCCAAAATATTTCCACGGGGGGGGGGGTATCGCATATGGTAAAAGACGAGGTCTCAGCGAGACCCCTATGGAAACATTCCATGGCGCAAGCCTTGGCTCTGCCACGAAACCCGCGAGCAGTGTATGCATACTCCATGTTTTGCTTTACATGCGTTTGCGGCTGCACCGGAGCAAGGTTCATCGTGACGAGAGCGGAACCATGCAGTTGCTGCGTCTGTCGGAGCGCGGTCCGCGAAAGACCTACCACTCCCCTCCAGCCAAAGAAGCACGCTACGGAAGGGGTCGCACGATTTTTTTTCTGGGACTCCTCACACGAGAAGTTCTACACTATTACTATAATAATACTCTTAACATATAATACTTTAATACTATAATAATAGTATAATAGTATAATAGTATAATATTATAGTTTTATATATTATGATACTCTAATACTCTAATACTATGAAACTGTAATACTATAGTCTAATACTATATCATTATTACTCTATAATAATACTATAATACTACAATACCCCTCCAGGGCAAAGACTGACTTTGAGACAAATAGAAGCCAAGCCTATTACCTGTTCCAATAAATTTAGGTACGCCGCTAAAGTTTTTGTGGGACGCCAAGGGTAAGTGTGCGGTACTAAAAGTTACTGAGCTGAGGCGCTCGACCTTTGAGTCAGCAGTGGTTTGGCCGAAAAGGGCTGCCCCCGTTCCACGCGGCCACATCAACATCAGGACCGCACTACGTTCGTGACAAGATTGCGGTGAAACTGAATTGCCACCGTGCCCAACGATTTCGTCATTTGTGGAGCGTGTTGCAGTTCAGACTTTACGTGCGTAATCGGATCGCTCCCTTCGCAACCGGCTCCCTCAGAACCGGAGGGAGGGGGGATATAAAGGAATAGACATGAATGAAGAAATACGGGATGCATATTTGATTGGAAATTGAGGGTAGCAGCGAACGTAACAATTCGACGCGATGCCAGTCGTCTCTATCAAAAGGTCATGCTCTATGTTGCCCTTTTGACCCCAAATCAAATAGTAGCTCCGTTTCGCTGCACCTTGTTCACCCGCTTCGATTCAACGCCCCCCCCCCCCCCCCCCCCGCCCCCCCCCCCCCGTCCTGAGGAAGCTGGTAATGAACCCTGCAACTTCATCAAGCACGTGTGGTCGGAATTGCAACGTGCTGATTTCTTGACGAAACCGTTGTCTCTCTCACCCCTTGACTCGGAAATAGTTTGGCCCAAAAGGGCTGCTTGTGCCGTAGCACGCGGCCACACCAACATCAGGACCGCCCCGTCTTCGAGACTAAGATGCCGTGAACTGAAATGCCGGCGTGCTCGAGGAAGCCGTCATTTGTAGAGCTTGTTGCGATCCAGATAACGCGTTCGTGATTGGATCGCTCCCTTCGCAACCGTCTCCCTTCGGACTTGGGGGGGGGGGTATGTCGAAATAAATGAACATGAATAAAGTGAGACGGGATGCTTATTTTATTGGGGATTGAGGGTAACAGCGAACATGACAATCGGACGTGATACGAATCGTCTCTTCCAAAGGTCATGTTCTTTGTTACCAACCCAATCAAATGACCGCCCCGTTTAGCTGCACCTTGTTCATCTACTTCGATTCAATACACCCTCCCCGTCCTGACGGAGCTGGTAGCGAAGCCTGCGAATACGTGTGGTCGGAACTGCAACGTGCTGATTTCTTGACGAAACAATTAATCTCGCTCGCCCCTTGAGTCGGCAATAGTTCGGCCCAAATTAGCTACCTCTGTGTTTTCACACGGCCACACGAACATCAGGACCGCCCCGTCCTTGAGACTAAGGCGCCGTGAACTGAAATACCGGCGTGCTCCAAGAAGCCGTCATTTGTAGAGCTTGTTGCGATCCAGGCAACACGTGCGTGATTGGATCGCTCCCTTCGAAACCGGCTCCCGCAGGACTTGGGGGGGGGGGGGGGGGGGGGTGGAAATGAATGCACATGAATGAAGTGAGACGGGATGCTTTTTTGATTGGGGATTGAGATAACAGCGAATATGACAATCGGACGTGATACGAATCGTCTCTTCCAATGGTCATGTTCTCTGTTACCATTTTGACCCAATCAAATGACAGCCCCGTTTAGCTGCACCTTGTTCACCCACGTCGATTCAACGCGCCTTCCCCATCCTGACGGAGCTGGTAGCAAAGCCTGCGAATACGTGTGGTCGGAAATGCAACGTGCTGGTTTCCTGACGAAACAATCAATCTCGCTCCGCCCTTTGAGTCGGCATTACTTTGGTTCAACAGGGCTGCCCCTGTCGTGTCACACGGCCACACCAACATCAGGACCGCCCCGTCTTCGTGACGAAGTTGCGGTGAACGGAAATGCGGGCGTGCTCGAGAAAGCCGTCATCTGTAGAGCTTGTCGCATGCAATCCAGACCGCACGTTGATAGTCGGATCGCATCCTTGGCACCCGGCTCCCTCAGGACGTGTGTGTGGGGTGTATTTAGTTGGTGCATCGCCGTTGTCGTTTAACCATAGACCCTCAAAATACCACTATGCCGGGACGTAGCACCTGGAGTTTTCACCAACCAGGCAGATATTGCTTGCACCTAGCGCGAAGCGCGGTGAGGTGTTCGGCACGCCGCGTGGAGGGTGAACTGCATCCTTCCAAGAACCGCTCGTAAGACGGATCACGGCACCTTTTGCCTACTTTCTTGCTTCTTTATGACAGTGCATTTATGACAGCGCCAATAAGTTTCTTTTTATCTGGTGTGGCCACTCCAGAGAAGTCGTCATTTGTAGAGCTTGTCGCAATCCATACAACACGTGCATAATCGGATCGCTAAGTTCGCCACCGGCTCCCTCAGGACTTTGGGGGAGGGGGTTATGTCGAAAAGGATGAACGTAAATGAAGTGACACGGGATGCTTATTTGATTAATGATTGAGGATATCAACGAACGTGACAATCGGACGTGATATGAATCGTCTCTTCCGACTGGCATCTTCTCTGTTGCCCTTTTGATCTCCCATTGAAACAAATAACCCCGTTTCACTGCACCCCTTTCACCCACCTCGAGTAACCGCCCCCTCCCCCCCCCCGTTCCCCGCCCCCGTCCCGAGGGAGCTGGTAGCGAGGCCTACGAGTCTATGAAGCACGTGTGGTCGAAGTTGCAACGTGCTGATTTCTTCATGAAACCATTGGTCTCGGTATTTGGGTTCCACTGCACTTCTGTGGTGAACATGGGGGGTGTTCCGATGCTGTTTCGCCTGGGATGAGGGAGTAGGGTTTTTGCGTTGAATCGAAACGGGCGAATGTCGATGAACTGAAAAGGGGCCAGTTTTTTATTTGAGATTTAGGGTAACAGGGGACATGCTAATCGGACGTGACACTATCAATAGCCGTCTCTTCAGACTGGCACACCCTCTGTTACCCAAACATTCCCCTATCATATAGTGATGCCTTTCTACTTCCGGGAATATTAGTCGAGTTAGATTCTACGCAACCCCCTGCACGCATCTTGAGGCAGCTGGTGGTGAAGACTTCGATCCCATTACGCCAACGGGGTAGTACTTGCAGCATGCTAATATTGCATGGGCACGAAATCTTTGAGCACGAAGGCATTTAAGTTTCATTGCAACTTCGTCGTGAACGTTGGGTGGTTCCTGTGCTGTTTAGGCTGTAATAGAGGAGTGTGTTTGCGTTGAATCGAAATGGTTGATTGCGGATACAGTGAAGGATATCCTTGTTTCATTCGGGCAGTGTTTTTAGGCTACAGAAAACATTATTATATAATGTTATCTGCCACCCTAGCTTTCCCAATTCAACGTATGATCCCTTCTCACTTTCAGCTATGTTCATCCATTTCGAAGGTACACGAAGCAGCTGGCACAGCGTTTCCACCCACGTTCAATAGTCTCAGCGGGAGTTGCTCGTAGAATATCGCAGTCGGAGAGTAGGCGTATTTGTCTCCACAAGATTTAGAGTTGCGTACACCGAGGCATACGACGCGTCCTGCTACACGGGGGTAGGGGGGTAGCATTTCTTGTCTAAAATAGTCGGTAACACACTAGTGGAACTGGGAAACAGGACTTACCCCCCCTACCGTAGCCATGGCCTCTCGCTGCCCTTATGCTGCTCTTATAACTGCGTAAGCGATAGTCGACAGTCGGGTGCGTCCAACAGTCTCCGCGGCTGTTGGAGGGAGCTCGGCGGTGACTGCTCGCCTTTCGGGTTTATAGCAGTATCCATAGTACGATATACGGTGGGTGTTGGACAACCTGGCAGTAGTTGCTCTCTGCTCCATTGGTTTTGGGCATTAGCCAGAAAGCGGTGTGCGGGCAGCTGTTGGAGAGCGTGGCCGTGGTTGTTCTTTCTGCTACTTTTTGTTTTCATCTCCGCGGGTCTTTCGCCATCGCGTAGCGAAAGAGGACCAGGAAATGTCAAGCGCCGTAAGCTTCTCGCCAAGGGGCAGCTTTACCGGCTTGTCGCTATTCTCTCGGTGACGACGGCGACTAGTTATAGAGCTGAGCGCGTTGTCCCTGTTGATGCCGACGGAACTGCACACGCTTTTTTCGTGCCCAACTACTTGAGGTTAGTGTTGATACCGATAAAACTGCACCCGTGTTTTTAGGGACTAACTTTTTGAGGTTAACGTATTGCCGGAAATAGAAGGTTGTTAGAAGCTTGTGGTGGATCGACAGCAGCTGTCTGCCAAAATTGCATCCCTACCCGAGGAAATTTCGTGCCTGTACAAAGAGCAAAACCCTACGAAGCCGCACTGGTAGTTGGAATCTGCGCGGCGTCGCAAGGTTTTCGCTCTTTCATCAGACACAAAACTGTCTCGGATAGGGGTGCAAGCTAACATCTGCGCGGCTTCGCAAAGTTTTCGCTCTTCCGTCAGACTCGAAATTACGTCAGATAGGGAGGCAAGCGCAGCACACAGCCGCTATTGATTCACCTCAACATTATTGTGCCCGGCACCTGTGATGTGTTTGCCGTGCCCCGTCCCCGTGTGGACATGCAATGTTTTTGGTTTCGACCAGTCGCAAGTCGTACAGCACCATACGGGCCACGTACGGCCTAAAACCGAAGTGGACGCGACATTTGCCAGCAACTGCTGAGCAGTCTAACGTCCTGATACTGTTGTTGCCTTGCTACCGACACCAATACATCGTAGGCGAGTTTGAGGCCTTCCACCTTAATCTGGAATAGGGTGATGGGGCGGCACAGTTCCGTTGTTTTTCCGCTATTGAAACTATCAAGACGCTGCCCCAAGGGTTTGACATGGCCTGTCCGTACCGCGTGATGCGTGATGCGTGATGCGTGATGCGTGATGGGTGATGAGTGATGCGTGATGCATGATGCGCGATGCGTGATGCGTGATACGTGATGCGTGATACACCCCTCACGCCGGAGTGAGCAACAATGGACGGTGCAGGGCATCTAGTAAGAAACACAACTATTAACATACCAGTTACAGTATTTTACCCAAGCTGGGATTATTTGTTTGGTGAAGTGTGCGTTCCAAACTAGTTTCAATGCGACGGCTCACGGGTTTACCACACTCCTGTAAATCGTACAATTTCTTCCCTATCATGCTGTCTTTTTATGAATAGGTGTCATTTACTGTGTGGGGGGCGGTAGCGCTGCCCCCAGTCGTGAAGGTCTTGGCCGTACATGCAGATTTGAAACGGTAGCTCGCCGCGACCATGGCTCCTGGTAGATCGGCGTGTTTTAGAGCGTGGAGGCAGGGATCGTCGAGACGAACGAGGCTAGTAGTTGTTGGCAGCCAATCGCGAAGGGGTTAAGGCGATGCCGACCCCCGCACACAATTCACGGTGAGAGGCGGTACTTCCAAGGGACTGACATGCTGCGATGGTGTTTTCATTGCTGTCTTTCATACCTCGTTTTTCCATTCTCCTCAATATTGTTTCGTCCCCGGAACTTGTTTCTGTATGTCGATGCCTTGACATTCCTCCTTTCTCGTATCAATTTCTTCCCCCTCAGACTTTGTTGCTTCTTGTTCAATGCCTTGTTATCCCTTTCCCCTCTCTATTTGTGTCACCTCTTGATCTTGTCGCTTGCAGATGTCAGCGATAATGTGTTGGTGTGGTCCTCACCGGGCCAGAAGAGCGCGACGAGGTCGGGTTGCCTGCTCATCTGCCTCAACTACGTCATTCTAGCTGTGTGTGCGTGTAACACTTTTTGGCCACAATATTTTTGGCTGCCGAGGCTACTCAACTGAGGATCTATCCAACGTCGTTGGCATACCACGGGACGCATGTGTTTCGCAACACGATTCGCTGCGAAACTAGGCTGCGGGATTGCTGATCTGGTGGAACTTTCGCATTTCCTCTCGAATCCGTTTTCGTATGAGGTATAGAGATACTCATGTCAGGAGCCTCAGAAGTATAACTGTTATTATTACTAACAAGTGCACTTGCCATCTGAAAGCCGCGTAAGGGTAAGGTGTGGATAAACGCCGTTTCTTTTTTTTTGCGATCTTCGATATTTTATTCCGATCATGCGTACGGTGTGTGCGGTCAGGGCGTTTTGCCAGGGAGGAGTGTTGGCGCTCGATTTTGTTTTTAACCTCCGAGCTCTGTTCGACGAAGCGCGCGGTATGTGTTTGGGCAACATACGGGGGGTTCGTGCTGCAGAGCGCGAGGACAGGGGGGGGGGGGGGTGGTTGGCGCATCGTACGTATAGCGAGAGGATAGTAGACTCCTCTCGTCCCGTGTTCGCGTTGGGACCTCTCTCTCGAAAGGTTGTTTTTTGTACGATACGTCGCTCTGGTGGCATTTTACATGTGTTTATGTTTAAAGCACGTTTGAGAATTTTGCGACGTTTTCAGATTATTGTTGGTTCGGTTCCCGAACTCTTAAAAGTCGTACGGCTTCTCGCGGTCGAAGACAGTGCTTTTGTATTTCGATGCTTGGCCGTGTGTGCCCCCCCCATGACTTATCGCAATGTTTGCCTGCCGCCACGCCTTGGTGTTGAAGGGGCCTTTGGGAAAAATTGACTGGTGACCGCCTTGCGGTCTTTGGAGGCGGGATATTGATTCAATCGATGCGCCAAAAGTCCCTGTCCGATTGAGCTCCTCATGTGAGGAACTACCGGCTAATTCAGTAATTTCACGAGAGTGCATACTTCCAAGTCGTGTTTTAGGACTACTGAAGGTAGACAAAGCTTGTTCGGGTTGTGCGAACGAGTGCCTTTGAAACCATTTTTTGGGTGAGATATTGAGCTCCTCGTGTGAGGACCTCAGGGACGTGTTAGAATATGATTAGAATATGATGGATACCTACCGTGGATAACGTGTTGTATTGTTGTGTATTGTTGTATTGTCGTACTTCGAAGTATTGAATTTATTATGATGACATTAGGATGACATTAGTATGACATTAGGATGACGTTAGGATGGCATTAGGATGACATTAGGATGACGTTAGGATGACATTAGGATGGCATTAGGATTACATTATTAATAGGATGACATTAGGATCACATTAGGACGGCATTTATTAGTTGGTTAGTTTATGGCACGCATTCTACGATAGAGGTGCACTTTTTTTTGTTGAGGTTCCTCATGTATACCTTTCTTGACCCAAAAAACGATTTGGAGAAAATTAAAAGGTCCCTCCGATGAACAATCCAATGGCCTAGGTACCCTTGGGTATGCGAAGTACAACGAAACATGTTGAAGAAAAAAACGGGATTCCGACGATATGAAGTTAAGGAGCCACGTCGCGCAGAAAACGTTTCAGCCTAAACTTGCTGCCTCTATCATGTAGCACGGGTCTGATTATGCTCTACCTGGTTGGCGTGGGGTCTTTGCCCGGCGCAGTCGGCGAAATTGTATCGCATCATGCTCGTTGCCCTTTTAATGCCCAGGAACAGCGACCCTACAAACAACCGTTAGGTTAAAGGCACCCAACGTGGTTCTCCTACCGTAGCCTTCGCCGTCCGCACGCTGCCTTTCCGAACCACTGCTGCTTCAACATTCACATATCTTCAAACGGTTCCCCCTCTATAGTGAAAACACAGTTCAGCTTTACCTCTCCAACTTCACGTTTCCGAGAACAAGCCGACGCCTTCACCCTCCGTGCCTCCTAGTGATCAAAACCTTCGCTTACCGAAGCCCCTCTATACAACCCGCCGTGGCCCACAGATGACACCTAAGGAGAATCCAAAAGTGCAACCCTAGACGCATAGTGCGTTGGGGCGGTAGGAACCTAACCTCGATGAGGCTCCCCACTTGACCGCCTCGCTACCAAACCCCAAAACTGATTTTCAGCAAAAATAAAATGCAACCCGACGAACAATCCCATGGCCTAGGTGACATGTAATGAACTTTGTTTAAAAACCCAAATGGTTTTCCAACGATATTGCGTGGGTCCTCAGTGCAGAAGCCCCGTCGGGCAGAACTAGTCCAGCCTAAAAGCGCTATTTAACCCTGTCGTAGCACGTGTTCCTGGAACATTGCCGTCATGCAACATATTTTTTTCTTGTCTGGAATACATCAGCTGTGAGTTCGACCAATTTAACGGTCGATACTCATCTTTGCAGGCTGCGTGATACTCGGGTCGCAAGTTCTTTACTCTATGAAGATATGTGAATCCCGCAACAATGGCAGAGAGCAACCCACCCTACATCGACACCTCGACCACCGACGCGGGCTTCGATACGGGTGCACTCTCTCGTTCTGTGGCCCCTCACATAAGCTTTACACGTAGCTCACTCAAAATTTACCGATGACAAAAATGGTACAGTTGCCCGATGAGCAATGCCATGGCCCATGAATAGGTACCACTAGGCACTGCCAGTTGGTGGATATCGAAAACACGTGCAAACCACAAAGGGTATTCCAACGATGTTGAGTACTTTGTTAGGCTAATTGAGGATCTCCATCAGACACAATCGTTCTAGCCGAAACTCGCTTCATCGTACTGTAGTCCTATCATGGGTCTTGTTCCTAGACGTTTGTTGTCGTGGTACCATAATTTGACTGACGACGGAATATGCAACCTGCCCTAGACGAACACCGCCACCCTGCAAAGCTGGAACGCCCCCTTTAGCTATGGCCACCTGCTCAAGAAGGACAGCGGGTACAAGAGGGAGCTGGTTGGGTTGGTGGTCAATCATTGGGTACACGCATCATAGTGCGGTGATGTTGGGTGATGCCTGCAATCCAGTCAACTTTGGGTTGACAATGAATGGTCATGTCCTTAACCTGGCCCAAATTTGTCAGACAATATGCCCCCTGAATACATCCAGATTTCATGAGCTGAAACGATGACGTCCAGTCTGACGGCTGGCACAAAATAATGCGAGCGAGCAAAAAACTCGCAATCGTTCCCGCCAGCGTGTCCATGCAAACAAGTTAAAGAATTTCAGCCATAATACCAGGTCTAAAACTGTTTTAATGTACCACCTTGAATAGAAGTAGCCCCGGCCGTACTCTGATGCAGAAAAGCTGCAGACTATAGGCTATATAGCTGTCGCGGAAAATCCATGGGCATGCCAGAGGAGCGACATGCGTGCCTCCCTCGACTCGCGGTAGAGCACCAACCACTGCAGTAGCCTCGCTCGTTCCCATTACCCCTTTAGAACTGCACCCTGCCAAACTGGTTCAAATTAGAGTAGTTTGAATTTCTCAGGGAGGAAGGGGTAAAACTCACCTCGTGTTGTAAACCTCTGACAGCCCCTGTCCCCGTACACTATCCGCCCCTTAGCACAGTATTACAATTCCACAGAAACTACTCACAGCAGGACAGGAGAATGTACCCCTCCCGCTTACTAATTAGAGTATGGTCCGGCGGCGGGGCCAGTTGCAACACCGTAGTACATTACTCTCTGGACCTCAGCGTCAGGGATAGATAACAACTGTTCAGTCGATGAAAAATCGCCGAGCAGTGGGATTGCTGAACCCTGTGCGCGATAGAAATAGAAGGCAAGAACCGGGGCGGGGAAGGGACGACACCTGTGACCACGGCTTGTCCAGAAGCTGGAAAGTAGAAGTGTGCAAAAATCAAAAACTAGGAAAAAAAAACGGTATGGACAGCCCACGTCAAACTCTTGGGCAGCTTCTTGACCTTTTCCATTCCGGGAAGATGACGGGACAGTGTTGTCCCTCCACCCTATTTGAGATTTAAGTGGGGGCTCAATCTAAGTGCCACTCGTATCGAAGAACATATGTTGTCCAAATTTTCCCGATTCTCCCGTGTTTTTTATTTTTGTTGCCATGACTATTGCCTCGGAAATGACTGAAAGGGAAAGGCGAAGCTTCCCTGAATGTGTTCACTCTGTCCTGTTTGTCTTTTGCTCAGAAACGTCTCTTTAGAAACCAGAAATTTCCCGAGAGGGAGATTTCCGACCTACGTGCCCTGGAAAATACGCTGTTAAAAAATGAAGAGTGACATTTAATGCGGAGACAAACGCGCGTTAGCGCAGCAGCAGGTGTAGGAAACACAATATTTCCACGTCACCTAGGTTGAAAAATTTGCGGTTTGGGACACTTCTGGCAAAAACATAGACTAGACTATACAGCGAATTAATATTTGCCTGACTTTGGAAAATTGTCCTGTTTCTTTTTTCTGTTTTCTTGACAACAAAACGGGAGGAGAATCAGGGGGGAAACTCTTCGATAAGAACCGCCCTACCTCTCATAGGGTGCAGGTTGCACTGATGACGATGGGACAGCGACACAAGGAGGTTAGGTTATACATTCAATGAAAACGGTCGCGTCCCATGTCAGCCTCAGCCATTTTGCCACTGAACAAGCAATTACACCAATTCACTGAACAAACAAGAAATTGCACAAATTCCAGGCTGTTTGCCCGCAAACTAAGTACCAGAAACGCAGTCATATGGCATATCGTACGGTGCTGTGCGACTCGCGGCAGATCGAATCAATAACGCCGCGTGTGCACACGGGGGGGTGGTGGAACACGGCAACCATACAGCGGATGCCGGGCACACGCGTTCAAGATAAAATAACCCGCATCATCAGCTGCTCGCGACTCGACAACAGCAGCAATCACACTCTCCTGCTCGCGGTCCGCCAACAACGTCCCTCGACAGCTACGTTTGCCGACGAATTGGCTCGGACAGCCTCTTGCCGAGCGGCTGTCAGCTCGTTATTTCCGGAAGTGGCGGAAAATTGTCTCCTCCACAAATGTTGCCGGCAGCTCGGTGTCAGCAGAATTGTATCTTCATACCCTTCGAACGGGAGAAAGCCCTTCCCTGGACTATTTGCTCTCCCTCTGCGTGAAAGATCATCCCTTACGTACAGCACCTTCCATGGCTGCTGAAGTACCTGGCGATGCATGCTTTATGTCTCGACATTTCCATCATCTATGCGGGTAATTTACGACTTCGCGCGCCGAAACAAAGCTAGTCCAGTAGTAGTCGTTATATAGTGCCGGTATGTGCCAGACGGAAATGCGGGCCCTCCATAGCGACAACGGGTGCTACACCGCATACGAACACTGTGCCAAGCGATTCCACAGACGCTATAGCGGGCAATCGGCACTACTCAACCGACGTTATAGAGGGACCAATGCTGAGGTACTATAATAGCTTGGTTTCAATATTTCGGGGTGGTACCTTCTCGAAGATCTTTGACTGCTACGACTTTACCGGCGATGCATTGCGAATACTGCACTACTGGTGCTCTTGGCTCGCACATTTGCTGAGTGCTGGCGCTGCTATAAAGCTGCGGGCAGCATTGATGAACACTACACCCCCACTACCGGCACTACTGAGTTTACAGCCGCTCAACGAGAGGGCTTCTCGTGCCACCTGGTCGGTGCGGGAAGCCGCCACGGCACGCCATGCGGTAGAGGAAAGAAGAAACGTGCGTTTGATGCCGTGACCGAGCTGCGGGTGACCTGGTTCAAGCTTTCCAACGCAGCCACCACCGGCATGAATATGTCGTGGCGGTGGTGACGGCGACGGTCCACTCCCCCAGTGCTGTCCGCAGCTCGGTCACGGCAGCAAGCGCACGTGCTCGCCCACTCTCTGCCACACGACACCCCGCGGCGGCTTCGTTCACCGACGAGGTGGTTCAGGCGGCTTCTCGCCGAGCGGCTGCCAACTCGTTGGCCGTGGTGGTGGTGGTGGCGGTGTGCTCTACAAGGGCTATAAAACAGAAATCTACAATATACCATCCAATAAGGAATAAGACAGGCCAACATTTCACCGGAAGCAGCATGTGATCTTTCGAATGCGAGCGGCCCATCTTAGTCACTACGTCCAGCGACCAAGCACAATATTTGATAGAGATAGTGTGCAGGGGCGGGGGGAGGGAGGGGGTAGAAAGGTCCCCTACCGCGACGGACTGCAAAAGGTTTGAGTTTCACTGCTTGGTTTATCAACGATCGACGGGGAGGCGGGTTAGAATACACACCGCCAGAAATAGGCAAATGCCAAGGCCTACAGGGTTCAACTAGTGAGCTTCAGGGATCGTTGAAAGGGCTCAAACATCGAAAACGATCTCCCGTCGCAAGCTCACCAAGCAGTGTCCGTGCCGAATTATTCACGCTAGATATACTCAAGCTATGTGGTCACAAACTACAAGACAGAGGTACACGTCGCGAAAACCGTAACAAAACATGACCACGCAACGCAAACGCACTGGATAGGAAATATTGAAGAAGGGGGACAGGAAAAAAACCACGAGTTTATCCCCAGTCCTTGAGATATGAACGCAGCAGCAGTCGTATCGGTTGTAGCCGCCACAAAAATGATGTTCCAATGATTTTCTGCCACGAACAAAAACGTCCGATGAGCTCTACCTCTATCGTATTACGCTGCACCACCCTTGGCCCGTTCACAACATCAGCATTCTGTTCAGCACTCGCATAATGTTGTCCTGGACCTTCCTCCTCTTTCGCTTTCGCGGAGTTATCCAGAAGTCAAGACCGGCGCATTCGCAACGAAACATGACGCTTATAGTCTCATTGGAAGTAGTCATTGGATGCAATGGGGGCTTGTTTTCCGGCGATGCGTCGGATCGCTCGAGGATTTAGGAGAGACGGATGTTTCCCGCCTGCGCCAAAAACTGGCGTTAGGCGCGGTAGATCTCATTCGCAGGGGCTACTAGTAGCACTTACATCCGGAACTGGCTCCGCAGGTCTCCCAGGGGCAGCTGATGGGCCAACGTTAGAGCCGGCAAGATGATTGGTCAGCAGACCGTGAAGCGTCGATAATCGCGTACTTGACGCTCCAACCGCGAAAGAGCAGCTTTCTGCCGCCGTGAAAGAGCGAATCAGTTTTCTCGCCCCACTACAGGCGAGCTTACCAAGCAGCTTGCCGCAATCACTACAGCGGCCAAAATCAAGATTGAGAAGGCTCATTAACATGCGTAGTCCGCCTTTGAGAAGCAAGAAGCGAGGTTACGAGAACGCAAGCCTAGTTTCCGACACGATCGCACGTCTACTCTTCACCGTCGGCATGCAATCCGCTATTGCCGCCGACATCGCTGCCGAGCTTAAATTAACTTGCCAACAGTCCATGAATGCTACCGGCTGCTGCACCGCTAGCATTGCCGAGACCGTTTGGTGAGACAGTTCCGGCTCGGCGGCGGTGTCGGCGGCAACGGCGGATTGCATGGCGATGATTGCGAGCAGATGCACGATCGTATCGGAGGCTACCTTATCGGTACACCCCTGTTGCCTCTATTCGTTCTCCCCATGGGCGGCTGATACAGCTTCCTCGATTGCGACGTTGGCCACTCAAGTGGTTACGGCAAGCTGCTTGGTTGAGTTACCCTGCACTGCACTTTCGGCACCCACACGGGGAAGGAGAAGCTTACAGCCGTCGTGACAGGACGGGGCAGTTTGCTAGCACCATAGCAGGGGAACTTGCCGAGAAGCTTGCGGCAACCGCCGCATCGGCGCACGTCGAGATTGCGGAAGTTCACCAACATGTTTTAGCCGCTCACGACAAGAAACCAGTGAGGCAACAGATGTCCAACGAAGCCTCCGGCATTATTGTGGATCAGCTGGCAACCATCGTTATTCATCCTGCCGTTGCCGCAGGCACTGCCGCCGCGCTGGAATTGGCTGGGTCAAGAACCGACGCCACCGGTGCACCAACCACTGTTGCTGCACCGGTAGTGTTGGTGACCTCTTGGTGAGCCAGCCACTTCCAGCGCGGTGGCAGTACCGGATATAAAGCCAGATTGAATGGCGACGGTGGCGACGAGATCCACAATGATGGTATCGTAGGCTTTGTTGATTTTTTTTTGCCTCGCATCTTAGACCTTGTGGTAGGCCGACACATGTTGGTCACTCTGCACAATCGCAATGTTGGCCGATGAAGCGGTTGCGGCAGGCTTCTTGATTGAGGTCCCCTGCAGCAAAGAGGTCGGTTGGCGGCACTCTTGCTCTATTCCCTTAACGGGCAGATGTCAAAGATCTACCTACACTAAACCTAGAAGAAAAAAAGTAACGAAAATGCTTTGACGGGCGAAAACTAAACCTTCGACCTTCGACCTTCGATCTTCGACCTTCGACCTTCGACCTTCGACCTTCGACCTTCGACCTTCGACCGACGTGTTTGCCTTGTAGTGGTGCGAACGCTGTCCCGCTCTTTGCACGGCGGAGAAAAGCTGCCCCTTCTCCGTTACAAACTGCGGGGTAGTTGGCACTTTACGGCCTCCTGCGGCCTTCTCTGCAAGGGTAGCCGACGGCGCCATCTCTGGCGGTAGCGATAGCCGCCGAGTCATGCTACGGCAGGGGTGGCCCCTTGTAGGCGAACTTTGTTTCTCAAAGTCGGACCTCTTTAGCGTTAGCTACCTGTAATCTTCTACTGTAATCTTTGGATCCGATGCGTATTTTGCGGTACTGTTGGATTGATACCTAGGACAGACAATGGGAGGGAGGTACCTGGCTTAGCTTACATTTGGGCTAAAACGTCGGTTGACGGGAGAGTTATTGAGCTCCTCAAGCAACGAGCCTCAGAAAATAGAGATGCAACCCCTACCGTCGCACGCGTCGCTCGTAAACCACTCATAGCACCGCTGGCTGCTGCTTTAGCTACGGCATTTACAAGATAGGTTTTAATCGACGTTCATCGACGAGGACGACCAACCGACTGCCCGCATCGTTCGGCTGCACTATATGTTTCGTTGCCACGACTCACAACCTATGACATATGATGAGTACGGCCAGCACGTGGCTTTAGCTGCTAAACAGTCTGATTGGCTCACTCCTGCGGAGGTTATCGCCACCGCCAGCGATGACGCCGTCGTAACCCTCGCACCAAGGGCCTGGGGAGGTTCATAAGCGTCCACGCCTTGGCGCGAAGGCCTCAGCAGAACGTCAAGCGCACACAGCGACATGGTCGGCACTCGAAACAGTGAAGAGGAAGCTGCCAACCACCGTGTGACAGTGGGATAACGCACGCACGAATGCAGAAAAAGCTCACTAAGCCGCTTTTTCGAAAAATCGCCGGAGCCAACGCCAAAACAATCGCGAGGCTCACCAACATTTATTGGCTCAGAGATGAGAGGTAAGAAGCGAGGCAACGGGAGTACAACTTTGCACTTCCGTTGCCTAGAGACGTAAGAAGCGAGGCAACGGGAGTACAACTTTGCACTTCCGTTGCCTCGTTGTTTTCTTGTCTTCTCGAGGCCGACACATATTGGTGAACCTCGGCAGTTTCGGTGTTGACCGCTGCAGTGATTGCCGCAAGCTGCCAGGCTCAGTTCCCCGACAGTGGTGCGAGCGTTATCTCGCTCTTGCACCGCTGCGGAAAGCTAATCCCTTGGCGCATGTTAAGACAACAGCAGCACCTAAATTTGCTGCGGCACATCATTTGAGGAGCTCCCTACCCCCCAAAAAAACAACGACCTTAAGGATGTGGGAGATTTTAAACCACCCCCCATCCCCGGGTTTCCGGCTCACTCTACTCTCTAGACATTGCTGTACTGCAGTCAATTACGCCGCATTGTCAACACGCTGCATTCCGACCTTCAACCACCGGGTGCCTCAGCAGACACGAGGCTTTATGCATAGTATGGCATCAACCGCAGATCGTGATTAAGTTCAGCTTGGCCGTCGGCATGTTTTCAACGGAGGTCTACACCTTGACCTTGGGGTGTTGGAGTGCTCGAAAAATCAGGAGACACAAAACGAGACAACAAAACAACCCCAAACTAAACGTTGCACTTCACTTGAGGACAGCTGCATCTCATCTCGACTCACAACAAACACCAGCCCGCGAAAATACACGCCCCACGAGGTGCGTGAGAGCGTCGGGTGCAACGGGTATCAGTCGTATGCAACCAGAAATGACTCATGGGGTGATTTCGTGAAGTCAAAGCTGCCAGCCAGCATCACAAAAAAAATAGATGCATTTCTCCAAAATTCACGATTTCATACATTTGCGAGTTAGTATGCACTACGATGGCTAAAAAACGTACGAAGAATTGGCTTTCACAAAATCTAGGTGGATTTTTTGTTTATCTTTTGAAACAGCATGGGTACGTGTTCGAAAACGTTGTGGGCAGGGAAAAATTGGCAGCGTTGAGGTAGAAAGTATTGGGCTAGAAAAAGCGCAAACAAAAGGCCGCAAAGCTCCGAATTCTTAAACTACCATGACCAAATGATCTTTTTAAATCCGAGAAAGGCGGATTTTGCTAGTAAAAATTCTTGACTTTATTTCCACGCCGTTCGTACTTTTTAACGAAACGCTTGTTGTTGAATAGTCGCGCTTTTACTTGACAAAATTTTCCTTAGGGATCCCCCGCGGCGTTAAATAAACTTCTAAGGTGCAAATCAAACAATGAATGCTCCCACGGTCTAGGATTTCTGGAACGGGGATGGAGCCCTATCCTCATCGGGTGCGTCGGAACGCCCCCCCCCATTGGCTGGCCTATATCCTCGCCGGGTGTCTCTGGCCCTACTAGCTGCACGGCCAACCAACGATAAGCCAAGAGGTGAATATATTATTGTCACACCACCATGCGGGGCTGTGTCAACTCGCGGGAGAAATCGGGTATCGTCCCCGGTTTGTCAGGATTTCTGAAACGGGCATGGGACTCTATCCTCCCGTGGTGGCGCTACCCTTACGTTCGAGCCCCACCCAACCAGCGGGAATCCGATATGGTTGGGGTTCCACGCCGTGCGGGGCGGTGTCGACACGGGAGGTTATCGTTGTTGCTCCCACGTTTTTTGAGCTGTAGAGATTCGTTTTTTTTTTTTTCGGGAATGGGACTCTATCTTTCCCGTGTGCGATGGAAATGCCCCCCATTAATGGAGGGTACCTTACCGCTTTTTCGACAATATGGTTGACACACTCTTAAAATGATATATACCCTAACCCTAACCCTAACCCAGCGAAACGCAACGACCAAAATGTACCGTAAACCCTCCTTCGTCTCGTACACAGTGTGCGTCAACCGTGTTGTCGAAAACGTGGTGAGCTCTACTGCATTGATGGACCTCTATCCGCCTAGGACAGGGCTGTGGAGCTCGAGCCAATCAGCGAGTAGGGATTGGGGTTTCCTCATCGTGCGGGGCGGTGTCGACCCGAGAAAGCTCAGGTTTCTTTCTCGATTGTTCGAAGTTTTGGATATATGGAACGACCTCTGGACCGGGGATGGGACCCTATCCTCCCGAGGTGGAGCTGGCTCAATATACGAACCCCAGCCAATCAGAGATCGGATGATGGGGTTGGGATTTCCACACCGTGGGGGAAGGTATCAACCCGGATGATATCATAATATCTGTGTTCGTCCTGGGTTGTCGGAGCTTTAGATGTGTGGATGGATTCCTCGATCCCGGGATGTGACCCTATCGTGTCCGGGTGACGCTTACTTTGTGCATGAATCCCGGCCAATGCACGACCAGACAAGAATAACATATTTTTTAGTTTCGTCTAAAAAAAACTCGAGCCTGAAGACTGTCAAAATCGTAAGCGCTGTAGTCGCGTACTGTATCTACAAGAAGTGAGCGATCCACAGCTAGCAACAAGCAGCAGCATTGCAATGGCATTCGAGGAGTGGAATGACGAAGGCAAGGATACCACCGTGTTTCGCGCCAGGAACACCATCAGCACGTCTCTCCACGATCAGACAATACACAGTCGATCTGGGAGGCTCGGATCTAGACGATATAGTCTAATCATTTTATGCATGGTATTTTCAGAAGCTGGCTCAGTGCGCGCCTGTCAGTAGTAGACATGGTCAGTCACCTTGCTGGCCACGGATGCTTGATCGAGTGAAAACATCATAATAATGAAACAAACGCACTCGACACGTTTCGTCGCGAGACTAAGGAGTCGGTCGGCATGTGCTCGGACTTATCCGATCGAAATCTGATGAAGCTCGGAATCGGATGCACTTAAAAAACGGTAGCAAGTAGTCCATTGCACCAGGCGTTTAATTGCACGTACGAGCAAGTTTTTTAGAATTGCACGTGAATTCAGTACAGCCCCTGCCGACCTCGAGAGCAGACCGAGAGCCCCCCAAAGGGTTGGGTTGGGGTTAGGGTTAGGGTTAGGGTTAGGGTCGGGTCTGGGGTCGGGTTGGTCTGGGCAGCGTAACCGTCGTTTTGTGCGGACCTGCACATAGGGAGCCGCCATACATGAGTCGCTAGTCTATTGAATTTACGTGAAAATCTAAAAAACCTTGCACGTACGTGCAATTTCACGGGAGCCCAGTCCTTTGAGTTTCTATCGAACTCTTGGCATTACCTTACATACTGCCCGCGTAGACTATGTTTGTGTGCGTCGTGACCTTTTTTACTCCGTCAAATATAGAATCGACCAATTCGAAGTGCTGCCCTGCCCTAACCGAAGCATGGGTGCCGGCATACGGTATTCCTTGCTCGTTTTGGCGTGCCACCGAGAATGCTCGCCGTCATCCGCCAATTCCACGACGGTATGCAAGCATGCGTGCGGCTTGATGATGGAGAGTGCTCGGATAAGTTCGACGTGGGGCAAGGTCTCAGGCAAGGATGCGTGCTCGCGCCACTGCTGTTCAACATGTTTTTCACTGCGGTACTGCGTGTGGCCGAGAAACGCTTCCTCGCTGATGCAGCCATCACGGACAACATGGTGCAGCTTCAACGAAAGAAGGAAGGCGAGAAGGGCGCTTCACGCACAGGCAAAGTCGACGGACGGAGGGGGAAGGAGGGGGAGGGGGTGCAGAGATTGTGGGGTATGCTGTACGCGGACGATGCGGGCATCGTATCGCGATCATCAGAAGGTCTGGAGAGGATGATGACGACGATCGTGACTGCGTGTTCGTCGTTCGGGCTTACAGTATCCGAGGCAAAAACAGAGATAATGTGCCTGGAAACCAAAAGCGGGGGGAAGGTGTCCTTCACGATCAATGCAGCCGGCCAGGTTTACAAACAAACAATCCAGTTTGTATACTTGGGCGGGGCTATCACCGCAGACAGAAACCTTAGCACTGAAATAACGCGGCGTCTTCAGAGGGTCTGGGCGTGTTTCCAGCGGTACAAGATGGAAATCTATGATCGCCCGGGTGTGCGTTTACGGTTGAAGGTGCGGTTGCTGAAAGCTGAGGTGGTCGAGACACTGCTGTACGGTTGCATGACGTGGAGCCCGAAGAAGCCTGGCTATGACAGGCTACGTCGGGTTCACCGCTCCATGCTCCTCCGATGCCTTGGATGGCGGAAACGGAAGCGCGACGACCACACCCTATCGTACGCCGACGCGCTTGCCCACGGACAGATTCCGAGAGCGTTGAGGTGATAGTGCGCAAACGGAGGATTTTGTTTGCGGGATTCGTGGCACGCATGGGGGAGGAGCGTCTGCCACAGAGGGTGATGTTTGGGGAGTTTGGTGGGGGTAAAGGCTACTCAGGGGGGCAAGAGAAAGACTGGATGGATCATCTGAAGGAGGATATGTCGGTTTTTGGAATGAAATTCGAAGGATGGCGAAAGGCTGCTCAGAAGGCTGGCAGATGGTTTCGAAGAGTAGAGGAGGGAGCCGAGTGAGGGGACTGGGGGAGGGGGGGAGGGGGGAGGGGGGAGGGGGGAGGGGGGAGGGGGGAGGGGGGAGGGGGGGAGGGGGGAGGGGGGGAGGGGGGAGAGGGGGAGGGGGGAGGGGGGGAGGGGGGAGGGGGGGAGGGGGGAGGGGGAAAGGGAGGAAGGGGGGAGGGGCGGAAGGGGGAGCGTCATGCCCAAGAGACTGAAGTCTGGGTTTGGCCATCATCGTATTGAAAGTTGTGGGCTTTCTAATGGCCATCACAAGATAGCATAAGACCGCCCTGACTTCTTCGCCATGTTGCGTTCTCTCCCAGGTGCCATTGATGATGGACGTGATACCCTCTGTTAGTCCAATGCCATCCTTAGCCAGTTCCTAGGGTCTGCTAGTATGACATTTTTTTTTCTTTTCTTTTTCTATTTCTTTTTTTCGCCTCTTTTTCTCTTCTTTCCTTGCTTTCCTGTCTTGTCTTTTCTTGCTTTTCTTGTCTTTTTCTTGTCTTTTCTTTCCTTTCCTTTATCTTCTTTTCTTTTCTTTGTTTCTTTTTCTCCAATTGACTTATGCCTGTCGTGCGTATGCGTAGTGATAGATACTACGTGTAATATATACGTGGTAGTCTTCCTTGGGTGGCAATCGGAATATTTGGTTTCTCCAGGCGTGAGTAGTGAGACGTATGCACCGGCCTGGACCTGGCACATCGTAGACTGACTCCCGATTTCACTTTTATATGTTTCTGGTGGAGGCATGAATTGCGTCAGCTGTGATATATGCGTGTACCACCTTGGGTTGTGTGTGTTTTGCCCTGGGGTATTCCTCAGCTCCAGAGTGACTGGAGCCTGTCCTGTGACCACGGACTTGATTATGCGAGTTAATGTGAGAACAACAACAACAACAACAACATCATCATACAGCCGGATCATACAGCAGTAGTATCGCGCAGCTTGCAAAGATGAAGTCGAGCGCGTCGCAAGATTCGAGAGCGTTCCTCGCCTCCAGCACACATACGTATCGGAGCCTCGTCGAGGATGAGCGCACCCAACAACCAGAATCCACCTCTGTACCACGTTCGCCCTGCTTCGAAGCAGAGGTACGCATCCCCGCGATGCCAAGTGATTCGATACCAAGCCCTCACTGGCCGGTTAGAAGTTTGGCCATCTCACACGATCAACATTGCAGAGGACCGGCACGATCTTTCCCATCTTTCCACCCACCACTGCTGACGCCTCGTCATAGCCCCCGTACCATGACAGCATCAATCCTGCCTGCATAGCTATACCTGATACATTATTTGCAGTAAGCTCGCCGTGAACGCATACATCACATCAGTAACTAATAGGTATGGCAGTTTTGACTCCCAATCTGGAACCATTGCGTCACCAGGGTACATACAGGAGTGCGATAGTACGGATCCGGCATCCGGTGAGTGGACGCATTTTTTTGTATAAATTTTCCGTAAAAAATTGAAAGACGTCAGCTGTGAGTACGGCCGATTGAATGATTGAAACTCAACTTTGCAACCTGCGTGGTACATTAGATCTGTGTTTCATGTATGGTATGGTGCTTGTGAATTAACCCTGGTTGTTTATACAGCTTCAAAATGCTTACGGGAGGTCGTTCGCGCGTGTTCTATGTTTTGTCCTCATGAAGGATATAGGTCGGTGACTCCCCTGGATGTTGTCAGGGTCAACAGGACGATTTTCCACAGCAGTCATTCTGTGCACTCTATTATACCATAATTTTTGGAGTGGATGTGACATGCGGCGCGATTTCCCGCCAATGAGAACACGCCGAAAATTCAAAATTCAGCACCGAACTCTGATATTTGAGAAAGAAATACCAATACTTGTACCAGGCTGCAGGGTACAACCCTGAGAACAGCAGTATCGACCATGCGATTGGTCGAACTCACAGCACGCATATTTCAACTCGTACACAGAAACAAATACAACTCAAATATTAGTACAGCACTAGACTAACCATTCATTCGGGCATACTCACACATGACGCATTTCAAATATTCGCGAGTGCAGCTGTGCACAGACACGTCAAACCCCAGCCCCCAAAGAGGACATTCATCATAGAGGGGCAGCTGGTCGCAACGGGGCACAGGAGGAAGCCACGTCGAAGCGGGTTTCTCACCGCAACGTCTGCTTGCTCTCGGACTTCGGGGACGAAGGCAGGTGCGTCAATTCTTTGGAGACGGAGACGAACGCGATTGACAACATGACAATGACAAGGCAGCGAGGAGAGCGTGTTTGTGTTTGTGTTTCGTACAAGTTCAGTGGTGCACAGCAGCAGTATTTAACATTTTGATGGCAATGCCATGATGACACTGCTATTTCAATGCCTTGGGCCTTCATGTCAGTGTCATGGGCCTTCATGGCGTTGCCGCGATGCTGCTGTGGTGTTGCCATCTTCCATGGCATGGCCATGAAGGCCCACGACTTTGCAATGCCATGCACCACGGCAACAGCATGGGAGTGCCACGACAATGCGGTGGAAATGCCATGCTCGTGCCGTGACATCGCCCATGGCAGGCTACAATAAGAATACTCTGCGTGCCATGGTCCTAAGGGCTAGGGTTGAGGTGAAAGGGTTAGGTCTAGCGTTATGAGCGATATGGCACGGCGGCAGTGGGTAGCACTAGTCCCGGCGGCAATGTTAGTCCCACGGCCGTTTCGCGTGGCACGGTGGCGCATGTTCAATGTGAAAACGTAAATCACAGCCTAAAAAAGGAAGGAAGAATACGAGAGAGTGGTATGTATGTTACTGTTGATAAGGTACCTCCAAGTATGCCAGCGTCGGCTGGTATAGCGGAGAAAAACAAATGACCAAAAAATACTGCTGTACTGCTGTATGCACTAAAAACAAAACAATAGGGCCATCTCCCACACGAAAACACCCACTCACACGAAATACAGCACACGTTCCACCCACCCACCGACCAAGCCATCCACCCACAAACCAACCCTTTTCGAAATTAGTGTTGGGATGTTTATGTTGAAATTAGTGTTGATGTATCAGTATTAGGAAGTTCTTGTAGAACGACCCACCCCCCCACCGCACGAAGCACCCACGTAGTGCAGCAGTACGTTCGCCAGTGTAACGGTACGCGAGGAGCATTTGGTTGGTTCTCGAGTCTTGAAGACCGACAGTTCGGAAACGCGACGAGGTTCATTTCTTATGACCCCTTGCTATCTCGGGGAGCGAGCGAGCTGCCACCCACCAAGCACCCACCACCCACTACCCACCCACCGACCTACCCACGACAGCAGTACAACAGCAGTGGACCAGTATGTACCGACCAACCCACAACGGCAACACAGCAGTGCAGCAGCAGTGCAGTACTACGCACCACAGCAATACACCTGGTACTCTACGAGCAGCTAGCTAGGAGCCGGGTGGGGATTTCCAATTGTTTATCATTCTCCGTCTTCCCCGGGGAGAGATCGAGCCGTCCCCGGGAAGGCGATTGCCACGCTCCCCGCTCGCCGTGTTGGGGCGCGAACGCTCGTTCTTTTCCCGGCATGTCATAGGGCTGCTGTGTGGGTGGGACGTGGCGGGACAGCGAGGCCGCATGAGGCCGAGAGGAGCTCGCAAGTCGCAGCTGTTTTGTGGGTATGTTACAACAAAAATATTTCCACAGACTCACCTGGACATCATCACTACTACCACTACCGAGGAACATTATATTATGGGTAATGCTATTTGCGACACCGGTGTCGCAAATAGTTTTTCGCGTCACGGTGTCGCAAATAAGCCCCTTATTTGCGACACCACGCTGCGTTGGCGGCTGACACCCCAGATTGACTCCTAATCACCTAGGGTGTGTCGGCATGGCGTAAGGCTACCATTGAAGCTATCTTTTTTTTTTTTTTTTTTTTTTTTTTATCCTCCGGCGGATGGGGTATCGCTCAGCCAAAACGGGCCAGTACTCGAGGAGATATGTGGTATCTTGGGGCAACCGACCAATGTTCAGACCGTGTCGCAAATAAGGTATTTGCGACACCGCGCTGTGTTCTCGGCAGACAACTCAGATTGACTCCTAACTACCAAGGGTGTGCCGGCATGGCGTAAGGCTAACATTGAAGCCATCGCGCAGCCAACACGGGCCAGTACTCGAGGAGGTATGTGGTATCTTGTGGGCAACCGAAAAATGTTCAGACCGTGTCGTAAATAAGCTATTTGGGACACGGTGTCGCAAATAAGCCCCTTATTGCGACACCGCGCTGCGTTCGCGGCAGAAAACTCAGATTGACTCCTAACTACCAAGGGTATGTCGGCATGGCGTAAGGCTACCACTGAAGCTATCGCTCAGCCAAAACGGGTCAGTACTCGAGGAGATATGTGGTATCTTGGTGCAACCGAAAAAAGTCCAGAATAGTTGCGAACATAAGCCTTATTTGCGACATCGCACGACGTTCGTCGCGCGCGCCCCGCTTAGATAAGGACTACGACGGAATTGTTAGCGTGAGGTGCGGCTACCAAATCGCCCTAATTTCACGAGTAGACAGTAGGCAGGTGAGCACGTGAGCACAGCCTACACATGCACAAGAGCATCGTAGCTAAAGCTTACTTAGTTATGCGTCATGTACTCTGTACGAGTTTTTCCCCGACAAAATCGCACCTGTTGTAGCACCAGCAGCAGTACGAGTACTCAGTGTCCGTAATCTAGTTTTGTCATGCACCTGGTACTATTATTAATGGGGCCTTATTAATAGTTATTGGTAGGGCCATATTGTTATGAGTATTGAATCCAATCGAGCGCTGTTCTCGGTTGCTTGTGTTTTTTTTGTGAAGTCGCAGTTGGAGTTGGGGCTTGCGGACGCGAGCAGTCTTATCCTCCCCCGCTCGGGACGATGGACCTACGTTCGTCTCAACATACACTACTGTACGGAGTGCACCTATCTGAGTGTTGTCTGGATCTTGCTGAGGTCGCGCCGAGCGAATTATGTCAAGTCTTCTCGCACTGAGAGGGCGCGGCGTCCCGTCGTTGTCGACGCTTCCTGTAATTAATAATAGTACCAGGTGCATGACAAAACTAGATTACGGACACTGAGTACTCGTACTGCTGCTGGTGCTACAACAGGTGCGATTTTGTCGGGGAAAAACTCGTACAGAGTACATGACGCATAACTAAGTAAGCTTTAGCTACGATGCTCTTGTGCATGTGTAGGCTGTGCTCACGTGCTCACCTGCCTACTGTCTACTCGTGAAATTAGGGCGATTTGGTAGCCGCACCTCACGCTAACAATTCCGTCGTAGTCCTTATCTAAGCGGGGCGCGCGCGACGAACGTCGTGCGATGTCGCAAATAAGGCTTATGTTCGCAACTATTCTGGACTTTTTTCGGTTGCCCCAAGATACCACATATCTCCTCGAGTACTGACCCGTTTTGGCTGAGCGATAGCTTCAGTGGTAGCCTTACGCCATGCCGACATACCCTTGGTAGTTAGGAGTCAATCTGAGTTTTCTGCCGCGAACGCAGCGCGGTGTCGCAATAAGGGGCTTATTTGCGACACCGTGTCCCAAATAGCTTATTTACGACACGGTCTGAACATTTTTCGGTTGCCCACAAGATACCACATACCTCCTCGAGTACTGGCCCGTGTTGGCTGCGCGATAGCTTCAATGTTAGCCTTACGCCATGCCGGCACACCCTTGGTAGTTAGGAGTCAATCTGAGTTGTCTGCCGAGAACACAGCGCGGTGTCGCAAATACCTTATTTGCGACACGGTCTGAACATTGGTCGGTTGCCCCAAGATACCACATATCTCCTCGAGTACTGGCCCGTTTTGGCTGAGCGATAGCTTCAATGGTAGCCTTACGCCATGCCGACACACCCTTGGTTGTTATTAATAGGAGTCAATGTGAGTTGTTTGCCGAGAACACATCGGGGTGTCGCAAATAAGAGGCTTATTTGCGACACCGTGTCGCAAATAGCTTATTTGCGACACGGTCTGAACATTGGTCGGTTGCCCCAACATACCACATATCTCCTCAAGTACTGGCCCGTTTTGGCTGCGCGATAGCTGCAATGGTAACCTTACGCCATGCCGGCACACCCTAGGTAATTAGGAGTCAATCTGGGGTGTCTGCCGCCAACGCAGCGTGGTGTCGCATATAAGGGGCTTTTTTGCGACACCGATGTCGCAAATAACATTACCCTTATATAGTACAGAAACACGGTTGAAGTACCCGCGGGTACGTACCCGTACCCAACGCCTAGATACGTTAGGCACGGGCCTCGATACGTTACGTATATATTGGGTACGTTAGGTACGGACCACGATACCTTAGCTACGGTTTAGGTACGATAGGTGCGCTTCTTGAACACTTACCCGGGTATAGGTATACCCGTTGACGAAATACCTGGGTTGAGGTACGAGCCTGGGGACGACGTCAATACCTTACCCACGTTTTGGGTAGGTTATGTACGAACCTCGATACCTTACCTAAGTGTTAGGTGCGTTAGGTACAGACCTCGACACCTTACTTATGTTTTAGATACGATAGGTGCGTCGCCCCAATACTTACCCGGGTAGAGGCATACCCGTCGACGAAACACCCGGGTATAGGTACGACCTCAAATACCTTACCCGAAATTTGTACGCTATGCGAAGTGCTCATGGCGTCATCTTCGAGACCAAATAGTAAACAAGTTCACTATTCAAATTAGGCAGGCGGTCTCCCCGCCACAATCCAGGACGCCTGCCACCTCGGCCACACACCGGGGGCACCTGTAGCCCAGACGTGTCCCACCCAGGGGGAAGATTAAAGCGGTGTGGGCAATGATCGAAACTACTGGTCGAGACCACGAGGGCCAAGCCTCACCGATTGAGGCAACCAGCGCGCAGGATAGTCCCGAGCCATTTCTCGAGCGAGAGGTGATCGAGGTCGCCCCGGGCAAGAAAGCAGTCACCGTGATCACTCCCAAGCTTGTTTACAGAATAAACGGGGACGCGCAGGACGTGTACGATATGCCGGCGGAGACCACAAAAGCCGTTGATGACCTTGCCGTGCCGGAGCGTTGTCGACGAGAAGGGGCTCGTGAGGCGGCGTTCGTGTACTCTAGCAATGTATGTTATTCCGTCGCGGTGGTTTTGCAATAGGCTGCCACCCATTCAGAACTAGATACCGGCCATGCTTTTTACCGGTAGGTATTAAACTCACTCACGCTCACTGCAGGGCGCGTCCTGATGTCGTAATCGCGTACCCCGTTCGGACGATCGACACATGCTACGATAGCATGTGCTACGGTAGCATGTGGGGTGTGTGTTTGATTATGTACAGTCAAACCCCGCTTAAAGACGCATATCGGTACTTTTTTCAAGGCGTCTTTAACGCGGGGAATCGTCTTTAAGATTCCGGGGACGATAACGCACCATCCCCGGGGCCGATGGAGGCATAACATACATCAAAAGACGCGCCGTTGCAGCAGGTATACTATAACGAAACGAGAATCCACAAATCTGACCGTCACAACGTTGCTGTGGTTGAAAGTGGAATGTACTTAAAAACCAAGTTTATACAGTAGTTGCCGCACCCCACCGCCCGAAATAAAATGCTCCGAGAAGTGGGTTCAATGTTGCAGGATGAAGGTTATTATGACTGCAGTGAACTCTCTCTCTCGGTTAGTGTCGACTGTGTTTTTCTTATTATCTTCTCGTCCTCATGTTGGAAACCTCGCCGATATATCATTCACCACCTCTGTTCCAACTTTGACATGTCAAATCCTACCTGATAAGGACACAGATGGACATCAACTCAGAAAAACGGTGAAGATAAACAACGCTAGACAACAACAAGAGAACCGTACATCACAAACAGGCCCATTGCTATATGCCCTCCACAAAAAAAAAAAAACTACCGCCCCCACATGTCGCCAAGAGTGGCCTGCACCTCGCCCCCCTGCTTCGCTCTTCGGTTGACTTGAGTTTCATGAGTGAACGAATGCACAGTCCTCGAAAGAAGGTACAGGGTTTCGCTGTACTCGCCGTTCTTCCCTTTCGCGTTGAAAAAGGAGCGGCACTCCTCGAGGCGAGAGCGGACTCTATCCATGTCCACGCAGCAGCAGCAGCAGCAGCAGCAGCAGACCGCTCTCTGGCAGTCTACAGGTGTGCTGCACCATTTTTTGGGGGGCCCCGCAGCGTAAACAATACACCCCCCCTTAAACTTGTACATCTGCGGGGCACCCTGGTTCAGATTTTTTTTTCGTCTTTATAGCGGGGAGTTGACTTAAGAAGTGCGTCTTTAAGCGGGGTTTGACTGATACTCTCCTCACTTGAGCACCTCGATTCTCCAAACAGACCAAACAAATGCTCATGACTAACTGAAAGTGCAACCCAATCAACATCATGATGTCCTACCACAGGTATAAACCGACTAGAAACGCACCCCCTCCCGTTTTCTTCCCAACGTTATTGAGTCAGGGAGTCGAAAGTCAGAAAACATTTTTTCCCCAAAAGGGCTACCTTTATCGAATTAGGCGTCGATTTGTTGATACGTCTGCGACTTATGAGACGTCGAGCGGGCGCCTGACGGTGTGATCCCTTCGATGCGAACCGGAAGACAATACTGCAGAGCTGGCACATGGTTGATTCCTGGGTAATAACCCCTATTCGCGTAACGAATTGTTGGTGTGCATGGTACGGTGGATTTTCCATATAATTTTCCCAGCATACCAAGGTGTGGCCATACCAAGGTATGGCCTCTCCGCCATTGGGGCCGAGGAGCCGTCTCTAAACCTTAATATCGAATATCATGTGATAGTGCAGGTTAGGCCGCAAACATGTGGAGAATTGTCTTGAAAAAAAAGATCCCCCTGTCGCTGTACGCCTGCATGCCTTCTACGACACTTCCTTGAAGTTCGTTGATCGCATGCAGACAACAACCGAACAGCAGCATTCGTTCATCAAAGCGAACAACCGAATGGCAACATTCAACATATTTCTGTGTGACACGTCACCCACAAAGCCGAGTTTGAGAGACGATGGAAGTGGAACCCGAGAAGCAAACCCGTCGCGTAAATATTTCGGGAGAGACCGCTCCACTATGGTGGTAAAAAACAGTAGAAACTACTTCAGCAGTACAAAGAACCAAAGGTGTCCTAACGGCATCTCAGTTGCGGAGCCGAGTCAGCCAGAGACAGTTTGGTTGAATGCAGTACAATACCTCCATCACGCGTGCTACGATGGGGCTGCGCCCTATTTTTGCGAAGCTTCTCTTACGAAGAGGTTCTTACCGAACCCAAGCAGCAACTGTATACCGTACTACGGCAATACAACATGCGCGTCACGGTAGAGATTGCCATTTTGGGGCCTAATATGATATAATCACACACAGCTTGCAAAGGTGAGTTTCGACGAAATCTGCGATCTCACAGCTGGAGTGTATTTTATTTTTTATTATATACCTGTAGTTATGGTTTTGTATGACAGTTGTTTCAACTGACACACTACCAAGCACTGCATGGTTGAAATCCCGTTTGCGTTTCCTGATATATTAGTTGTAACCCTTGCCCAATGAGATTTTCCATCGATACCAAGTGAAAACTCTTTGTCAAAGTCGAGTTTTAGGTGATGTACGGTGGTCCTGAAGCGCGGATTTTCGGTAATATAAGGTCCACCTCTAACGTAGCCTGCTTCGCAATACCAAAGAAAACGCAACATGACCAATAATCCCATGGCTTGAGTATGCATCGAATGATGCCGTAAAACATCCAGGGGCGTGGGGTAGTTTTTCATTTGAGGCGCCCCCGTCAGTCACACCTTGTTTGGCTGAAATATGTCATCCTTGTCGTAGAATGCATCACATAATACACTTCTACCCTACTACAGTAACAGTAGCACACTAATGCATTGCTACCCCTGTCGCAACACGCCTCCACCATTTAAAGGCATTTTATTGCTAGTGATGTGTCTATCGCTGACTTTTTGTTCCAACGCAGGTTAATGTGCAACACAGTGATCAATATGTGCCTTCTATTGCACCCTCTTGAAGTTCGCTGATCGCACGCAGACAACCGAATACATGTAACTCCCCGCCAAACACCAATAAATAATTTAACCGACGTGTCTACAAGTATGTATATCGTGGTATGTTTTGGCATTAACCCTTGACAGCGCGCGTTTTCCCTTGCTTGCCTGACATGTCTCCTCATATCTTGATGCGTCAGGAATCAACCAAGATGAAGCGGCAGTGCGTCCTCCCCGGTGGGATAGCGACCCAGGCGATGCTTTTTTTTATGACGGTAATGCTGCTCTCGTCAGCATTCGTCCAAGCGACCAAAATTAGGTCCATCCACGGGAGAATAGTCCAAAGTCGGCATCCACCTGCCTCTTCTGGAAACCCCCACCACCCTCGCTACGTAGTGAACACCATCCGCGGCGGTGGCGGGAGAGCCATCACCCAACCAGAGTCCAGTTTTGAGGTACCCGTCTACCCCTCCACAAGTTTCCCCCGCGGGGCAAAATGGTCGCTGCAAAAAGCCCGCCCTAAGAAGTCCTTGATCCTTCTTCCTGTCCCCCAACACAGGACAGCGGCTGCTTGGATTTTGAACTTGATTGAGCTGACACACTGGGCGGCGATTCCCATGGGTTTTTTCGCTGGCCTCTTTATCTTTGAGAACGCCCCCACTCTGGAGAGAGTGTTGGACGGTGATCCATCAAGGGTGTTCGTGATCGTCTTTGGTCTCCTGTGCCAGGTCTTCGGCGCCGTGATTTCTGGCGGCATGAAGGTGAGTTCACGGCTAAGAAATATCCTAGTAAGAAAAATTGGTGGATGGATGAGAAATAGCCAAATAAGAAATTAAGCAGAATTTCTGTGGATAACGATAAGAAACGTTGGCGAAGAAATCAAGATAAGCAGTTAGTGATACACTTGCACCGCTGTGGCGGCATCATTGGGCATTTCACCGTACATACAATGATTGGATATATTTTGTCAAGGAGTTCTGCTCTCACTATTGCCGTTTTTGTGAGCTCTTGAAATACGAACGGGAAGGTCCATGGCCGATGGCATGGCACGTCCCCGTGTGGTAACGAACGAACTGTTACAGTGTGGACAAACGCACCCCCAGCCTACGAGGGGAAATTCTCGAAGCTGATACCACCGGGCCCGCGGTGGCGCGAGTCGGTACAATCCAGCTGAATTGGGTAAGTTCTGCGTACTTACCAAAACGTGACCAATTTGCTTTTCGGAGATCGAATAGCAGTGTTTTGCTTGTTATTGTGGGACGTCAGACGAAAGCAATGGGGGACCCTACAGTAGCAGGAGGAGCGCGAGCGCAAGGAGCTGGCAGACTTCATTCTGCATGCTGGGGTAGCCACAGAGGTGGGGACCGAACCGGTGGCGGGCTGAACCCGGAAGTCAAGGTGACAATAGGAGGAGACAGGCCGCCTAGGTTGGGTGGTGATGTTGTTACCTTCGAAGCTATGCTCGAATTTCTTGTTGCTTACTTGGAGCAGCGAACGCGCATCACACATCAAGATGGAGGAGACCGGGTGCTCACCGGCAGGAGAGAGCTTCAGCGACCCAAATATTGGTGGCTGATGAATTACACGATGGCAAGCCCTGGGTCGACCTCGCCGAGGAGGAGCTAAAACAAGGCCTCAAAACAATTGCCGGCACTGATGTGCAGCAGGCGAGTGATGAAGAATTGTGCCGCCTGGTATTCCGTGTGCTGAAGATGGGTTCGAGCGTGCCGGTGCCGGTAGACAGCAGGGTATTCACGCCAAAAGGTGCCCTGCGTAAATACCTTGCTGACAGCGTTCTCGTGGAGGTGGTACAGCCCGATGGTAGGCAGTACACGCTGAAGCATGGCAAGGTGCTGGTCGAGGCAATAGCGGCGGGAATCGAGCTACCCGAATTCCGCCGCAAGGTGGAAAGGGAGATGCGATTCGATCTCGTAACGCAGGATCCTGACGCATGGTTCAGCTTAATTTCCAAGCAGCAACGGACTAAGCTGTAATTGAGGCCAGCGATGCTGCACGCCGGCAAAAGGCAAAGCGGCGCGACGTTAGGTCGGTGGCTGCTGCGGGGACCAAGCTGCAGGGAAGTGCTGCTGACGAGCACGATTCACGAGATAGTGCCAAGGCCGCTGGTGTGGAAGCAGAGCGGAACCGTCGGTACGACAACAACGAGTGTTTTGTGGGTGGAAAGTAAGGCCATAAGCAGCGGGACTGCCCCCAAAGCCAACAAGGTAGGGCGTGGAAAGGCGTCCATGGCCAGGGCCACGGCCAGACCCCCATACAGCAGCAAGTGGTCCCGCTCAGCATACCCGGAGCAAGACCACCGGGATGGCCCCTGCGTCTGCCATCCCTCGAGCTAGTGGATACAAGATCGCCTCAAAAGTGGTGGTTACGAAGACCGAACCTGCTGCGCATAAAGCGCCTATGCAGAATGACGACGACTACGTATACATTCGCGTGCCGCGGGAAAAGGTGGTGCCAGTGGATAGCGGGCTCACCGAGATGGTGCAGCACAGGTATCCCAGAGCGCTGGGCCACAGAAAGCAGCGCCAGTTCTTCACTCCGTTCCGGTGCAGCTGCCGGCACCCTCGTCGCAGCAGTCGTATGGTGATTCCGGCACCATTTCATACGCGCGTGTTTCGGTCTTACAGATGGGTGGAAGTGGTGATACGAGCGTGGATACGGTGGAGACCGCACCGCACTTGGAGGCCCTGAGGCAGCATGTCGCGGGGCGTCTCGCGGTTCTCGGTGCTTCCGAGGCTGCTGAGGTCAAGGTCATCATGGATTCTGGTTCAGGCATTACACCAATGTCGGAGGTGCTGGTAGAGGCCCTGCGGGGATAACCGGGGATGACGCAGAACGCGTGAACGCAGGCGTTTGTTGGACGTGCGCGTGTGGTAGCGTCGTTGGGCCAGGAGTTTAATAACGAGACGCAATTGTGTCCGCTCCACTTAACGATCGAAACACCGTGGGGGCCAGTCCGGTTTACCATGCCGTTTATTGTGCTCCCTGGGGGAGCCAATGTGGTTATCATGGGGCAGACCACGCTGAGAAAGAAACTCGGCATCCACGTCATGGTACAGCTCAAGGCATCTGTACTGAAGGCATGCAGACGTCAAGATGGCGCTGGGGTGGAGCTTACAGGTCGTGCTGTGGGCACGCCCAACGCTGGTGCTGTGCTGCTGGTGGCGATGGTTGTCACGGCGTTCGGGCCGGGCGGCGATGCGCCAGGTGACGTGGACGATGATGTCACACTGGAGCTGCTGTCTCAATGACCCATGATTTCCCAGGGTTCCGAGGTGGAGATGCAGGATCGTGTGGGCGCGTTGGAGACGGCGGTCGACGACGCTGTTGATATGACTCCTCGTCGGAATGTGTCAAGATGCGTGATATCGTTTTTCGCACGCACCTTGGCGCATTATGTCGGGCGGTGTAGGGCGACCTACCTGCACGCAAGGAGTCTATGGCGTTGCGGCTTCATCCTGGTGGAAGGATGGTGCGGGCGAAGCCCCCACCTGAACGTAATCGCCTACCGTGAAATGCGGCAGAGTCTTGCCGCGACTGCTGCACGGTGGTGATGACGAGTTCGTCGTCATGGTGGCCTGGGAAGGGCTGGAGGAGGCAGAGAGCACCTGGGGGCCGGGGTCGCGCGTGTTCCATGACGCACCGGCCGTGCTGCGAAAGGAGCTCAAGGCGCTGCTCCTGAAGGCGGAGCAGAAGCGGGCGCTCGCGCAGCGGTATGGGCTGCGTTTGTGATCTTGTTGTGGTTTTTCTGGGGGGTCCTGGATTCTGAGTTGCTGATTTTCGGTTTTTTCTGAATTTTAATTTCTTATTTTCTGACTTGAAGTTTCTGCGTAGGGCGCTGATAGTGCCTGACGCAGCCACAGCTGGCGGTTCATCGCCGAAGTCGTGTGTGGACAGAGCATGTCAGGGGTTGATGCTTCCGTTTTACGTGTTGCAATGGTACGGGAATACACATTCCGTGTGTGGCCTGGGTTTCGGCAAGTTGCATGCGCAATTGGAGGTGTGTGGCGTGGTGCGTGGGTTGCTTGAAGGTGCGTTGGTGATGACGCGGCTGCTGAACAATGCTTGTTCACGGTCAGTAGACGTAGTAGATATTAGATCGTGATGAGACTGACCACGATTTGTTGGACTTGACAATTGCCCAACTTACGGACAGCCATGTTTATCAAAGCTATTCGGTTTGAGCCAACTTGTGGTTGGTAGCCCGAGATGGGCTTTTGGAGGGCGTTGTATCGCTGTGGTTGTTTGATTGGGCATTTCACCGTACATATAAGGGTTGGATGAATTTCGTCAGGAGTTGCACTGTCACTATTGGCGTTTCTTGGGAGCTCTTGAGCGCTTGAGATACGAACGGGAAGGTCCATGGCCGATGGCATGACACTTCCCCGTGTGACAACGAACGAACTGTTGCATGGTGGATGAACGCATGCCGAGCCTACGAGGGGAAGCCGTCGGAGCTGATACCACTGGGCCCGCGCTTGCGCGAGTCGGTACTGACTAATTCCCAGGGTAAATTGTAGCTTGTGGTCATAGGGTTGCCTAGAAAAAACCAGTATGGATGGGAATTCTCCCCGGGAGTTCATCATCCTGTTTGAGTGTACCTGTGCCAGAATTTGGGCGGCAGGATTTCCGACGGCATGAAGGTGATCACACGATTAAGAAACAGCCTATTATGAAGTTACGACTAGGAATAACAAACTGCCCGGCAATAAATTGATGGTCACTTTTTGCAGGGAATGTGATGTAAGAAACAGCTGGTTTAGGAAGGCTTCCTCAGCGGTACGTTCATAAGTAAATCGTTGCTGTTGGTCCACGAATACGAAATTACCTGCGAAGAACGTAGGGCTCACTGTTCGGCGGGCGCTAAGAAACTTGGATGAAGAAATCTCGCTTGGCGGTAATTACTACACTAAATCGTACCTAGTATACTATAGCCTACTATTTAGGTCTCCTCATGAACATTTCTGGATGGGTCTTCTTCGCGAAGCTTCTTCATCGCGCTCGGGTTGCTGTGCCAGGTGTTGCGTGGAAAAATTCTGGTGTCGTGAGGGTGAGCACAATAATAAGAACAACCTATGGCCCAATAATACACGAAGATATGAATATATACGAGCCCAACAACCACTAAAGGCCCACTTTTGGGGGACGCTGTAAGAAATTTGGAATGATAAATCGTGCTCAGCGGGTATTTCCACACTAACTCCTAGGTATATAGTAGGACCGCGAATAAGAACTTACCAAGTAAGAGCGCCGGGCTCATGTTTCGGGAGACGTGAAGGAATTTTGATTATAACTCGTTTTAGACTATGAATGCAACACCAAGCCCTATATTATAACCAACTATGCCGAGGGATGCTCAGATATCTTTCTGGATTAGCTGTGCGCGAGTGTGCTTCGTCGTGGTTGGCGTACTGGGCCAAGTGTTCGGCGGAGGAGTTTACGGTGGCGTGAGGGTGAGCACTACCCCTATGAGTCGGCGCGAATTAAATATCCAAGTAGTGATAGTCGAACACGTGGTTAGTCGTTTCCCGGAGGTGTCGACTATCCGACTCATTGAGTCTCAGTTACTCCAGTGAAGTAGTTGTAGGAAGGAGCGTATGTATTTGTAGTACTTTTGGTTGATTCAACACCTTTAGAGCCTCCAAATCCCTCCTTATACTGACTACAAGTAGAAAATTGTCCCCCATATGGCTCTCCAGTAGTGCAGGCGTTGAAGGGGAGGGTCGGGCTGGGGGAATTTATTGGCTCGCTCCGCTTGCTTGAATTAGTTTCATGTGTCGGCTGGCCAAAGGCTGGCTTCGCCTATCTACCTGCCGATTGAACTCGATTCGTTGTCTAACAACACATAATGCATGATACACGCTACTGATAATACGATATAGGTAGAGCACCTAAACTTTCTGCGGCTTGTACACATATTAAAAACATAAGGGGGTTAGACTTTGTGCACAGGTTTCGTCTTGTTTCCGAGGTTTTATCCTTTAGGGAATGTTATGAGTGATCGACGCTGAAAGTCGTACAATATACATCACGTTATCGAATGGGAGGCACAGAAAAGTTAACATCAGGAGCTCTCTACATGACCCATCCACTGAAGCTGGAATAAAAGCTCGCCTTGATGAATTATCCAATGACCTAAATATCTTTTGCAAAATACAAGAAATCCCAACGACGAAGGGTAGGGTGCTATAGGAGTGTTGCAGGAGTGATGTAGGAGTGTTGTAGGAGTGTTGTATTGTATGAGTGTTGTAGTGTATGAGTGTTGTAGTGTGAGTCATCTCACGGTAAGGGTTTTGCTTTTTTTGAGCGAAAATGTAATGGCCGGACCGGTTGAGCTCCTCAAGTGTGGACCTAGTATGCTACTTTTACCAGTACAATGGTTGTTTCCAGCGCTAGGGCACATAAATGCTGGTCGGGTTGCGCGAACGAATGTCTTCGAGGACATGTTTCGGGTGGTGATGATGATGATGATGGCGATGATGATGATGATGATGATGATGATGCTGATGATGATCGTATTGAGCTCCTCACGTTAGAAGCTAAAACAAATCTGCTGCTGCCCTAATATAGCGTGGGATAACTCGTGTTCAGTTGGGGAGTCTCGTCAGTCACAATTGCACCGGCAAAAAGTGATACCGCTGCCGCATTAAGCGTCATAAGCGTCACCCCCCCAACGTTACGCTCGCGATAACTTCCAGACTCGCATATATAGTGTAAGAGCTGGCACATCTACAACGGGGACAGAACCAGACAATTTTTGAAACATGGACAAAAATTATTCAGTCGTCCTTCCGCACGAATATTTCCCCCGAGGAAGTACGAAATTTAAATCATATACTTCATTAATATCGAACTGATACACTTTTTTAGCTGGATGTTAAACAGACCACAAGTCTGATATGCAGTGTATTCTCCAGTACGGTCTGCGGCTGAAATAACCCCGCCACGTTCTTAGCACCGACCTAATTGATTAAGCTGGAAGAAGCGCTTGTAGTGCTAATAGTCTCCCGCCCTTCTCTTCCACAACGTGCGTCTTGCTTCGTCCTCGGGTATGTCTATGCCGTATTTGCACGGCCAAGGAATCTGCTCATCCTTTTAAAACATCGCTACAACAGAGCTCTGTGAGATCGAGGAAGTCGTCAAAACACATATTTGCAAACTGCTTGTGATGCTCTTATCGCGCGTGCTATGGGTTGTGCATGTCCTCATGAAGGATATAGGTCGGTCACTCCCCTTAGTGCTATTAATGGCTAGTACTAGGTTCAGCAGGTTGTTACTAAGACGTTTAGCCTTTCACCAAGCTGCGCACGGGAACTACACAACGCGTTTTTGAGGGGGGAAATATGTTTGTATTGTCTTGTGTGGGCGTTCTTCGCCTTAGACACTATCTTCTGCCGATTTGGGAGGGGGGTAGCTTTCGTCGCCTTTCGTGTCCCAAGACAAAGCAGAATATCCAGCAATCGTCTCTTGCATACCCCATAATTCTCTGTCCCCATGTTGATTTAAGGAGACATATCTTCCACCCTCCACATTTTTCGTCTTCGTCCGGATTAACTCACCTATTACATGCAAATATTTCTTCCGCCCTCCATATCTTTGGATGAACTAATGCCCACCGCTCTTCCACCGCCCTTTATTATTATTATCACACTGTCGTTATTATTATAATCGTTTTTGCCTTCAGAGAATGTAGGGTATCTGATCATAGATGTTTTTCTGATAGTTGTCGAATGTCTGTTCGGAAAGTAGTAGTTTCTCTCCTGTGACGCTTCCTCAGCTACCTCCTGGTTTCCCTTTCACACCTATTTTTCATTCGTAACTGGAATGCATCCTATCTATCATCAACGTTCCATTCCCAGATCATTGGCCGCTATCCTTCGATTGTAAATAATTTCCGACCCGCTCTTCCACTCCCACATTTCGCCGTCCTCGAATTGCTTTATGCAGCACCTGTACGAAGGATGGCAGGTCGCGCCTTTTCGGAGCCCATTTCAGTCAGACGCACTTGACCAACAGCTCCCGCTGGAGGAGTGCAACAACGCTTGGCTGAGGAGCGTCTCATACCATGTTCACTTCACTTTCCAGGTGACTTCGACGAGAAAAGGGGAACACACATAATGTTTAACCATGATATATAAGGCGTTTCGCACAAAACGGGGATAACACTTGGCATCCCCGGGTATGGGACTCCAAACATTCTGAGTCTTGGAGTGCAACAATGCTTGGCTGAGACCAACGCTTCGGTGTTAATTAGCATTTTTTTTGCAGGTGTTTCCTGTGAAGAAGTAGGTGAACGTCGTCCCCACTACATAATCAATGGTGCTGGTTCAAATCCTCCCGAGTGCATACTCGAGCTCGTAGGGACTTTTCTTGCGTATACGCTCGACTAGCGGAAAGTGCGAGAGTGTGAGTTAGCACTAATCGTTTATAAGTGACGATCCTAAATGAGGTGAAAAGTGGGAATGCTCAAACCCTAATTGCGATGAACACATAGTACCGGGGGGGAGATAGGAAGCCACCTGTGATCGCGGCTTGTTCACAAGGTCACAGGGATTGAAACCTTTTCGGAGTTGGACTGGAGAGTAAAAAGCAATTAATAAAACGAAAAACGCACCATGGTAACAAGTATTTCGCTCCCAATTTCACTTTTGAAAAGTACAGATCAATCGCGCGAGTGGCCTCGAAAACGAACCGATAAATGCGTTTGTTCGCCCAACATGGCGGCGGTGCATATTGCGACTAACAAAAACACCTAAGCTTAATTTTGCCGAACAACTGCGTGGCCATCGCTTCACATGATCACATATTACACGAATGCTGAAAGTGAACCCCGTACGGTACTCGCCTAACACCTCATGCGCTTCTCGCTTGATGTAAACAATGTCTGCCTGGTTGGTGAAAACCCGACGTGCTCCGTCCCGGCATAGTAGGGATGCGAGGGTCTATGGTCATACGATTACGGCCATGCACAAACTGAGTACACCCCCCTAAGGTACTCGGATCTTTGCTCTTGAGGCGTGTCATCTACCAAGTAAACTTGACTTCATTTTCGAGGTGACACGTGGTTCGGTGTAGGGAGAACCAAGCGTTTTTGAGGTCGTCCGCTTGAGGGGCTCTGTACACCCCAGGCAATATGTGAGGAAGTGAGTCAACACGCCTGCAACGATAGGAGTCGCGCTGTTGAACTATTCTCGGAGTTACGGGCCAACATCGTCGGAGTTGCAATCTTGCTTGGCAATATTATCCGTTGTATTGGAATCATTGTGTAGGTCTCATAGACCAGGGGGGTTGCTCTTTGTTTTTTTTGTAACAATCGTGTTTTGGGTTGATGTAGAGATCCTCAGGCGAACAGGAGCTTCAGAACAAAGCGGGTGTAACTCTACCGTGCTAGCTTAGTAGCACGCGTTTTTTGTAAAGCAATATTTACCAGGTGTAATCTATGTCCAGTACGCAATCCCATGGGATAGGTGTCAAAATTTGTACTATTGTAACGAAAAAGAACATACCCCGACTGCTTAGGAGAGCTATAACCAGAGTGCTACGTGGGGAAAGCTATAACCCGACTGCTGAGAGAACTTATAACCGGACTGACCATGGGAACTCTAACCCGACAAGCCATAACCAGACTGCTAAGGGACGATATTACCCTAATGCCAAGGGAATCTATGACCTCACTGGCAAGGGAAGTGTCAACCCGGCTGATAAGCAAGACTATGACCCGGCGGCTATGGGAAGCTATAACCCTACCTCTAAGGGAAGCGCTAACCCGAACGCTAATATAAACTTCAACCTTACTGCTGCGCGAAGCCATAACCCAGTTGCAGAGGGAAGACGCGTGCTATGGTCGAGGTACGTACCCCTTTTTTGACGAAACCATTTCCCGAATGACGGGGTTCCTTAACCCATCTTGACCGATATCGTCGGAATGGCATTTTTTTGTTTTGCAATACAAATGCTTTTATACCTAATCTGTCATGGTTTGGTGGGCGTGTTGCACTTTCAGTAGAGTCTATTTATAAGTCACTTTTTGGGCGAGGTATAGAGCTCTTCAAGTGAGGTTCCTCATTGGCAAAAAAAGGGTGATGCCACCTACATCTACCGCCGCCCGTGTCGAAATTTAGAACCCGACAGCTAAGAGAGCCACAAGCCCCACTGCTAAGGGTAGGTATAACCCGCTTGCTAAGGGAATATATAACACAGCTGCCAATGGAAGCTATTTCCCGACTGCTAAGAGAAGGTATAGGTAGATTGCTAAGGGATGTTTTAACCGCACTGCTAAGGGACGCTACAATCTGACTCTCATTGGAATCTATAACCCGACGGCTACAGGAAGGTCTGGAAGGTAGTTGGTGTTCGAGGTATGAAGGGGGCAAGTGAAGAAAATAGTAAGATTTCGTGATTAGGTACATATTTTCTTGTTTTCCCTTCGTTTTATTTATACGAATGTTTTTTGGGTGATTGATTTTTTAAGCTCATGCTGCACAGATGACAAACTTAAAAGGAATAATATAGATGTTGCGATCCATTCATCAAAGTTGCTTCGAGCCATGTCCTTAGTCCTTACCGTCACGACGACCCCAACGGGGGTTTAGCCATCGCCTTCTGCGCTTGGTGCTTGGTGCAATTATTGTCTACCTGGTTGGTGAACACCGGACGTGCTCCGTCCCGTCAATATAGGGATAACCCAAGAATGGATGAAAACCGACGAGCTTACAAAGCAAAACCGTGAGAATGCCGGGCCCTATGCTCGACGGCAACGAGGTCACGTGCCGGCGGGGAGTAGGGAAGACACGTGTGACCACGGCTATCCGCAAGGTCACTGAGGGTAAACCCTCCCTTCGAGTTGAGCTGGAAAGTAATAGTAATTATAAAAGGAAAATAAAAGGGCGGTGCGAAGGTTTTTGGTGTTTGTACTACCGCCATGCATCATATGATGGCGCCTCCTCCCCCCCTGTACCAAAACGCGCACATTTGGACATTCCCAGTACATATTGTAAGTGCATGCACTCCGCTCTTGGAGTAGCCGAGTCAGCATCACCGTGATGTGGCGTGAGCCATACCCAGTGTCCGACGCTGGCTTCTGTGCGAGGTGGGTTACGTCCCGGCAATATACCCTGCACTGAATGGTGATAGATAGTGATATAAAATGATATATCGATAGTTACTGGTAGTGCGATAGATAGTGATAGATAGTAATAGATAGTGATAGATAGTGGTAGATAGTAATAGCTAGTGATAGACAGTGATAGCTATTAGAAGTGACCGAAAGGGTATGCTAGCCCTGTTGTGTAAAGTCAAGACATGAAAGGCTGACGCATGCTACGTACAGTATGGGCGCAACAAATGCTGCTGAGGGTGTTCACTCGAGGAGCTTGGTACCTCCCCTTTGAACCGAGTTTTGAAAACCATTTTAACTCCAATCCGATGACCAATCTAATGACGTAGCGTATACTTGTAATAGAGTTTTCCAAATCACGAAACAATATTGGGTAGTTTAGGTGAAAAGTTCCGTCTTCGGTCATAAATGTTTTGCCCAAGAGTACTGCCCGTATCTTGCCAGGCGTCGGCAGGCGGGGCTATTTTTCTCAGGAACAATTGAATACAGGTATCGGTGGAATTCCATTTGTGTGTTACGATAGTATTCGATGCGTGCCTATTTATAGGCCGTGGAATTGTTCTCCACGTTTTTCGAGTTCGGTTTTAGCGAGTGAAAAGCTGAGCCCCTCAAGTGGAGAGCATCTGAAAAAAATGGTGATACCCCTACCGTAATACGTGTGTACTTGTATAGTCTTGATACACCCCACAGGCCGGTACGAGACCGAGTGAGGAAGGCCCTCCCGGAGCCGAGTACCATTGCCCTGCTAGGAGGCAGCTTGCGGGAGATCCGAAATACATGGGGGTGACGAAGGAGGCGATGACAGGCATCGTCCCCAAATCCTGACTGGAATGGGGTCGAGGTGCAGAGGGAAGCCTGGCCTCGAGGCGCCCAGAGGCCGATATGCTGGCTGTGCATGGCGCTGTAACCACCGATTCCCGGAAAGCCCAACAGAAGGTGGGCAAGCTGATTAATCAGGGCCGGCACTCTGCACACACTGATTCGCTGGATAAACTACCGGAGACGGCACCCCAACCCGAACTACGCCACCAGCTGGGGGGGAGCGAGACCAAGGCCTTCGCGAAGGCTCGCTTTATAGTTCTACAAGGAGCGGAAGTCACCGCATGACTTCGGGTGAGGCCAGCAGACTCACTCCGTGTCATACCCGATGAAGAGTTCGTGGGCATGGGAAGGCTTTTCGTGGGGATCGAGGAGCATGTGGCAGTGGCAGTTAGTTGACCCTGATGCGAAACAGTCGACGTGGACACCTGCCACGCACGCATCTGTCCCCGAGCAGGGGCACAAGTAAATCAGTACCCACCGCTTCTACACGAGATCTCCCGCACGTTGAAACTGTTGGGAATCTCACATCAAGTGGAGAGTGGCGAATCGTTTACTGCAGACCGAAACCTGCGGATGGACATTATCGTTAGGAGAGGCGGTCTCCCGGACTCTCCGAACAGGGAGTATAGGGATAAGTCCATCCTGCTGGACGTCACGATTTCCGACCCACAAGCACATGTACACCTGGGAGGAGGCAGTGCTCGTGATGATGGATCATTTGCCTCTACGTTCGAGGCGCACAAGCGCCAACACTACGCTCGCCCGGGGCATGTGTGCGCCCTTCGATGAACGGCGTCACTAACTTGCTACTCTCGCGGTGGAAAGCTTTGGGCGTCTCGGGGTAGAGGGCGGCGTATTCAACGATCAGCTGGCAGTTAGTGTCGTTGGCAGGAGGGGTGGTGGATCGATGGCAAGGAAGGGGGTGGTGAAGGAAGTTCTGCTGCTAATCGTATCTGCGACTACAGGGATCACCATTTCGAGGAAGGTGTTGCGCTTCAAACTTCCGCTTAGGGACCGCCAGGAAGCGAGAAGAGGAGGGGGGAGGGGATGGAAGACAGACCAACACCGGTGGCGTGGGAACGGAGCTTGGATGCGACTTAGGATTTCAGAATATAAAGAGCACGTATTGAGAAGGAGGGAGCAAATACAACCAATGGAGCACTGTACAAAAAACTTGAGAGGGAAGTAGGCACAGAAGGGGGTTAGCATTCGTTTATAGGTTTCCTTTGTCTTTTCGAGGTTTTCTTCTTTAGGGAACGTTACGAGTGATCAACGTTGAAACGCATGCTGCACATTGTCCGATGGCAAGCACGTTAAGGATATGTCCTGACACAGAGGCCCTTGATCTAGTTCCGTCCCTAAGTTCGATGGTCACATCTCCCCCGAGCCTTAAGACTCTCGGGCTAGGCGTCTTCACGATAGTTGTGTTGGGTGCAATAAATTGGACGGTTGCTTCTGTGCGAACCGATTTGCCCGATACACTTTGTGCAAATAACTCTGACACAAGCTACGGTAGACGTGCACCGTTGATTTTCTGAGGCTCCTCTCTTCAGGAGCTCTAGACCTCACCGAAAATCTGGATGTGAGAAACCTGAACGTTGTAATCCGATGAACAAACCCGCGGCCTTGGTATACAAAGCAACCGTTTTGAAAAACAAGAGTGACAAACTCGACGCGTTTGGGTTAAAGAGGCCTGTCGTTCAGAAACTATGTGTGCTACCCTTATCGTAGCATGCATGTTTGAGCTTACCATCTTCTGACACAAAGGTTCTCAACCCTTTGCCCCCTGCGAACATTATCATACGCTTTATCCACGTATTTTGATTTCACAACATCCACTTGCTATGTCCCCACAAAATCCAAGTGTTAGGAACGCTAAAAAACGTGGGTGAAGTTCGAAATATGTCAACCTTGCTTCGTCCTGCCCCCTCCGCTCGATCGCCACGCCGTCCCACCCCCAACCTTTTAGAGCCTCGGGCTAGGTCTCTTCACCATGGGAGTGTTCGGTTTCACCACTTGGACGAAAGCGCTCGTCGGTGGCAGCACAGCGATAGCCCTACTCGGCCCGAAAGAACCTCGTCTCAGCTCGACTCGCATGGTTTACGGTCAACAGCGACCCGTTCTGCCGCTGTCTCGGTCCCTCGCGAAAGTTTTCGCGATCAACCTGGTATTCAACCTGGTCGCCAACATGTGGCTGTTTGCTGCGGTCCTGGATGACAAAGTGCCCAAACTCTATGGCGATGTCGAGATCCTGGCGTGCTTCGTGTCGGTTGTTCCGACTCTGCTGATCGCGGTGGCCGGGCTTATCGAAGGCTGGTTTGCGGACACGACGTTCAATCAGTGGCACCATCTGATTGCCTCGGTCACTACGCTGTCGGGTTTGGCATCGACACTCATGCTTTATCAGCGTTTCATATCCTTCCTTCAGCAAGGGTAGCAGCCCCTGGGATCACGGAAAATCGCCAGCCACCACCAAGTACAGAACGCGCCGGTTACGACACCAGTCAAGGGTACCAGGAATTGTCATTCATTGATGATGTCCTGTTGTGCCGGGTTTGACGTCGAGCTTCCTGCTGTTTACGAGGGTCTTATGGGGTTCATTCTTCAAGGGTCACTGGCGCATGCTACGACACGAGGAAAGCACTTTTTGTCCCGAACAATTACTGTTGCCGAGGATCCTTCATTGCGGGCCTACTCAATTACCATTTTGGATATCGTTTGTATTTTGCACTCTGTTCCTCGGTCATGGATTTGTTTGTTGTGTGTTATGGTGTTTCGCTTCCTCTCAACGTCAGTCTTGGGTTTAGAGGTTTGGCGCTCCTCACGTGAGCACCCTCAGAAACGTTAGGTGGCATAGTTCCTCTACCATAGCACGCCCCAGCCCTTGGGGTCACGGGAAACAGCCATCTCGCTGTCGAGTTTGGCCTTGAGCCTGCTGACTGTCCTAAGGCCTTATGGCGTTTATCCTCCAGGATAGCTTTTATGGCGCCACGGAAAACTAGTCTGCCAAGTAGACACTGCACTACGTAGAAATGGCGGGGGGTGCGGCAGCCTTTTGGTTCTTTACGCTGTTGTCGGGCGTTGGTGCCCAGCCTAGCTACACCTGCACTTTTTGCGTTTATCCATCAAGGGTAGTAGCTTGTGTCATTGTGGATCATAGCCAACTACGTAGAAAGTACACCAAATATTGCAGACTAGGGGGGCGGGGTACGTCACGTTGTTGGTGTTTCTGGAGCAAGTCTTACTGCACGAAATCTAGCGATCACGGAGAAATGCTAGCCAGGTAGGAACTCCACCAAGTACAGGCAGCGGGAGACACAGAAGGCATTGGTTTGGTTACACTGACTGCCCGGGTCTGGCTTCGAGTCCCTTGCTTTTCCAGCGCTTTACTGCTTTCATCCTCCAACGGCAGTAACTCTTCTCATCGCTAATCGTTGACGACCACGTAGAAATTGCACCACGGGGGTGTACGGTAGTCTTATCCAGGCAGTGCACCAAATTCAGCCGGGGGGGGGTACGGCAGCTTTGTTGTTGTTTCTGGTAAAGGTCCAGCGGTAGCTCGTGTCATCACGGAAAGTCACCAGTGAACTGGCGAGTACGCCAAGTACAGACGACGGGGGGGTACGGCACTTTGCTTGGTGTTTGGTAGATATAAGTAGCAAGATTGGGGCTGGGGTGGACTGGCTGGCCTTGCGTTTAACCCCGACCAGGAAGAATGGTGACCTCCTCCACCCTCTGGTTAGGTTGGCTGGTATGCATGTGGTCTGTGGTCGCCATGGGCCATCCCGGGTTCATCCCGGGGTTTCCTAGGTACACGGATATATGGATCTTACAGGGGGATAACGGATTGCAGATGGTGCACCTTCGTCCATGTCCATTTGGCCATAGGTCAAGGAGCAGGTTCAGTTTATATGCAGCTTAGCATCTATGGATAATTGTTCGCCCCGTGAATGAACGGAGCTCATTAGACAAGAAAGCGATGGAGATGTGGTGGACCAACATAGACTGGTATATCCGTCGTCACGTATCAGGTGCCTGGCATTCAGTTTAGATGGAGTATAGAGTGCTTTGGGAATATTTCGCCCAATGAAAGAAGATAACTTACCTCAAGGATCAAGATGTGCTTGACCAACATGGACCGGTGGTCACACATATCAGGTGCCTGTGGTGCTGGTTTATGCATGGCGTGTATAGTTTATGCTGTACTCAAACAACAACTCGTCCTACGGTAGAGGAGATCCATACCTCACCCCAAACCTGAGTTTGATACATTATCCACTACGAAAGTGCAACCCGGTGAGCAATGCCATAGCCTACTATAATACTATTATACCAGACTATACATGTATATGTAACGTATGATTTTTTTTTTTTTGGGCTCGTTGCTCTCCGGTGGCCGAGTGTTTATTCTCGCACTTTCGGCCGCGGGGCAAGCTAGCCTGCCATAGGTACATTATAAAGCACGTCTGGATCTCGGCCGAGCTCCGTGGCCGCGCTCGGCGCATTATTATTAGTGTACGATTTAGAGCTTATCAGAAGAGCAAACGACGGACATGCGGTGCGTGACAGCCATGAATTTGTCGTTAGTCGCAGCACGTCGCCATCACACTGCAGCGACAAATGTCTCGTTTGACGTGTGTTCCTTGCTGTTTCAGTGCGCGGTGTACGCGGAACTCAGAGAGAGAATCGATCACACCTATCACCCCCGACAAAACGAACCTAACTAACACATTGTCAAGCCAACGCGAGTCGATCAGGGTATAGTTTTGTATGAGAACCCACGAATACTGTGCCCGAGGGACAATCTTTATAGCGTACACTGTACCCTAGAGATCCCACTATTACTATGGTGTCTGTCGCGTAGTGCCGGTTGTCTACTTTAATAGTGCCTGTGATTTCGATCGGTTCAGATGAAACAACCTGTAGTTTCAGTACGTGGAGTAAGGCCGGTTGCCTGTATAGTGCTCGTATTTCCGTCTTGCAAATACCGGCACTTAGGAGGCATCACTACTGTATACATACACGTGGATGCATAGTCATGTATGTATGCAGTACCTGAACTTAAATGGCATCACACCCTACGTACGATAATACAGCTCCCCGCAGGGGGATGTGGATTTTTTCCAGAACTCAAACGCCCATTACAATCCATATAGCAAGCCCCTACCTATATGCGTAACGAGCGCGATCGGAGTATCACCTCAAGCTTGCAAAGATGAGTTTCGAACAAATCTTCAATCTCACAGTTGGAGTACTTTAATATCATACTATATGTGACCTAAACCTCTTGAACCCCCCCCCCCCCCCCCCCCCCCACCCTCCCCCTTCCCTCTTGCTCAAACGCCCCACCTAACATCAAAGTCTGCCAGAGTAATAAACACTTCCACGCCCTTGATATCACCTCATTATCTTTCTACAGCCATCCATGCCACTGCTGCAATTCACCCCCCCCACATACACACGAACGCCCCCTCCTTCCCCACCACCCGCACCATCGCCTAGACCTAGCGCCACGCGTATGGCAAACCCCTACATCTATGCGACCTAAAGATGTTGGTTAAAAATAGCCCTTCCCCCCCCCCCCCTCCCCCCTCCCCCTCGAACGCTCCGCCCTCTCCTCACTCGTCGTACGACTTGCAGGATAGAATTTGTAGTTTTCACGCACATATTGAGCTGCCCCGCCCGTCCTCCCCTCCCCCCCGCTCCCTCTTGATCAAACCTAGCCCCCCACGTCCTTAAAAAATCCGGCTTTCCCTCACCGGTTATTCGCCTTATAGAATTAACTTGATAAACGGATGCGTTTCCTTCCACAGCTGTCAGATTTTGTCCCCCTCAAAAACGGGTTTTATAGTTTCCGCGCACAGACTGCCTAACATACCCTGTTGACCCTGATAGCTACACTGTAGTTGCAAGGGGAGTCGCCGACCTATATCCTTAATGAGAACACAAACGTAATACGCGCGATCGGAGTATCACACACAGCTTGCAAAGATGAGTTTCAACAAAATCTTCGATCTCACAGCTGGAGTGTACCTGGTACTTTTATTTTGACAATATATATGATACACACATCGGTGCACACCTGCGGCACATCGAGCATATGTCATGTACGTAGCAGCACCAGAATAGCACAGGGGAGTGGCTGGTCGCAATAGGACACACCGACAGCTGCGACGAAATACCTTCTCAACGGCATCCTGGCAGTCAGTGGTGTTGGCGGGGACAAGACGGCGGGTGCGTCAATCTCATGGGCCGCCAGGAGGGCCTAGCCATAAGATTGCGTAGAAAAGGTTTGTGCATACGATACACACCGCTGAACATGTTGCACATACTACTACAGTACCTGGTACACAATAAGATTAGGTGCAAGTTATTTTTTCCTCCAAAGTGGGGATATTGCATGCGTCGAGGGATGCGCCTAGATTAACAACATATATATGCTGTGGGCAGGTGGTCTGTACGAGATCTTTCCAAAGCGACCGTTTTCGTTTGGATATACCGTACGTACTACTACAGGACAGGTATCCCCCCTCTTGCTTAGGCTCTTGCTTAGGAGGAAACTGCCTTCCAATTTATTCCCAGAGGTTACGTTATCACGCATGTTTTGCGGTGTAAACATGATTTGTACCGGTAGGTTGTGTATTACGTACCGTCCTATCATTTTTGATACGGAGCTCCAACATACCATGTTTACTTGTAAGCCCTTGGTAACACTCTAACGGCGGTACATTATTAGCAATATGGTAGTATTAGTAGTAGTAGCAGTAGCAGTAGTAGTAGCAGTAGCAGTAGCAGTAGCAGCAGCAGTAGTAGTAGTAGTAGTAGTAGTGATAGTAGCAGTAGCAGTAGTAGTAGCAGTGGTAGTAGTAGTAGTAGTAGTAGTAGTGGGAGTAGTAGTAGCAGTAGTAGTACTCTATTTACGGAGATCCATTGTTAACAGGGGTAAATGCCTCATCACGTCGCAAAATATTCACCGGACAATTCTAGTAAATTTCGCAATATCTCGGCCAGAACATATATTTTTATTCCTTATTTTTGCGCCGTAACCGTAATGCCTATGCAAACAATCCAAGCTACCGTCTACCGTTATCGGCGGAGAATGGACAGAGTTATGACCCCATAGGCATTAAATGACCCCTGTTAACAATGAACTTCCGTAATAGTAGTGTGTTGGATAAAGGGCTCGACGGTAGGGGGTAGTACCGTTTAGGGCGTAATATTGTTTGTACATGATATGTCACCTACAATCGAAATCGGCCAGACAGAGTATTAAACACTTCTACGCAATTGATATCACGTCATTATATTTCTAGCCATCCACGACGTAGCTTCCATTCATTACCCCCCCCTCCCCCCCAACGCCCCCTCCTTCCCCACCATCCGCACCATCGCCTAGACCTAGCTAGCACCACGCGTATAGCAAACCACTACATCTATGCGACCTAAAGATGTTTGTACAAAAACCCTTTTTGCACCCCCCCCTCCCCCATCTCCCCCCTCCCCCATCTCCCCCCTTCCCCCCCACCCCCGCCCCCTCCAACGCTCCGCCCTCTCCTCACTGGTTGTACGACTTACAGTGTAGGATTTATAGTTTCCACGCACAGATTGAGCTGCCCCCCCCCCCCCCCCCCCCCATCCCCCTCTTGATCAAACCCAGGCCCCCACGTTCGCAAAAACTCCTCCCTCCCCTCACCGGTTATTTGACTTACAGGATTCACTTGATAAACTGATGCATTTCCTTCTACAGCTGTCAGATTTTGTCCCCATCAAAAACGGGTTTTATAGCTTCCGCCCACAGACTGACTAACATCACCCTGTTGATCCTGATAGCTACGCTGTAGTTGCAAGGGGAGTCGCCGGCCTATAGCCTCAACGAGAAGGCACAACCCGTAACACGCGCGATCGGAGTATTACACACAGCTTGCAAAGATGAGTCTGGCTGGACGAAATCCCCGATCTTACAGCTGGAGTGTATTTTCAATTTTTATAATAATGCATTTGTTATTAATAGTATGATTTTTTCATTTTTCGCGTCCCGACCAAGGCTACGGCATTGCCGCAACGAGTACATGTTGGAAAATACGGTAGGTGTTAATTATCTAATAATATAATCACGCCTGCTACGATAGAGGTAGCACTTATTTTCTGAACCGGTTTCTGAATGCTGGGGCTCCTTAACCCAGAATGGTCGGAAAAACGTTAAACCTTAAACCTTAAACTTGAAACCTTAAACCTTATACCTTAAACCTTAAACCTTAGACCTTAAACCTCAAACCTTAAACCTTAAACACTAAACCTTAAACCTTATTTTTGTGCGTGTTAGTTTGTTTTATACCGAGACCATGGGATTTTTCATCAGACGCTGTTTTTTTTTTCCCCCAATCATCAAGTCATCAGTGTTTGGATTAAGAAGGATTATCCTCCTAAAGTGGGAGGCCTCAGCAAACAAGCGGTGCATCGTCTATGGTAGGACGTTTCTAATACATGTTAATACAACAAGTCCATACACCCTCCTTTTCACTAGTACTTACTGTAAGATATCTATGTTACTGTGTATAACATGTTACTTCTAACAGTAGCCTCAACTCACTCTTACGGGTGACTCTCAACCTCACCGACGCAAAAGACCTTGAGGGATTTTTTAAACACGGCGAGCTTACCATTCCATTGCGGATAAATAGCGCCAAAACATAACAGCATGGAAGCTTTCATGACCCGTAAAGGAATAGGGAGGTCACTCGCACGAGTAGCCCATGGACACTTTTTTTAAACAGGTCCCCAAAGTGATCCCCCTAACCCCCTGTATACCTGCCGGTCGCCCCGGTGGCGTGTCGGGTTATCCTCGAGCCTGGTATAGATCAGTTTCGTGAGTACGAATACCCCCGAGTGTATCCTCGTATAAATTCGTGGAGATTTTTTCTTGCGCAAAAATTCACTTTTGCGGAAAGAGCGAGGACGTGAGTTAGCAACACGCTCGATGAAAAATCGACGAGCAGTGGGATTGCTGAACCTTATGCGCGATATAAATTGAAGGCAAGAACCGGGGGCGAGAAGGGACGACACCTGTGACCACGGCTTGTCCAGAAGCTGGAAAGTAGAAGTGTGCGAAAAAAATAAATAAATGCATAAATAGTATGCTACGGTATTTCTGGGTACATGTACGTATGTGCACCGTCATGGGGTTGCTTGTCACGATGCGTCCCACGTCCAAGAAGTAGGGCCATAATCGCATTTTTCGGCAAGGTTTAGAGCCACTCGCGCGGGTGGCTAGTAGTGCACGATGTTGTACAAAGTTGTTGATAGTTGCAGCAGTAGGAGTGATAAGGGGGGCATACTGCTACAGGTCTAAACTGCACAGTTGGTAGAAGGTCATGTAGACCACTATGGTACTGCTTTACTCAAGGATATTCGATTTAAATCGGAATTGCATCATCAGATCTGTTGTACGCCATATTTTCGGAGGAAAAAAACGGTAGTGATAATAATATGAATGTACCTATTAATAGTAACCTACATTAAGAGTAATACTATTAAATACCGTTGTTAAGATACGGCTTCGAAAGGCCTGTAGTTAGCTGAATTGAGATAATTTAGCCGGTTTTTGTATGACAAGGTTCGCGTTTCCTATCCGGGAGTGTCAGGAGATAGAACGGAGGCACGTGCCTCCGTTCTCAGAAGCCATCCGGGGCTCTGGTGGAACCTAGTAAAGAAAGCTATGTCTCTCCTAAGGCCATGAAAATGAGTACTCCCCGAGGACCTGCTCAATTGGCAGATCTGCAGGGGACACTCTGTGTGCCCGCCCAATACCCTTACACCGTTGCGTTGGTGACGAATGATGCCATCACATTCTTCGTGGAGATGGCAGTGCCACCGTTTCGCCCCTGTTTGAGATGCACCTTATTCGAAGACTTTGTGCACGAAGCATAGACACAATGTTGCTAGTCGCGACTACAGTAGTAGAGTATAGCGTGATTAAGGAATAAGACGCAAAATAACACGCCCCCGAGGTCGATTTCCAAAGCCTATTTCCCCGGCAACGGGAATTGTGCAAACGTCAATTGACACGTCTGTGCAAGGAACTCGACGACAACTTCCTAGATCCGCTGCGAGGTACCTGGTACGTGTTTTCGTTGAGTGTTCGGTCTCCGGCACCACTTGCATTTTTTGTGGAAGCTCATGAAAGCTCCCGTGGAAGCTTTCACTGCTTTGATGGAAGCTCCCACGGAAGATATGGAAGATATGGCAGCTTTCATGGAAGCTTCCATGGAAGCAATTGAAGCGGTGGAAGATTCCATGAAAGCTTCCACGGAAGCTTCCATAACTTCCATGAAAGCTTTCATGGAAGCTTCTATGGAAGATATGAAAGCTTCCACGGAAATAACTTCCACGGGAGCTTCCACGAAAGCTTCCACGAAAGCTTCCAAAGAAACGTTTATGGAAGTAATGGAAGGTTTCGCGGAAGTTATGGATGCTTTCATGCAAGTGACTTCCACGCAACCTTCCCTGGAAGCTTCCATGGAAGATAGGGAAGAATTGAAAGCTTCCACCGACGTAACTTCGAAAGGGAGCTTCTACGAAAGCTTCCACGAAAGCTTCCATGGAAGTATCGTCCACGAAAGCTTCCATAGAAGCTTTGATGGAAGTAATGGAAGCTTGCGTGGAAGTTATGGAAGCTTTCATGGAAGTAACTTCCACGGAAGTCTTCATGGAAGCTTCCGTGGAACCTTCCATGTGGAAGATATGGAGGATATGAAAGCTTCCCTGTAAGTAACTTCCACGGGAGCTTCCACGAAAGATTCCGCGAAAGCTTCCACGAAAGCTTCCATGGGAGTACCTTCCACGAAATCTTCCATGAAAACTTTCATGGAAGTAATGGAAGCTTTCGCGGAAGTTATGGAAGCTTTCATGGAAGTAATTTCCACGGAAGTCTTCATGGAAGCTTCCGTGGAATCTTCCATGGAAGATATGGAAGATATGAAAGCTTCCCTGTAAGTAACTTCCACGGAAGATTTCATGGGAGCTTCCATAAGCTTCCGTGGAAGTTACTTGGAAAATATGGAAGATACAAAAACTTCCACAGAAGTAATGGAAGCTTTTGCGAAGTAATGGAAGCTTCCATGGGAGTAACTTCCATGGAAGCTTAGGGTAAGGGTTAGGGTTAGGGTTAGGGTTAGGTTGCTTCCGTGGAAGCTTCCGTGAAAGCTTTCATTGAAGCTTCCGTGGAAGTTTTTCCGTGGAAGTTGCTTCCGTGCAAGCTTTCGTGGAAGCTTCCGTCGAAATTGCTTCCGCGGAAGCTTTTGTGGAAGCTTCCGTGGAAATTGCTTCCGTGGAAGCTTCCGTGGAAGTTGCGTCCGTGGAAGCTTTCGAGAAAGCTTTTGTGGAAGTTGTTTCCGTGGAAGCTTCCGTGGAAATTGCTTCCGTGGAAGCATTCGTGAAAGTTTCTTCCGTGGAAACTTTCGTGAAAGCTTCCGTGGAATTTGCTTCCGTGGAAGCTTCCGTGGAAGTTGCGTCCGTGGAAACTTTCGTGGAAGCTTCCGTGGAAGTTGCTTCCGTGGAAGCTTGTGAACTTTCTTCCGTGGAAGCTTTCATGGAAGCTTCCGTGGAATTTCCTTTCGAGGAAGCTTCCGTGGGAGCTTCCGTGGGAGCTTTCGTGGAAGCCTTCATGGAAGCTTCCGTGGAAGTTGCTTCCGTGGAAGCCTTCATGGAAGCTTCCGTGGAAGTTGCCTCGGTGGAAGCTTCCGTGGAAGCGTTCATGGAAGCTTTTTCAAGGAAGCTTTCAAGGAAGCTTCCACGGCCTGGAAGCTCCCACGCTTCCATAGAAGCTTCCATTGCTTCCATGAAAGCTTCCATGGAAGCGATGGAAGCTTCCGTGGAAGTCGTGAAAGCTTCCACGGAAGCGATGAAAGCTTCAATGGAAGCTTTCACGAGCTTCCACCAAAAATGTAGATAGTGCAGATGGCCCTGAGTGATCCGCCCCGGGGTTGGAGAAATTCGTCTCTTAATTTCTTCCTACGAGGGGTGTGTTATCTTGCGTGTTATATACGGCAGGTACTGTGTCACATTTGAATACTTAATACAGTAGGTTTTACATGGTTGTTCGGCGTAAATAGAGCACTCTGCATCGTCTGTATAGAACAGTGGATTGTGGGTGGTAAAATATCACCCTGCTTCGCCCTGCGCATGCGTACCATTCTGTTCTTAGTTTTTTGCCCATCCCATTTTCGTTTCACTAGTCTAGACATGCTTCTGTTTGTTCTTTTAATTGTGGGTGGTAAAATGGGCACCCCGTTTCGCCCTGCGAATGCGTGCCTTTCTGTTCTTTGTACTTTAAGCCTGTCCCATTTATGTTTTATAACTTTCGCCCTTCGTTCGATTTTATTTCTTCTTCTCCCTCCCTATACGCGAAACTCAGATCCTGGGCCACAAAACAAGTTTTTCTCCCCCCTCCCCTCCCGCATACATACAGCATACTGTACCCCATTTTTGTTTTGTATCTGCTCATCACATTTACTCTGCTCGCCCTTCTTTTCATCTCCCTCCCTGAAAAAAAGGCCAATAACAGCAGTACTCGTCATTCAAAGCCGAGGTCACAACCTTGTAGGCAGGCTCGCAAAGCCGGGGTCACAAGGCAGGCTCTTTTCCTTCTTCCCACTAATGATAATACTACCCCATTGAAGCTTGCTGACTTTATGCAGTCAAGCACTCAGTACTGCACCAGTAGTAGACTACCCACCCACAACTGTAACTAGGGTTAAGCATCTCGTAGCTGAAATCAAATAATGCCTTCTGTCACTGCCCGTTACTAACGCGGCGCAACCGCAGGGGCAACAACAGGAGGAGGAGGAACCAAGGTACTGAAGCGGCAACGTATCTCCGCTGGAGCCATGATGGCGCACGCAAGGCTACTGGTGATCATTGGAGCGTCGCCGTCATCAGAATTAACCCACCCGGCCATCTCTTTGAGAATAAGCGTCAAAACGCGTTATACACCTACGTTTTCTAGAACGTTCCAAACCCGTCACGCAGCGACGACCATGGCCGGGGCGATCGAGGACACGGCGTAGCCCCCACTGAACCCCCGGGGTTCCCCAGAACACTATTTCCACCGGACGTAACATCCTCGCCGACCAAATCACCTCATAAGAAATTGTTGGTCGATCTCCCTACCCCCCAGGACAAGACGGCAGCTGCATCGATTTAGAACTTGATGGAGCTAATTCACTGGGTGTCGTCCCCCTGGGATTCTTTGTTGCTATTAATAATTTTGTTTTCGAGAACACCCCCAGCCTTGCGACTGTCTTGGGTGGAGACACTCAGCGTGTTGTCTTCGCCGTGCTCGGCTTGATGTGCCAGGGCTTTCGGCGGCGAGATCTCCGGCAACATGATGGTGAGTACAGACAAAAAGCAAGCACCATTGAAAATGCCTTTAACAACACCGCAACATGTGCCACCAGGGTTGTGTTGGGTTGTGTTGGGTTGTGTTGGGTTTGATTGGGTTGGGTTGACGTCAGTTATATGTACCCACCAGCGCGAAATCTTAGCGAGAGCTCCTGTGTTCTTCATTTGTGGTCGGGTTGATGCACATGCCAGGTTTGGCGGCGGAATTTCCGGCAACATGGCAGTGAGATCAGTATGCATGCACTGCAAGTGAGTATATTCAATGTTTCGGGGCCCAGGTGTACATTGAAAGGTACGGTGTTGTAACGCATCTATATATATTTCGTGGAGGGGTCGCCACGACAGGCTCATGTCCACGGCTGCTCCGTGTGCGTCCGTAATGGACGATTGATTCCGGTAAGGTACAATAAGACGAGGCGGCAAAGCGGCAGTACTGTAACGTGCGGCGTATGGCTGCTCGTCGTCAAAATACGTCGTCGTCAAAATACGTCACGCAGCATCATATTTAGCTAAGTTATAAGCAGTATTACATGCATAAGGAAAGAGGAAAACGAAAATGCTAGTTGGTTTCAAGCCATCTTCTTTGTAAAGGCGATAACCATGTGATCCCCGAGCCGGGTGAAATTTCAGTCATCATTTCGTTGTAAAACGTTCCTCGAGAAATCGGAAACGCCTCCAATCCTCTCCTCCAACTCCATCTCCAACCGTGCTCGGGTGCAACTATATGCTATATGTAGCAGTATCTGTACGAGGGATCGTGTGTGTACTTTTTCTGCCACTTTGAATCGGGACAAGTTCCAGCAACCCTTTCATTAGTCGACTTATCGTGATAAATGGACGCCCCTCAAAACCGTCTCCTCGCCACCCCATCTTGCACCATCCCCGGACGCCACTATACATCACCTGTTCGTACGAAAAAACAATGCTTCGAAGTATGTTTATCTCGTTGCGTAAGTAAAAGCGCGTCCTTCGCGTTTAACGGTTTCATCTAACCCTCGAAAGCGTGTCAGTCATCCGATCGATTGAACGAGTCCGGCGAACAACTTGAAGCTCCTCTCATTCCCTCTTCCTCGTCCCCTCTTTTGCAGTCCTCGGGTTCAACTATGCAGCATCTTGACGAGGGATTGTGTGTGTTAAATGTAGCTTATATCAACCAATACAGTGGGTATCACGGGATGTGCGTTAGCCCAGGAACAATATTTGGAAAGTCTGCTGGCTGTAGCGAACGGGACCTTGCGGGGTATCCGCCATAGTGAGAATTGTTTCATTGTGGCCAGTTGATGGACAGTGTATTTGTGGTTTGGGGAGGTACGGGGGATTTTGGCTCGTGGGCGAGCGTGGTGGGGAGCACTTGTGCCCGCCTCCATCTCACTCTTCTCTACACCCACCTCTTACCGGCTTCTCTCCGTTCTCGCTTGGGTACTGCTGTATTATTCAAGACATAAACACTATCTTCTTTTATCTCGGGCATACTGCAGAGGGCAGTACTTTGTCTAAGCACACAAAGCTCGGGGCGGTTGTTGCTACTCCGTCTCCTGACATCACTGTCATTGCGTACGTTAACGAAAAGTTCGAACTTGACGGTGGTTGATCTCAGATGGGGGACCACGAGATCATAGAATATTTGAAGGGGCAGCTCGCTTCGCAGGCAAGGCTCTTCGAGGAAAGGCTGTCGGCAATCGAGGCGAGTGGGGAGAACGCGGACTGCAAGCGGCACCCACCAGTGGAGACTGGCCCTCATCAGGTGTTGAAGGTGCTGGGACTAGTGAGCAGGCAGGGTTTGCTTCTAGTCGTACATTTGAAGTCGCCACCGATAGTCTGCTGCAAACTATTGGTGATGATGTAGACATTTCAGGGGGTAGCAGTCTATCCATTGGACCTAGGGAGACCAGTAGCATCAAATCGGCTGTTTCCAAATTCAACGGTAGTGGTGTGGATTGCCCTCTGTGGAAGCGACACTTTGAAGGCTATGCAATCACTAGCGGTTGCATGCAAGCCTTTATAACTCTGAATGATATGGTGGTAGGTGATCCATCTGTGACGTCCCGTTTTTTGCTAGACCAAGGATTTACTGAAATTAGCGTGAGGAGGTCCCGATTAGCTTGGACTTGCATAACGGAGCGTATTACCGACCGCGAGTTATTGAGCAGGGTGTTCGACACCAATTCTCCTCGTATAGCTTGGCGTATACTCAATGACTGGCTCTTGCCGAAAACACTGGTTCAGAAGCCTAAGTGGAAACGACAGTTCAACGATCTGGTAATGGAGAAGAAGGAAGAACCGATGAGGTTTGTTGCGCGTGTAGACAAGATTGTCGGCGTTTTGGGATCCCTGGGGGTGCACTTGCTTACAGAGGATGTGAACCTCAAAATCGTAGAAGTTCTCACTGACGACTACGAGTTCGAGCAGCGTACCTTGTTGTACAGAGATAACATCACCCGGGCGGAGATAGAGGCTATAGTCAGGCAAAAGACACACAATTGTGTCAAGAGGTGCGAGACCAAAGTTCGGAATGTAGGACAAGCCCTAATTGCGAACAAGCCTGGCCGCCGAAATCGTAAGCAGGAAGGCAGTGGGAAGGGTGGCCGAGCTGATAAGGGTGTTTCCGATTATGTTGTTGCAGCCAAGAGCGACAACAGCAGCAGTACGAAGGTCGGGAAGTACGACGACATGCAAAACAAGTGTCACCGATGCTTGGAGCCAGGCCATCGGTCGTTCGACTGCACCGCGCACGTCATCCCTGCCGCGAAGAAGTCGCAAAACGGCTCTGGTGAGAATATAGGGTGTTTGGCGATTGGTATGCTTGGTGAGAGAGATGCGGTAGGAGAGCGCTAGCAGCGTACGGACGGTACAGAGAAATGGATAGCTGATAGTGGAGCGACCTTTCACATGACTAGATCAGCTGACTTACTCCGTGACGTGCAGCCTTCCGATGACAACGTTAGGATAGGCAATGACACCCTGGTAGACGTTGAGGGTTACGGGTCGCTGACAGTAGTTTTCCCGAACAAGGCAGAATGTGTCGCTGTAAGGCTAGACAAAGTGGCATACGTACCTAGCTTGGTTTTCAACTTTTTTTCTTTAATGGCTGCACACACGAGGAGTAGGTTTCGGAACTGACGATAAGGATATGAGCGTGACCCTAGCGGATGGGCGTCTTAAGGTTTGGAGTGGTGGATCTGGATGCTGTAACTATAGTAGAAGGATCGATCCCGATGACGACTACATCCCCTTTCCCCTGTTGGTTCCCGAATCCATCGAGAACGTCGTGCAACCTGCTCACTCCATTTCCTTGGGGTTTCCTATTGAAGCCTCCGGTATTGCTAACACGTGTGAGACTGAATGGCGCGGTAGTTTGACCTTCTTGCACGAGAACCTCATGCAACCTGCCCATACTATTGCCCTGGCGTGCCCTGTGATAGCCCCCGGCAGCGCAAACTTGCATGATACTGCTGTAGAAAGCAACGTCTTCCACTGCGTACACGGCCATGCAAACGAGTTTTTGTTGAGGGAGACTGCAAAATCCCTAGGAGTAGACCTACTCGGTAGGTTAAGACCGTGCACTGGGTGTTCCATGGCCAAGGGGTATCATAAGCCAATCGCTAACAGTACGAAATCACGCGCCGCAAAGAAGCTAGGAAGAGTTTTCGTGGATCTCAGTGGCCCTGAGAGTATTCCTTCGTTGCTTGGTAAGAAATACGTCATAATAGTGAAGGACGACTTTACCCGGTACGCATGGGTATACTTTCTCGAGCGTAAGTCCGATGCTGCTGACGCCTTCAGGAAGTTTTTCGCTGACGTGCGTGGGGATGGTGTGCCGTCGGAAGTAGAGAGAGTAAGGTCTGACAATGGGGTAGAGTTCTTTGGGGGAGAATTCGGGGACGTGTGTGGCAGTATTGCGTAAGACAGGAATTCACCAACGCAAAGAGTCCGGAGCTAAACGGCGTTGCCAAGAAAGCTCTGGGTATCATCCAGAACGCGGCACTTGCCGCGCGCATCCAAGCCCCCATCTTCTTCTCTCGCGTCGAATTGCCACCGTCGGAGACCCTCTGGGCCGAGGCAGTACACTGGGCGTGCGGAGCCTTGAACCGCACCGCGACCACGTTCAACCCGGGGAGCAAGTCGCCGTACGAGATGTGGCATCGTAAGGCACCGCACCCGTTTCTTCGTCCGGGATATTGCCGCTGGAACCGTCCGTCAAAGTCCTTCCCCAGATGCGAGAGTAGCTTCTACCTCGGGCCGGGCATCGACCACCCTCGTGATTCATTACGGATGCTGACGCGGGCGAACAAGGTAGTGGAAACAAGGGATGTCACCTGGGAGGCACCACCGGTCATGGAGGTGCCGCATGGAGGTGCCGCCGGTGCAACTGCAGCAACTGGCATCGCCGGAGCTGGCAGGGGTACCGGAGCTGGGAGGGACGTCCGAACATGGAGAGGCATCGGAGCTGGGAGAAACAGCGGAGCCGGGAGGGCTAGATGGTTTCGATTCTGGCCCAGCGACTCGATTGCTGATGCTCGGGAGAGGAATCCCCCATCAACCTCGAGTGGCTTCTCCGGCGGGGAGTGTGGGCAATGGTGGTCAAGGTGAGCGGGGTTCTGTTGGCGGTGTTAATCTGCCGGCCCCCAACGCTACAACTGCCACGTCAGGTGATTATTAGTCGTCGGTAAGCGGTGAATCGTCTGTCGACGGAGGAAACCCGGATGCGGCGTCATCATCGGACGAGAATTTTCCGGCTACTACGATGGCCCGGACTGCGGCGCGCAAACTTGAATCGCACCTGGTTGGACCTGGAGATGTAGAGCAGGTGGGACGGACTAGAACGCAAACGCGAGCGCTTAATCAAGACGCGCCAAGTCTGGTGAGTGTGTTTGGGCCCGATGAAGGGGGCAAACTAATCAATAGGCTACAGGCGGTACAGGAAGTCACTCGTAAGCCGGGCGAGTTGCCTAAATGTCTCGTCCGGGAAGCGGGGCCGGAGCCTGTTCCGTACCCTGCGGCGTGCTAATCGGAGTACTCCGACGTGTGGATGGAGGCAATGTCGAAGAAATTCGATGGGCTCGTGGAGACCGGAACCTTTGCGGAAGTGACTGCAATTCCTGGGGGATGCAATATCGTCAATGCCAAGTGGCTTTACAAGTGGAAGGGTGATTCGCATGGTTTGGTTGACAGGGCAAAGGCCCGTGTGGTAGATATGGGGTATAGCCAGGTAGAGGGGGTAGACTACTTCGAAACGTTTGCCCCTACGCCCTCCGCAACTTCTAACAGGTTGGTAACGGCCATGGCATGTAAGCTAAACTGGGACCTGAGGCACTTAGGTGTAGACCAGGCATTCATTCAGTCGGAGTTGGACACCGATATCTACTATCGTCTTCCCCCCGGTTGTGGACGAGTATCTGGCAAGGTAGTTCTCCTCAACAAGGCCCTTTATGGCCTGAAGCAGAGTCGTCGAGCGTGGTATCAGCTGTTGTCATCAACTCTGGTGGAGTGCGGTTTCGAGCAATGCTTAGTAGATCCCTGTGTATTTCGTCTGATGATTGCTGATGACGTTGTGGAGATGTTGGTCTTCCATGTGGACGACATCAATATTGCTGTTACTGAGAAGGTGACTGTGGTGGTAGTTAGTGCCTTCAATCAGAGATTTCCCACCAAACATCTCGGGGAGGTAGAGTGGAACATGGACAGTGAGTACAAGAGGGATCGGGAGAAAGGTACTTTGAATATGTCTCAGACTCAGTTCATTCAGAGCGTATTGAATCGCTTTGGTGTTTTCGAAATCCAGTCCCATTCCCGCAACCCCTTCCTTGGACCTCAGGCACGTGAGCGAGAAGGAGACCGTGTTGGATGTCCCGTTCCGCGAGATCGTGGGAAGCCTGATGTGGATCGCGAACCAGACGAGGCCCGATATCGCGAATGCAGTTAGGGCAGTCGCCCGGTTTTTTCATGATCCCAAGCCGAATCATTACAAGGCGGCACAGAAGATACTCGAGTATTTGAATGCCACGTCGGATTTAGGCTCCACGTTCAGGAGGGATAGTGACTTGGAGTCGGTGCAGATGGAGTTTGATTTAGAGACGTACGTAGACGCGGACTACGCCCAAAAGGCGGAGGACAGGCGTTCCGGTTCTGGTGTAGCTGTTTGCTGCGGGGGGACGCTAGTGTCTTGGTTCTCTAGGACACGGAATTGTGTCACCCTGTCTACCACCGAGGCAGAGTACGTAGCAATGGCAGATGGGGTCAAGGAGGCCCTATATGTGAGGGGTATACTGGCATTTCTGATGCCCGGTCTGGAGCCGATGAGCATCTGCGTGTACGAAGACAACAAGGGGGCGATAGATATAGCTAAAAACCCCTTGAGCTTATCCAGCAGAAAGCACATTGACGTACGGTACCATTTTCTCAGAGAGCTGGCTGCCAGTGGTGACATCTCAGTGCAGTATCTTCGAACGGAAGATCAGCATGCGGATATCCTGACGAAAGCTATTGGTAGGGAGAGTTTCGAAAAACACCGCGATTTCCTTTTGGGCAGGAGTTGGAATTCCATATTTTCCTGGTCTAGTTGATCCCGTTATTGGAGATGGGCTTTAATGGTAGGCGGTTTGACCTACGTCTTCCTGATACCCACCGTGTCCACGCCTAGTCTTGTTGGTTGATACACCTAGGGAGGGTGTTAAATGTAACATATATCAGCCAACATAGTGTGGTACTCGGGGTATCACGGGATATACGGTAGCCCAGGAATAATATTTGGGAAAGGTCTGTTGGCTAAAACACTACCCCAACCTCTGTTCAGCACCAGGTACTGCATGGTATACTGCTGCAGCGCCGACAGGTTTCCCGACAGTATTATCAGGTATCAACGTGTACCTGTGCGCAGCGACGGATCCTCCCACACAGTATACAATACGGCATACAATACAATATAGCTGGTACAATATACCAGAGACAGGCGTACGATACGGTAGAGATGGTAGTTTGGCTCAATGTCAATACTTCTGGCTATCGGCGCTCCTGAAAGGAGGAACTACCCAAACCCGTAGAAATACCAATCGTGTTTTGCACCATGATACCTACTGTCGATCAGCTTATGCCTTATGTGTTTTCATTGGATTGGTCATCATGTTGAACGTTGATATTTTGACAAGGCGTTGTTTGGTACCAGGTACCATGTACCAGGTATCAGTTACCAGGTACCACGTAGGAGGTACGAGGTAGGAGGTAGGGTTAAGAGTCCCCGAAGTGAGCCTCTCAAACATTTTTCGCACCCCAACCGTAGCATAGGTCTACGCAAGCTCTTGACTTTGTGCCAGCCCTCTAATCAAGTGCTGCGCCGTGTCGCTCTCTCAAACTTAAGACTCTAACGCTAGGTCACTAAACCCTCTCATTGTTCTCCGCTCCGCTCAACTGCCACATCGTTCGCTCAATCGTGAAGACTCACGGGTTAGGCTTCTCATCCCTCTCACCTTCATGATTCCCTCCGCTCAACTGCCGCGTTGCCCTCTCACTATGATCCTTCCCTCCGTTATAACGCCGTGTCGACATTTCACATTATACCCATGTTTTGTTCGATTGCTGCATCGCCCTCTCACGTTTCTTCTTCCTTACGTGTGACTGCCACCTTCCCCCGTTCAACGGCCGTGGTGTCCACTCAAACGTTTGACTCTCGGGCTAGGACTCTTCACGACCGGCGCCTTCGGCGCCAACAACTGAGCGGCACTGCTCGTCGGTGGCAGCACGGCGATATCATTGCTTGGCCCGAGAGAGCCTCGCATCGGTTTGACTCGCTTAGTCGACGGCGAACAAGAACCCGTTTTACCACTCTCACTATCGCTGACGGCTGTCTTCGGCATCAACGTCATTGCGAACCCGGCCACCAACATGAAGCTATTTTCTGGATCCCTGGAGGACAATGCTCCTCTCTTTTTCGTCTATGCCGCTGTGCCTGCATCGATATTACCGATTGTTCCGACGTTCCATATTGTGGCGGGTGGGGCTACTGAGGGCCATGTTGCGGAGACGTCGTTCAACCAGTGGCATAATTTTATCGCGTTCGTCACCCTGCTGGCGGGTTTGACCTCGAATCTTCTGCTCTACCAGACCTTGCGACTTTCATCACAGGGTACCTGATCACGGAAAACATACAATCAAGTAAAGAGTTCCCTACCAAGTAAAAAAGGCAGGGGGTACGGCGAGCGGTTTCTTCGGTGGAGATATAATTGGCAGGACAAGGGCGGGGATGGACAGGATTATGCCAGTCTGACCTACACAAAGAACATATGTTGATCCAGCTTTAAATGACTGCTATATGTGTCGGCACATGCCAGGTACCTGATGTTCAATTTGTGTCAATTGTGTGCATGAGGATTGGATTACAACTGGCATCATTGAGAAGGGCGACCTGGGCGTTATTTGGCGTGATATGGTAGCGCGTCGCGAGGGTATCACCCAGATGAGTCAGCCTGTCACTTAAATCTAAACCTGGTCGTGGCATGTAATGCAGCATGGGTATGTACCAGAGCATATATTAGTCGATCAAGACGGTGCGTGTATGTTGGAAGGGAGCGATCGACGTTTTCAAATCGTACGTGTTTCCTGTGATAAATAGTGTGGTCCGCGGGCAATGGAGGAAGCGGTTGGCACTTTGGTGTTTGAAATACATGTTGTCTACGAGTAGTGTCGGTGTATTACATTTCGGAGGGGCAGTGGGCTTGGGCTTCTCTTATTTTCTGGCATGCGAAAGTGAGCGCCGACTAAAAGTCTCTTTAGAACTATTGGGTGTGTGATTGGTGCGGGTACTTCTGTAACGAAGTGTTGGGCGGCGCAAACGTGCGCCTATTGGATGCCATTTTTTGGACAGGCACTAAAGGCGGGTATTGACCTATTGGCAGTAAGGGGTCTACGGGTTAATGGAATTTAACGGATAACTCGAAACAAGAAAAGCCGTTTTTCCTAAACAGAGCAGAACAGGGAAGCCCCGCTATCACCTGCGTGTGTCGCTAAGCAAGAGACAAGGTGAACTAAACCCTGACACGCTTAATTTTAGTATTTGCCGGGAGTCGGTAAATATTATCCCCTCACGACGCACTTTAAGACACTCTTCTTCCAGCGAGATTGAGCCTGTAGGTCTTGAAGGAACCCAGGATCGTTACTCCCGATAGCCACCCCGGCACACCCACATAGATACTAACGCGGGCACAACCACACAATCACGAACACATACGCACAAAAGCACAGACACGCTGTCGTCGAGTGTATCTGGCCTATACATCTCCCTGTGTTCCTGTGGTCTCCCTGCGTATACCATCTTGCAACGAGGTGGAACCCTTGAACCTAAGCGTAGACCATGAATGTTACTCCCGAGAGGTACACCGCCACAGCTACACAAATTCACAAAGGGAAATAATGCAAAAACACCCACACACTCACAAAACCTAGCACACAAATCACACAGCACATATAATCCGGTCGTCCATTGCATCTAATCTACCCCACGTACTCCCATCTTCCTGTCTCCCTGTGTGGTCCATGTTGAAGTGCGATGGAGCCCGCTGGTCGGGAAATATATTAGAATCGTCACTCCCGAGAGACACACCATGACACCTGCACAGACGAAAATGCAGCCAAACCCACATATTCACAGACACAGTAAACCACTACTCACATGCGGTCGTCGAGTGTGTCTACCCTACCCGGCAACATATAGAAAATTTACTCTTATTTTGAGCTGGTCACCTAATCTTCAACGTTAAGTTGTGCGACACATTGATCGCGATTTCAGTAGAGGAAGAGCTATTCAACGGTAGTTATTGTAACAGCAGGGTTCAGTCGTCAGATCCTGAAGGGGACCAGAGCCGTCACGTATATCTGTGACTCTCTCACCTAGTGTTTGAATTCAGTTCGTGCAGCCACTCTTCGTGCAGGGCTCTGGAGGATCGTCGTCATGTTGTAGTCGCAAACAGTCCGTGCGGATGATCAACGAGAGAACGAGCGTGGCAACGGGCACGGTGGACACGGCAGTGCCAATAGGGCAAGGGGCTGGTAGGGGGACTCACAGGTCACTTCGCTTTAACTATGTATTTGCTTCAAGCAAATGGCATCAATAAGACACTGGTCGGTCCCTGTATTCATCGTTACTGGATTTTCTACGAAAAATCGAAGGCTCTCCCGCACCGGCGAGATCCTTCATACCTCTGTCCAATGAAGGCGAAGGAGCCAATAAAGCTTACCTCCTGCTCACAGACGGACCCCCCGCATGAAACTGATCAGCATAGTTGCCACGCGTTGTATTTCCATTTCCTAGCGCTGTCGCGCTGCAACACCCCCCCCCTGTCCGACGCATAACCATCGTCGGTGCAAAACGGGCATCCCGGTGACGATCCGTAAACAACGCGCGCTTTGCATGCAACCAAGTCTTCGTTCTTGCTCCGCTTCCCGTCGCTGCAGCACCCCCTAGCCAGACGAATATGGGCGTCGGTGCCAACTAGGTATTTTGCTGCTGACATTCCAACCGTAGTCTGCACACCGTTTGACGGTGCGGATCTGGAACGCAGGTGCAAACGTCGGCAGTTCCGGGCGTTGACAAGCAAACAGCTACGACACCCTTCTACCCTTCTCCTACCGCGCCGCCAAACGCCCGCGGCGGTCCACTAATGTCCTAGTTAAACACCGTTCGATGCTCTTCTCCATCCTGTCATCCGATGATACTTTCAACCACCCCTTGGCGGCGTGGGCGCCGGGGCAATGTGGGCATCCCAGCAGCGGAATTCGTCCCGCCTCATCCACCCTAACCGACCCATCGCTCCTCCTGCACTCTGCCTATTGTTGGCGGATGTCATCCCAGGTTGGCGGCGGTCCGGTGTTCCTCGATTCCTTAGGGTACTTCGCTGCGACCAACCTCCTCCCACGAGTCTCGTTGAGAATGGCTGACTTTTTCGGCCGCTTGTTCCCCTCCTGCATCGTTGTAGAGGGATAGCGGCACGACAGATATTGGCGGGAGCTCCCGGGAATTCCCAGACGTGCTGGCTCGGTCCACTCTTACCCGTAGGTGCCTGCTCGCCAAGCCGAATAAAGAGATTTTCCATTGTGTTCCATGGAATTGCCTTGGGGCATTGCCAAAAACAAAAACAAATCAGCCGCCCAGACACCGTAGCTACTCGTTGGTGGCGCGCAGTCACATCGTCTACACCTCTACGCATACACACCCACGGACGCTTGCTTGAGCGAAACCGCCGCTCGCTACCCAGCCCTGCGAGATTTCAACACAATGAATAGGCGCGTGTATCCTACACAAACATATCATTTTCACCGAGATTCATCTGAGCGTTCTTTGCAATACCCATTGTCGGTAAAATATTTCCACCCCCGCGCTGAGCGTTCCTTACAGCGCTCATCGTCGGTTGTCCTCTCTAAGTGTACCAGCTGTTCCGCTGCGATGGTGCTACCTCCTGTTGGTAAATCAGTGGCTTCTGGAGAAAGGTATTATATTAGAGAGACCAATGTCTGGAGAGACAGGTCAGAAAGTAGAGTGGGTCATGTGGGCCAACTCTTCACAGCCCAGTAACAACCGCTCGTAGTCGAATACCTAAACCTCCTCGCATAGTGCCTACTCGTACATACCGTGGGACTGCTCGTGGGTGACACCACGAGACGATCCCTGTAACTTACCTCCGTGACACAACGTATGTAACTGTAACTTATTGCTAGGCTGTTCGTTGAGACAAGCTATATCGTGTTAGCAACACTACAGGAATGTTCCTACTCGTCAATATGTCCAACGTACCGACATACCAACGTACCGTGCACACCACTACGGTCCGATGTATAACTCGTGCACATGTACAATCTACCGAAGTACCGTAGCACCACAAGAAGAGTATTATGGTACAACAACATACAATCAACAGTTCTGCTATTCAAACCAACCAATCAGAGTTTCACCGCAGTACAGTTGATACATACATGCCGCTATCACGAACACCCTCCCTAGGGGCTGTTGTATCTACCAGACCAAATACATATCAAACGAAAACAAAAACGAAACGACTCAGACTTCTACTTCTTGATACCAAGTGCAAAGTCGCGGTGAACTTCAAAAAGATCTCTCGGCAACGCCTTCGTGAGGATGTCCGCGTGTTGTTTCTCGCTGGGGACGTGGGTGACTTCGATCACACCCTCCTCGGTCAGATTCCTAAGAAAGTGGTGCCTCACATTGATGTGCTTACTCCTACTCGAGCTCAGCGGGTTCTCTGCGAGCGCAATCGCCCCCTCGTTGTCTTCAAGGACATTTATCTTACAAGGCTTCGCACTAGGCCTCAGGAACTGAAGCATTCCGTTTACAAACAGAGCCTCCTTTACACCATCTCCCATCGCAAGATACTCTGCTTCTGAAGTTGACTGTGAAACGCATTTCTGCGTCCTAGAAATCCAAACTACAAGCATCGCCGCCACGAAAACCATCGCACCCGAAACTGATCTACGGTCAGTGGCCCTACTTGCAAAGTCAGCATCTACATACACCAACGTGCCTGCGTCTACCGAACTATCCTGCTTGAACTTCAAAGTCAGATGCGCCGTTTCCAGAAGATAATTGAGAATCTTCTGAGCTGCCTTCCAGTGGCTCCTCTTTGGTTCGTGAGAGTGCCTCGCCACCGCCCGCACAGCATTCGCGATGTCGGGCCTTGTCTGGCTGGCGGTCCACATCAGGCTCCCCACCACCTCTCGGAACGGCACATCTCCTGCCCCCTCATCCTCCATCACGGACCTGTTATCATTGGCAAGGGAAGCAGGGATCGAGCTGGTGCGACATATATTGAATCTCTCGAGAACACTCCTGATATAACTTTCCTGAGAAATCTCAATCGTACCAGCCTCACGGTCGCGAATATATTCACAACCTAGAAATAACTTGACCTCCCCCAAGTCCTTCGTAGGAAGAGAGTCACCTAGTGCTGCTACAACCACCTTGGCAAGGCTCTTACTTCCTGCATACAGAATGTCATCCACGTGGATCGCGACCATCCCCAATACCTCGTCTCCCATCATGAAACGCAGGACACAGGGGTCAGACATTGACTGCTCAAAACCAATCCTCTTCAGTTCCGACACCAGCCTCTTGTAAAATGTCCTAGAAGCCTGCTTCAATCCGTACAAACTCTTGTTCAAACGGACAACCTTTCCTGACATCGACCCGCAGCCAGGAGGCAACTTCATGAACACCTCGTGATCCACTTCCGACTGAATAAATGCTTGCTCAATATCCCACCGGAGTAATTCCAAATTGTACAAACACGCCAACACTATCAGCAATCGTAAAGATGCAGCATTTGCGGTAGGCGAGAATGTCTCAAGATAATCCACACCATACTTCTGCTTGAAGCCCTTTGCTACAAGCCTAGCCTTGGCCTTCACTATCTTTCCTGTTTCGTCTGCTTTCCACTTGAAAACCCATCTAGCATCAATCACATTACAGCCTATCGGGACTTTTACTGCCAACGTGAACGTTCCTGCTCTTATCAAGCCTTCAATTTCGGCAGACCTGGCTCCTTCCCAAATCTTAGCGTACTTCGAACGCTGGGCTTCCTGATAACTACCAGGCTCCGATTCTACATCCTGAACCAGTTCTTTCGGCAATTCCGTCTCATCACCTGCTCTCTGCTCCGACAACAATGAGTACACGACCTCTGTCGCGAAGATGGGTCCTAGGGTGGCCATGAGGCCGGGTACACTCTGCTGGTTGACTGCACGAGTTTGCGCGCGAGTCCTACCCTCTCTCACTTCATCATTTTCACGCGCGGAAGTATTAAATTCCGCAAGCTCGGCCACATGCCGCGGACGACGAGCGGCTGGAGGGGATGCCTCCGCCTCTACCAGTCCTCCCGATCCAATCAACTCTTCATCATCATGCTCTCCCTGCCCCATCGACTCTACCTCATCATCCCCTCCCAGATCCCCCATCTCTACCTCTCTTGATTCCTGCCCTCCCTGGCCCTCCTCGTCATTCACAGGCGAAGACACAGAAGGAGCTACACTACCAGAAGAAATGTTCACGGGGGCAGACGTTTCAGCAGGGGAAGATGGAACAGAAAAGGACGGGCCTATACTACCTGCGCCAACACTCTCAACCTCCTTGACTCCCGCACCAGAGGGCACGGCATCACGTTTCAAAAGTGTGTGAGCGACTCCTCTTCCCACAAGCGGCCATATCTCGGTTTCAACATCGTCGTCACTATCCTCCCCTCCCTCCTCTGCTACCTCTATCGGCAAAGAAGGTTGCAGCGGAGGGAGCTGTGACGGCAGCACCTCCCACGTCATATCCCTCGTTTCTTGAATAGTACCAGCCCTCGTAAGTACTCTATGACAATCACGCGGGTGGTCTCTCGAAGGACCGACATAGAAACAACTCTCACCCTCCGGCAGCAGCTTTGACGGTCGCTGCCACCTACAGTAGGCGGGCTTCAAAAACGGATAAGGTCTAGCGGGACGAGGTTCACCATACCACATTTCATACGACGATTTGGATTCAGGGTTAGCAGAACACGCAGTGTGGTTCATCGCTTCGCAAGCCCAGTGCATAGCCTCAGCCCAGAGTTTATCAGTCTTAGGTAACTGCACATGCCCAAAAAGAACTTTAGCTTGAATACGAGCCGCCATCGCGGCCTCCTCTATCAATCCCAGCCCACGCTCTGCAACACCATTATATTGCGGACTATAAGCCGGTGTGAACTCTTGTTTGATCAAAAGCTCGTTGCACACAGATGCAAACTCCCCCCCGAAAAACTCCCCACCATTGTCAGACCTAACAATCTCAACCAATGACGGGACACCATCAGCACGCACACTCGCAAGAAAACTCCGGAAAGCACTGCCAGCGTCTGATTTATTTTTCAGGAAATACAGCCATGCACGTCTCGTGAAATCATCCTTCACAATCATGGGGTAATGTTTTCCCCTTACGGACGCAATGTCCTTCCTTCCTCCCAGGTCAACAAAAACTCTGCCCAACTTTTTATCCGATCGAGTTTTAGTTTCCCGAACGATTCCTTTCCGAATAGTCTTCGACATCGAACACCCTGAACAAGCATGCATGTCACCAACCAACTTGGTATCTAATCGCTTTGCAGTAGTGCGAAGCAGACCCTCGTGCGAATGTGCATAAATATTGTGGAAATCGTTGATATCCATCGTAGTTTCATGCTTGGGGTTGGCGGGAGTGAGAGCATTCAACACCGTACCAACAGAGGCTTGTCCTAGGCGATACGCAGACGCAATCAGCATGCCATCGAAGTTCTGAAAAGTTACTTGTCCATTGAATGCAGTCATAACACCATTAGGACCACCAAGACCATTCCATGACTCACCATCAAACTCTGCACTCGGAGAGAAGAGATTATACCCCAAGTTGGGAGAGTACAATACGTTCTTCAATTCCACGGAGAACTCACTGTCAGCAATCACAAATACCAAGCCTAGCGTTCCGGAGTAAGCTACTTCACAAGACACGCCACCAATTTCATTCACACATCTGTGGCAAGGCTTCAAGTCTCTCATGCAAGACAGGGAATCAGTCATGTGATATGAAGTACCTGTGTCAGCATACCAATCCTCGACATATCTAGCCTTGTTGACAGCTTTCAGGATCATATCATTACTGACGGCGCTCATAATCAGATCATCACGGGACGTCATCAGACACTTCAGACCAGAGACATCGTACCACATCCTACTCAAATCATCACACGCCTTCAAGACCACTTCCTTACGACATGCTGCAAGCAACACCTTTTGGCAGTCATCACTCATGCGGTAACTACAATTTCTGCACACCAGATCCGAATCAGGAATAGCACACTTCTCACCGCTCTCATTCTCGTCGGCCTCGGGCTTTCCAGTCTGGGAAGGATGAGGGATGATGCGAGCCTTGCAGTCGAGCTTCATGTGACCCACCTCCCCACACTTGTAACACCTCCCCTGAAAAGACTTCTTCGAGGAATCAGACTCAGAGTTAGACTTCTGCTTGTTGTGCTTCTTGAAGTTACTCTTCTTCTTCGCAGGCCTAGACACCAGATCAACACTATTCTGCTTCTTAGAACCACCCTGTGCTTGCAAGTCTAGGTACCGCTCACGCACTTTGGTCTCGATGAAAGAGGGGTCATTCGAACAGAACACCACAAGAGTCTCACGTAAAGTCTTGTACTCGGGGGACAGTCCTTCCAGCATGAGATTGCACACTTCACGATCATCCTTCGTTACTTCAAGCATGGTCAACACACCAAGCGTCTCTCTGATGGATGAAAAGAAAGTTGTGGGATTCTCGTGGGGACGCATGCATAGAGACTTCAGTTTTTCTTCCTGCACTCGAATTTGACTCTGACTCAACGGTAGAAAGTGACCCTTGAGCGCGCGAAAAGCCTTATACGGGGAACCAGCTTGCCTTGCCATGTTTTTGAGGCTGTCTTTCTTCAAGCAGTCGAACAGAAACCACCAAGCAATCTCATGCTGACGCAGTACACCAACGCTGTATCCCTTCTCTACCCAAGGGGTCAAGTCGAAATTAACGTCGGCGATTTTAATGTCGATATCACAGGTGAACGGCTCGCTCAGATTGTAGTGACGAGCTTTGAGCAGAAAATTCTGCGACCATGAAGGATACGATACATCAGTACCGATAAATCCAGGAGCCTTGGGAACTTTCTTGAAAAGACCCCCACCCAAGCTCTCCTCCGAACTACTGTCAGCCGCTGGGATCAGTGTGTTCCCACTAGCGACTTTTCCCCACCACTCACTTGCTGAGGTAGTGGGCGGAACAGAGGACTGCCTACCTAAAGCCCCACCATCAGAAACACGCGGGTTCAAGCCTGGGTCTACAACACCCCTACTCCCAACCCTCATGTCGGACACGCCAAAGCCTAGGGTATCGCCTCCCGTACTCCCCGCGGTCCTACCGGCGGCACCCGATTGGTGCACACCACACTCTAGTTCGATGCCTCGCGGCGCAGCACGCGAACTAGAGGACTCCACATTCTCCCTCTGGTGTGTCTCAACAACTGTCTGGAGCATCTATCTGTTGCTGGTTAGAAAACATATCCAGCATTTGAGACACTCGAGACTCTAAGGAATCCATTCTCTCACCAAAGCCCTGCGGGTCACCCTGTTGGTTTGCCGCAGGGTCACCTCCCTCCTGTTCAGCCATGACGAGGCCGGTTCATCAAGCCGCCCTCACAGTCTCGTCGAACACAGTCCAGGGGGACGTACAGCAGTAGACCGATAGCGCTATAGCGTGTTGGTAAATCAGTGGCTTCTGGAGAAAGTTATTATATTAGAGAGACCAATGTCTGGAAAGACAGGTCAGAAAGTAGAGTGGGTCATGTGGGCCAACTCTCCACAGCCCAGTAACAACCGCTCGTAGTCCAATACCTAAACCTCTTCGCATAGTGCCTACTCGTACATACCCGTGGGACTGCTCGTGGGTGATACCACGAGACGATCCCTGTAACTTACCTCTGTGACACAACGTATGTAACTGTAACTTATTGCTAGGCTGTTCGTTGAGACAAGCTATATCGTGTTAGCAACACTACAGGAATGTTCCTACTCGTCAATATGTCCAACGTACCGACATGCCAACGTACCGTACACACCACTACGGTCCGATGTATAACTCGTGCACATGTAAAATTTACCGAAGTACCGTAGCACCACAAGAAGAGTATTCTGGTACAACAACATACAATCAACAGTTCTGCTATTCAAACCAACCAATCAGAGTTTCACCGCAGTACAGTTGATACATACATGCCGCTATCACGAACACCTCCCCCCAGCAGCAGCGTCATACGACCATCAGACGCTCTTCTGCGACAGACGTCGGAGCGTAAGCGGCATCCCGCGCGTGAACTTCCTCCTCCTCTTCTTCCCCCTCGGTGACGTATCGACAAACCGCAGCGATCGTTGTGGCAAAATACTCTGTGTCAAATTACGCCATACACGCTCAGACGCCAAGGAAAGCGCACTAAACTAAGTGCAAAAAACTCCATTCTCGCAACTAAACACACACAAAACGCTTACGCGTGGTCTCGAACGGTGTCACATACAAACACTCACAGAAACACATACAAATACCCACATCAAGACCCTCGTTCGCACAGCCCAGGTGGCGGCTACTGAACGGTGTCGACGTTAGTGATGGTGGCCAGCCCCAATAATATGGAATGAACACCCGCTTTCCCGCCACGTTGTTTGACTGCAGGTGTAAGGATACACCGGGTTGACTCTCTCCGTGGCCCTTAATCGATGGGCGTGGCCCATGCTTCTGCGTTTGTAACTGCTTGTCTAAAATCACGAGCGCACACTCCGCAGCGGCAAGTCCGGCACATGTACAGCCTGGGCTATTTTTCACACAAGTTCAAAGCCTCGCATACACTCACACAAAATGCTCACAATCACACACGACACTCCTCTGCCCGCCTCGGCTAGCCCCCCACGATAAGTAGTGACCTGTGCGGGACCCGCACGGGCTAGGGCGGCATCATCATCTGAATAACACAAACTCGCGCCCTCTCACATTGATCGCATGCCACAATCACTCACAAACACACCACTCTCCTTGGCTTTGACCCCACAATCCGCATAGGCCAAGGTGTCACACGTGCGGTCTTGCGTGGGGTGGCACAAGCCCATTCTTCCCCTATGCTCAGCCAAGTACAATCAATGGCATCCACCCCGCTCAGGTAGACACAGCATACAACACAGAGACAAAACAAACACCAACATAAATACGCCCGTCTCTCCTCTCTGCCGATTTCCCGACGTCGTCACTGGCTCTGGCTTTTTGGGAGGCTACACCAACCGGCCATCGAACCCAGTTCGTGCTACCGGGTTTGATGCGGTGGTGTGCTGACATCAGGGGAGGTGGCGTCGCTACCCTAGCTGCTGCTGTGGTGTGCGCTCTGCTGTTTTTTTTTTGTTTGCTGCAGTGCTCGGACTTCACCAAGACATCACTACCGTGGGTAATGGGGTGGTTGAGCGCGTTGCCGCGGCAAACTACTTGATCACCCAGACGCCCCCCCCTTGCCGCGGCGACGGCGCTCGCATGCGCTGCAACGGCGGCGACGATATTCAACTGCTCTGCAATACTATTAACACAAATATTATAATGATTCCTACCCTTTTAATCTTTTTTCTTCTTCTTTTCTCTTTTTTCTTCTCTTGCTTGTTCTTGATTTTTTTCTTATTATTTTCTTGTATTTTCGCTCGCCTCCCTTCCTGTCCTTGGATTGCTTCACGATGGTTGTCGCCACATTGCCATGGCGCTCGGCTCGCAGCATTGGATGCAGCACATGTGTGGCAACGGAACAGAACGGTACAGCCAGAAAAACGAATCGTTGAACATGCATCACAATGTTTCTCTAACGACTCCATCATCGTCACATTTTTTCCTTCATTTAGCCGAAGCGAGAAGTGATGCATGCACAATGGTTGGCCTATTATTCGATGCTCAAGGCATCTACCATTCCTTCCATGAAGTTAATATTTCGCAAGCTCTGGGTCATAATGAGCTACTGGTATCATATAGTGTCAAAGTCCATTGGCAGGTATAATCGGACGGACGGTAAACGATTAGGGGACTCTAGTACACCAAGCTCCGGTAAACACGTAACGACAATGTCGGGAAAGCATTGTAGCTGAAAATATAACACCGTCACACGCAAACTCCACGGAAACCGCGACCCTCAAATACTATGGTAAAAGCCTGTCCCTGTGAGATGTGGAACGATGGTTAGAATTGATTTCTGTATTCTTAACGGACCCAAAACACGTCCGGTGCCCCGTGGATAGCTCAACAAAAGCCTACATAGTCCGGGTTCGGAAACAAAACGCCTCGATAGGACAAGCTGCAATCTTTACGAGGAATATATACTCCACGAGACCACCGTTTCTCTGTATGATTGACCACCGATAAAGTTATGGCGATGGTCGGCAACCGTCCAGTGTGTGGTTGCCAGTCTATCATGTCGTGCGCACCAAAACGCCTGATTTCTTATTGCACTCCACTCCTGATGTGTTGATGTGTTTGATATGTTACGGTGACGCCATACCACCCCCCAAAATAATGTGCTGGCTAGCAGACACATGGTACTGCGGTAACGCAGTCGACAGAACGCGGTTGGACGGGTAGAAAAATGTTGCATGCGGTCGTTCTGTGCCCTGAAATGGTGCAAATGAGCAATTGAGCACAATCCCTCGTCAGCCGCCACAAAAGCGAAATGTGTACACATGTGTTGTCTTTACATGAATAATGTGTACATAGGTGCTGTCTTGTCATGACTTTCCTTAGTGAGCCTACGAGAAGACTACTTCGACCGATAAATATTTACCACCTGGGGACGTACGTACAGACCCAAGAAATAGTCCAAGGAACGGGATACATCAACTCTGCTACAACTATATCTGCAGAAGTACTTTAAGTAAGCGTATACTGGAGTCTATACAGTAGAGGCGTAGTGCATTCACTGCTGTTCATTCACAACCGAAACTGCTGCAAAGCGTTGGTCATGTGCTGTGGATATCGTGCCCGTTGTCCTATTACTATAGACTATACCTGGTACCACATATATCATGTGGAACAGGCCATGATGTGTACATGTGACCATTGCGCCTGTTATCATACTTTTTGGCGATTGAAGCAGGACATGTCCTCTTTCACAACCCCACCCTTGGCAGCCGAAGGTGAAAAAGGAGGAAAGAGTGATGAAAATGCAGCAGTCGCATGGTCTTCATCGACTTCCCTACACTGCTGTACCAGCAGTATTGTACAATGAAATTTCACCCGCAAAATTCACATCCAATGTATTCATAGTACGCTGTTGACTCTGTGCGTACGGGCACGACTAGCTTTGCATGTACACGAATGACGAGAAAACTGTACAAGGAAGAATCAACTCATAGCTCGCATGCTGGTACTTGAGTGAAACGAACGCGATTATACTTGTGTATTGTATAATGCGGCCATGGCAGCCCAGAAATAAGACAGTGGGAGCCCAAGAAAGGTGCAATCTTCTGGCATCAATCTGTTCAGCATGATCCGGTAGAATTTTGAACCCAAGAACACGTTTGGTCTTCAACAGCATGCACGCATTTGTTGGTGAACGAACATCATGATACGCGACGAGCAAACAGACGGGCAGCACGAGCGACAGACGCACAGGGCACGAGCGTAAGACGTGCCTGCATGTAATTTAACACGAACACAGGCCTGTTTTCAAGTACCAGCGGACACAAAAACAGCAGATTCCAGGTAACCACACCTAACACCCAAAGCGGTCCATCTCTCCGTTTTCCGAGCAACCAGAGACTCACAGAACAGAGTACTAGTATATGCCACGGTAGATACCATCGTCGAGCATCAGGCATGCACCAAGTATGATTTCAAGCCCCGCGCATTGTACGAGCTATGAACATAACTGACATGCGGCCCCCTACATACATAGTCTAACTATATATCCGTAAGACAGCATGCTACCCATAGCGGCACCGCAGCACGGTACGCATATGATACGGTCCAGCAGCATGCGATAGCGAGCATGCCCCCCGTACGTGCGTACGAGGGCCGTGCGTTTATGCCAAATTCTACCCGACCACAGGTACGCTGTATCACAACTAACCAAAATGCCGCACTACAGTAGCGGCGTAGTCTATGTCAGGCATGCCAGGTATCGGGAATAAAATAACGAAACATTCATGAATCTGTTAGACTGCTATTACGGAATATATCATGCTGTCGTGTTTTATTACGAGCATGAACAGGCAAGAGGTTAGAAGGTAGCGTCTATCGTGTACGCTTGGAACTTATTGTAGGTTACGTATAGCAATCGTTCCAATGGAAGTACTGCTGCTTTGCTCTGGTGCTATAATACTAGTTTTTGGACCTTGTACCGCTGTGGTCGTATCATTTGGGCATTTTACCTTTCATGGAAAGGTCGAATGCATTTTCTCAGGGAGTTCATATCATTATTGGCGTTTCTTGTGAGCTCTTTGGATCTTGAGATACGAATGGAAAGGTCCATGGCCGAGTGCATGGCACTTCTCCGTGTGATAGCGAACGAACTATTGCATTGTGGACAACCCCACTTCGAGACTACGGGGGAAGTCCTCGGAGCCGATATCACCGGGCCTGCGGCCGCGCGAGTCGGTATAATTCAGTTGAATTGGGTAAGTTCTGCTTACTTTCCAAAACGTGACAATTTTGCTTTTCGGATACCGGAAAGCACTGTTTTGCGTGCTGGTGTGGGACACCAGCCGAAAGCAATGGAAGACCCTACAGCAGCAAGAGGAGCGCGCCCGCAGGGCGCTGACGGAGTCCATTCTGCACGTTGGGGCCACCCGAGCGGTGGAGGCCGAGCCGTGGCCCGGCTGAAGCCGGAAATTAATGTGACGGCCAGGGGGAATAGACCACCTAGGTTGGGTGGTGATGTTGTTACCTTCGAACACATGCGTGAATTATTGTTGCTTATTCGGAGTACGAGCAGCCGATGCATATCACAAACGACCAAGGCTACGGTAGGGGGGGTACCCCCATTTTCACTGGTGTGTTTGAGCCACTCGCACGAGTAGCTCTGTACCCTACGGATGAAGATGGTTTAGGAACTTGGTTTGCCGCAGCTTAGATCACCTTTGCATTGCGGATTGATTTCGTCGATGTAAAACATAAAGAAAACATACGATTGCATAGGAACAAAGGGGTTACTCCCGCGAGTGACCCCTAGCCACTGAAATAAAAGGCCCAAAAGGGGACCCCCCTACCGTAGCCTGGGTCAAACCAAGATGGTGCTCGCGAGGAGGCGAGAGCTGGTAGATTCAGCGACCCAAATGATGGTGGCTGATGCGTTCTACCATGGCCAGCCCTGGGTCGATCCCTCCGAGGAGGAGCTAATGCAAGGGCTCAAAGGTTTGCTGGCCTTGATATGCAGCAGATGAGTGATATGGATGTCTGCCGCCAGATATTCAGTGTGCTGAAGATGGATGCGAGCGTGACGGTAGATAGCAGGGTGTTGATACAGAAACGTGCCCTGCGGAAATACCTTGCTGACAGCGGGCTCACGGAGGTGGTGAGGCCCGACGGTCGGCATTACACGCTGAAGCATGGCAAGGGGGCTGGTTGAGGCTAATAGCGGCGGGAATCGAGCCACTCGAGTTCCGCCGCAAGGTGGGAAACATATGCGTTTTGATCTCGTAACGCATGACCCTGACGCGTTGTTCAACATTATTGCCAAGCAGCAACGGGACCAAGCTTTAATTGAGGACAATGATGCCGAACGTCGGCAAATAGCAAAACGGCGTGCCTCTAGATCGATGGCTGCTGCGGGGACCAAGCCGCAGGGAAGTGCTGCTGACGAGCACGACTCACGAGAGAATGCCAAGGCTTCTGCTGAGAAGACAGAACGGAATCGTAAATATACAACAACAAGGAGAGTTTCGTATGTGGCAAGCAGGGACACAAGCAGTGGGACTGCCCCCAAAGCCAGCAGGGGTAAGGTGGGGAAAGGCGACTATGGCCAGAGTCACTGCCAGACCCCCATACAGCAGCAGCAGGCCACAAACGGTTCCGCTCAGCATATCCAGAACAAGACAACAGGGATACCCCCTGCGTCTACCAGCCCTCGAGCTCGTGGGTACCACACCGCCTCAAAAGCGGTGGTTACGAAGGCCGAACCTGCTGCGCCTGAAGCGCCTACGCAGAATGACGAAGACTACGTCTACCTTCGCGCGCCGAGGGAGATGTCTGGCGCCAGTGGATAACGGGCTTACCGAGACGGTGCAGCTAGGTTTCCGAAGCGCCAGGCCACAGAATGCAGCACCAGTTCTTCACCCCGTTCGGCTGCAGCCGCCGGCACCCGTATCACAGCAGTGGCGTGGAGATTCCAGCACCCTTTATTCTGCGCGTGTCGTGGTCGTGTAGCATGGCAGATGTGGTGATACGATCGTGGATTCGGTAGAGAACGAACCGCATGTGGAGGGTCTGAAGTAGCATCTCGCGGGGCTTCTTGCGGTTCCCGGTGCTTTCGCAGTTGCTGAGGTCCAGGTGCTCATGAATTATGGTTCAGGCATCACAGCAATGTCCGAGGAGCTGGTACAGGCCCTGCGGAGACAGCCGGGGATTATGGCAACCGCATTAACGCAAGCGTTTGTTGGGCATGCGCGTGTGGTGACTTCGTTGGGCCAGGAGTGTGATATTGAGACGCAATCGTGTCCACTCTACTTAACGAACGATACACAATAGGGATCAGTCCAATTTGGCATGCCGTTTATCGTGCTCCCTGAGGGAGGCGATGTGGTTATCATCGGGCAGAAGACGCTGAGAGCGAACTTCGGCATCGACGTCATGGCGCAGCTCAAGACCTCTGCACTGAAGCCACGAGGGCGTCAAGATGGCGCTGCGATAGAGCTTACAGCTCGTTCCGTGGGCGAGCCCAATGATGGTGTTGTGCTGCGAGCGTCGATGGCTGTCACAGCGTTCGTGCCGGGCGGTGATGCGCCAGGCGACGTGGACAATGAGGTCGCAACACTGACGCTGCCATTTCAATGACCCATGATATTCCAGGATTCCGAGGTGAAAATCGGGATCGTGTGGGCGGGTTGAAGACGGCTGTCGATAACGCTGTTGGCCATGGCTCCCGGCAGGAATGTGCCAGGATGCGGCGAGATATCGTTTTTCGCACGCACTTTGACGTGCTATATCGGGCGTTGTCGGATGACCCACCTACATGCAAGAAGCCTGGGGCGGTCCGGTTTCTTTTAGGGGCAAGGGTGATAAGGGCTAAGCCTCCACCTGAACGTAGGCACCTGCGGTGGAGTGAGGCAAAGTCGTGTCCCGACTGCCGCTCGGTAATAACGACCACTTTGTCGTCAAAGTGACCTGGGAAAGGCTGGAGAAGGCGGAGAGCACCTGGGAGTCGGTATCGCGCGTGTTTGATGGCGTGACGTCCGTGCTGCGAAAATAGCTCAAGGCGCTGCGGCTGAAGATACATCATAAGCGGGGACTCGTACAGCGGTACGGGCTGCGTTTTTGTCATGTTGTGGTTTGGGGGGGGATCCCGAATGCTGAATTGATGTTTTTTGGCTCATATAAATTTTGAATTTCGACTGCTTTTTTCTGACTTCAAAATTCGCGCAAGGCGCTGGTAGCTCCTGCCGAGACAGCCACAGCTGACGGTTCATCGCCGAGGCTGTGCGCACAGAGCATGTCCGGGGTCGATGCTTCCGTGTTACAGGTGACTGCTGTACTGAAACACACGTTCCATGTGTAGTCTGGATTTCGGCAAGTTGCATGCACAATTGGACGGGTGATGCTTGGTGCGCGTGGATTGCTTAACTATGCATTGGTGATGACGCGGCTGCTGAGCAATCATTGTTCGAGGTCAGTAAACGCGGTAAATCTTAGCTCGTGGTGAAAATGACCGGGATGTGTTGGAATTGACCATTGCCGAACGTACGGGCAGGAAATGCTTATCAACGCTACTAAGGTTGAGCCAACTTGTGGTTGGTGACCCGAGATGGGTGCTGTACCGCTGGTGTCGTATCCTGGGGTATTTTACCTTGCATAGTAGAATAGTTGGATGCATTTTGTCAGGGCGTTCAATTGCCATTATTGGCGTTTCTTATAAGCTCTTGAGAGCTTGAGATACGAAAGATGCGAACGGGGACGTCCATGGCCGAAGGCATGGCATTTCTCCGTGTGATAACGAACGAACTATTGCGTTGTGGACAAACGCACTCCGAGCCTACGAGGGGAAGTCCTCGGAGCTGATACCACCGGGCCCGCGGTCGTGCGAGTCGATACAACCTGTATCCTTCACAAGGGTATACACACCCCGTTACACGCGCGATCAAGGTATCACACGCAGCTTGCAAAACTTAATTTTGATCAAAATCCATTCATGTCGATCTCACAGCTGAAATGTATTTTTTCTTATTTTTAAATACTAGTTTTTACCCAGAGCGTCTAGCGACAAGTACAAAAAACATAGTCCACACGTATGATTTATTTGTTTTCACCGCGGTGTACGAGAAACACAATTGACATAGTATACATATGTGAACCCCTCCCTTCCCAGAACGGTGAGCCACAAGCACTAAGAGTATAGTCCATGCATGTGAACCATCTCCCCTTCCTTATCTTTGTGGTGTGGTATCATGCCAATGTATGAATAACACCTCAACCCGGTTTGGTGGGAAAACAAAAGTGGAGGAAAGCAGAGAATTGTGCAAATTTGATGCATGCGTTATCTCACCACGTGTCACGCGTGCTCCACCGGGGCTTGCATTTGAGTGGCACGTACAGCAGCGCCGCCTGGCCTGCTGGTTGAGCTGGTGGGCTCCGTTCCGGTCATCCGCTTTCTCCTATTCTCCTCCCTTCTGTGTTTGGTTTGGTTTTCGACCCCGCTAGTGTCGTACTCGTTAGCCAGGCTCGATTGGTATGCAGCATAGAAAGCGGTGCGGTCGGGAACGTAGAGGATCAAACGCACATCGCATTTTACGTTGGGCTTCCTCATTGTTACGGCCGTGGGGTTGCGCCGATGAGTCCTGATGCTCCTCCCTCGAGGATGTATAGCGCCCTCCTCACCCAAAACGAATTCAGGTCTAAGGGTGAGCTCAACCTAATTTGCAGCAGCAGTAGAGAAGATTAGCATCATACCTTGCGAACGGGCATGTTCTACTGTGATGGCCTTATTAACCCCTTTTCTCAGTGAACGAGCGCATGCAGTCGGTATTACCATGCACATCATCTCTGGCTTGTATCAACACCTTTAGTTGGCAATAGGTTTTCGGAAAAACGTTTAGTCATTTAGCATGCAGGCATTTATTACACATGAACAAGCATGCGTGGGCTCATGAACGTGAGCAAGAGGCAGACGTGCGCGAGCAATAGACAGACGGGGCACGAGCAGCGGGTATGCCTGTATGTGATGACCAAACGTCAGTTCAAAAACAAAAGCAAGCACCTGGCAGAGCACCATTAGCAGAACATACAAGTAACAGCAAAGGCACCCATCGCGTACATGTGATATGATATGAAGTACCCGAAAAATACATACAAGGTATGGTACACGCGTAGCAGGTATACGGTACGAAGTGCCGCCAGTATCATACGACATAAAAATCAAATCATGAACAGCGCCGACATGCGATATCACCCGGAGGATACCCCCCTGTCAGGTTATATAAGGACCTTTGTCTTGTGTATTGATAATAGTGATCGAACAGTTGTTACGTTTACGGACAGTGGTACATTTTTTTACCCGAAATTAGTTTTTTTCAGATTATTGACATCGGGTGATACGACTTTCAGCAAAGTGTCTCCCAGTAGACACTTAGATTTCCGTGCATTGAACTGCGATCAATCAATCGGCCTGAGTTCAGCATATAACAGCAAGGGTTCAGTCCTCAGATCCTGAAGGGAGCCAGCCTGAAGGGAGCCAGATCCCTCACGTCTATCTGTCACTCCCGCACCTGGTGTTTTGAGTTCATGCAGCGCCTCTTCGTGCAGGGGTGTGGAGTCCTGGAGGTATGGAGATCGTAGTCACGTCGTAGTCGCAAAGAGTCCGTGCGGATGATCAACGAGGGCACAAGCGTGGCAATGGGCACGGTAGACACGGCAGTGCCAATAGGCCAAGGGGCTGGTAGAGGGACTCACAGGCCACTTTGCTTTATCTAATTGTTCACTTCAAGGTAGCATTAAATAAGACACTGGGTGGTCCCTCCATTTCGCGTTACTGGACTTTCAACGAGAAACCGAAGGCTTTTCCGCACCGGGGATATCCTTCATACCCCTGTTTAATGAAGACGAAGGAGCTTACAAAGCTTACCCCCGGCTCTCAGACAGAACCTCTGCGTGACACTGGTCAGCACAGTAGCCATGCGTCGTATTTCCCTTTCTTAGCGCTGTCGCGCTGCAACATCATGTCACCATATCTCCCTGGGTTCACCATGTTGCGGTGAGACTGAGTTCTTGAGCCTGAATGTAGACAATCACCACTACCTGAGAGAAACATCCCGCCACTTATAGAGATACAAAGACAGGCACACCCCCACGCCCACAACCTCATGTGCACAAAGCACACACATATATACGACCGTCGATTGTGAAGAGCCTCTCACCGGTACACGTACATTCCTGTTGCCCTAGCGTATCTCTGGAGTCACCTCGGGTGTGAAAGTAGGCCAAGATTGTTACGACCTAGATATCCCGATGAACCCACACATATACCCCCACACACTCACAATAACACATCCAGAACACATACATGCGGTTGTTGAGTGTGTCTAGCCTACCCGAAACATACGAAAATATCCGGTATTAACTTGAATCGGGCGCCTAGTCTTCACCGTTTAGATGTGGGCTTTTGGATCCCATATTTGGATTAATCAAGGGCTATTTCAGCGGTAGTCCCACCTCTCTGCCTGCCTGATGTCTCCCTGGGTTCACCATGTTGCAGCGAGGTAGATCGCTCCGGACTACAACATTTACCAGGATCGCCACTTCTGAGAGACCCCCCCGTAATACACACACAGGTACTAATGTGGATTGTCACAGACTCACAAGTACATGCACACAAAAGCACACAGTACCTCCTGTTCTCAAGTGTGTCATTTTATACCCGGTGGCCCCATCCCATTGTCTCTTTTCTGTCTCCCTGGGTTGAACACGTTTAGTCCGATGAGCCATCTGGCTTGAAGGTTGACCAGGGTAATTACTCGCAAGAACCACACCGCTGCACCTACACGGATACAAACACAAATACAGCCAGATTCTCACAGACACAAGCACACAAAAGCACATGGATGCGGCTGTCGAGTGCATCTAGCCTACCCCCATCATTTTGAAGCGAGCGCCCGCTCCTCACCGTGTATAGTTTGTTGATTGTGTACTATTTGAAGGAAGATCTATTCAATAGCTGTCCAATCTCCCGATTTCCGTCATTTCGCCATGTTGCAGCGAGGTGGGGCCCTTTGGCCTCAAAACAGACCAGGATTGTGAATATTTCTTGAGTTTATTGATAGAGCATTTGAATGTTTGCCCGTTTAGCTCTTCAGAGCACGTGGTTCCCTCAGATTTCCAGTTTTTTAGTCACTTCAAGAGAAACACGATTGATTAGCGAACATCAAGCGCGTCATGGACTAAGTACATGCACGAAACGTGTGCTCGTGACCGGTGGACATATCGTTTGACAAGGGGTAAGGTTTTTATCTTAGTTCTTGGGTTGGTGTTAAGGGACCATCAGGTAAGGTGTGTTGTCCACCATGGTTTTCCACGGCCCATCTGGAGGATTTTTCCGCCAGGTACACTCCGCCCTTTACCTCTACGTGGGACAATCAACTTCCAACAACCGAATTCCTGCCCTGATATACAGGCCCTCTTCATAGGATTAATACACAGCAATCACCAGGCGTTGAAGTATCATATTCGGGCGGGAGGTGCTGCAACACTCTTACACAGGCCCCGTGCTCCTCACGTTCCTTGACACACTCCACGCGCAGCGCAGCTCAACCAAGCCGTTGTACAGCCTGTTCTGCTGTTGGCCGGCGCGTTGTCCTCTTAGATTGGATGCGGTCGGCTCACTGCAGCTGGAAGAAGTACGGTAGCTTCTGTCCGGGGCACGCCCCTAACCAGGCAATTTTCACGGCCGAAATCTCAGTGGATAGGGTTAAATTGTCGAGTATCTTCGTGCGCGACTGAGCACCGGCAGAGCTTGTCATTTCGCCTTGAAAAGATAAATTTAAACTTGGAATCGCCGAAAGTACTGCCTACACGATCGGTAAAAGAATGGTGCCTACAAACCCAGCGAGATACTACGAAAATAATGCTATCGTGCTGTCACTTGCACCGTTAGTTGAAATCTCACAATCAAAGCCGTATTATACTCCGCGTTCACGAACGCAAACAAGCTTGGCCGTTTAATGCAACACCAACCGCGTTATTTGCACTGACGGCAGGAAAGCAACAGAGTGTGATCTGCTCTGCTTTTATCGTAGGGCTAAAATGATCAAGGATGCGTATTTCCTCACCTGGAACCAAAAAGTTCTGGGAAACAGCCTTTTTCAGCTTTGCCTAAAAATTTCCCCTGTTTCCTCCCATTCCAGGAAAAAAGGCATCATTTGGGGGGGGGGTCAAAAATTATCATCCCCGGGTGGTCCATGCACCACATTTAACACGAGTGTGCGATTATTTCAGGCCTCTGGGCAGTCATTTCCAGTCATTTTCACTCCACACAGTAGTAGTGTCAGGGCAGAATGCGAGTGCCTGAGTTATGTTAATCGGTTTCAGTTGATCTTTCACTTGTTCATGCCCTCGTTGGCTTTATCCTGCAGCCGTCAATCGAATATTGGAAAACCAGTACTACTCTGTAGTGCTGATAGCGATTTCTGATGTATGCATAGTCTATACTTTATGTTGCGAGGGAAATCAGCAATACAAAGATACAAAGTACAAAGCAGGACGCAAGCAGCCACAGCAGTGCGCTGCTGCGTAAGTGTGTAGCGATCGCGACCGTATCCGCGACTGTAAACATAAACGTGGACGCCTCAACGAAACCCCAACGTCCCAGCTGCATCGTCGCCGAGTTCAACAGTTCCATTTGAATGTGATCCCTCGCGTGATTATACAATTATTTAATTAGATATCTTCCATGACTCCGCCCGCCATAACTTACAATTGGACCCGAACGACCCCGAATCGCAACACTGGGGGTTATAAATCCTGCGAGGGGGCTCTTTGGTTGAAGTTGATCCTTAATCCTGCAAGCAGCGAGCCAGTTTTAATTGCCTCACACACCCCACCCGCCCCACACAACTATATCACCTCCCTCTCCAAACGCTCTACATCAACCCCCCCCCAGCCCTGTAGGGCACGGACACGAGTTAGATGCGGCTGTGCCACCATAGTCAGGCCGGGGGGGCCCTCTCTCGGTTGTGCTGTGGTGGGCTACTAATGCTACCACAGCTGCTGCTGTGCCTTCGAAGCGTTTGCCGTCATACACATCCGTGTTCTCGTCTTGGGTTGTGTGTGTCGCCACACGCCCGCCCTTGTTTTACTCATCATGTAGTCTATGTGTCTCGCGTTTTCCGTTACAGTCGTGCGCTAGCGGCGGATGGCAAAACCACGTGTGAAAGGCTGCCGGACAGCAGCACGGGTGAAGTTGTGTGAGGGGGCGCGCACGTGCGCGCGCACACGGTGGTACTGCTCCAACGCATCTCGAGGATTGCCCACACATAATAATGAATGCCGTCTGCCCCCAGTTTTCAGAACACAACATCCCGATCTACGAAGAAGACGGGTTGATTTCTGCTGTGTTATGCAAGAATGTTTCCGGAAATTTCCGTCAAGAATTTTACAAGAAAATTGTGGTGGGCAAACTTTTAGAGTGATGGGAAAAAAAGTCCCCCATTAAATCTCGCAGGCATTATTCCTGTCGGGCCTGGAAGGCGTTATACACTTACGATTTACTCTACAACCACCCTTTTCGACTGTATTGCAGCCAATCAATCAACATCCAACATCGTGTAAAAAAAAACGGGGGGTTCCATTCTGTATGACGGCGTTATTAGCCCGGGGATAGGGGACGTGAGGAATTTCCTCTGAAAAATATTATTACCTCAAGCCCTAAAAATTTCGGGCAATAACCGCTACCGGGAAATACGCATCCTTGACAATTATGCATACATGTGCTTGTTTCCATATATGAAAGCCGTCACTTGCCACTCGCCCATGATGAGACGCCTTCTCTCACGATGTCGACGACTCTCCCATGCCAATAAAAATAATCAAATCCGATGGCCGCCCATTCTGTTACGACGGATGCCTCACAGGATTTTAGTTTGGAGGTTCCGACTCCAATTCCGACACCGACGCTGATTCACCGAAACCAATTTATTCGAGCGAAGCGAATTTGTAATCTACACCTGGGCCTCGCAATATAGGCTCCCATGAAAAAAAAATAGTTTGCGTGCGTGTCTTCGAATAAACTTGATTTTTATTTTAGTGTGGGATGATTTGATGTTAGACTGCAGGTGTAGGCAGACCGCCACGGAGCAACAAAACACATTCGAGCAGACCACAACGGAGCAACAAAACACACACACCACACACAGCACACAACACGAGCAAAAACAGCAGCACACACCGCTCACACAGCCGGCACACAGCGCTCACACACCGGGCAGCACACAGACAACGGGCGCAGCGGGCGACAATAGTGGCCAGCGGAGAGCGGGCATGGAGAGTGTGTGCCCGCTAGGGGTGTGTCCGCTGAGTGTATTTACTGCTGTCTCGTGGTGAGAGTAGGTCATCACGGAGAGACGTCCGTTGGGGGCGATTGACCCAAACTCGGTCCGTGCGCCAACGCCAGACGGGCGACTGCAGACACGGCGGAGGGGCTTGAGAGGGACCTCTACCTAGCTAAGGGAGCCAAGGTCATTTCCACGAAGAACCTGTACCAACAAGTTGGACTCGTGAACGGCATTCGAGGCCAAGTAGTCGAGTTGGTGTTTGCAGACGGCGCACCCCCGCCGAACCTCCGCCTGTACATTGTCGTCAAGGGTTCAGAGGGTACTCAGGGAGGGAATGGTCGTCTCAGGAGAGATATAGAAGGTGTGTACCGATTTCTCCCGTAGACACTACTTGGCAGGACGGGGGAACGCAGGTCAGGACGCAACTGCCGTTGAGGCTCTGCTGGGCCAAACGTCAAATCGGCTCTATTCCACCTGTGGTGCCCTTCGCGATCACACGAACCAATGGCCTGTGGACGCACATGTCTGACGACAGTTACATCTATCATATATATCTCGCACGTTTTTGCGACAGCTATTGTATCTTTTGGTGTCCACCACAAGATCAGATATTAATGCGTCGGGCTCATGACGTCAGGATAGTGCGTGTCGAGGCTCTGCCTCTGTGACAAAATGTTCAGGTATGTGTGTGTGTGTTCTTCACATTAAACCGTTCTTCTACTCGTCGACATCCAGCACACCCAGTGTCCGTACTGATTCTTCACCCTAGAAAGATCAGCTCTGTGGTCACAAGCCACGACACAGAGATAATGCATCGTAATGCATTCGACAACGCAATGTCATGCCCTAGTACTGGGTACGACAGGCACAACATACATAGGTCAGCAACAGAAATACATTGGAAGAGAGAAATACGAAATAAACAAAAACAAAAACGAAAAAAACAAAAAACAAAATAAGAAAACAAATAAAAACAAAGATAAAAATAAAACAAAAAATGAAACAAACAAAATGAAGGGGAAATCGAAGAAACAACCCAACCGCAAAGGAGAGCCAAAGCTCGGAAAAGAAACATAATAAAATGAAATAAAATAAAGTAAAGTAAAACCAAAATAAGATAATCCGAACACGAGCCAAAAACCTGGACACGCAAGGAGGGAACAAAGGGGAAAAAAATACCCCAGAGAAAGACGAAAAGTGCTATGTACCTACTAGTCGGCCTGGTACCTTGCTACCCTGTCTGCCATCTCTTTCCTGCCTTCGTCCACCGCGGTCTCCCTTCTATTCCTCCTGTTGCCCCCCCTGCCCCCATTCCCTTGGACGGCTTTCCTTCTACTCCTCCTGTTTCCCCCCCTCCCCCCTTTGTGTTCTTCTCATTAAACCAAAATACCTTGTAAAAGAGAGAAACAACGAAAGAAACCAAGACAAAATAAATAAATAAATAAATAAAAAGGGGAGCCAAAGCACGGGAGATAGAAACATACCCCGAGCATGAGCCAAAATGGACATGCAAGGGGGAAAGAAAGGGAAAAAATACCCCGGAAAAAAGAAACAAGTAGAAGAAGGAAGACTTGGAGGGCCAAATAAAACAGGCTCGTCACCTACCCACCATGCAAGACTCCCTTCATAAGGATAAGAAGGGGAAAGAAAAAAATAAAAATAAAATAAAATAAATAAATTCACGGAAAAATCAAAGTACCAAGACATCACATTCCGAGCAGCCGCAGCAGTTGGCGGTACGAGTGGCATAGATAGAAAGGTTCCACCTACTAGTCGGCCTGGTACCTTGCTACCCTGTCTGCGGTCTCCTTCCTACTTTCATCTACCGCGGTTTCCCTTCTACTCCTCCTGTCCCCCCCCCTGCCCCCATACCCTTGGGCGGTGTTCCTTCTACCCCTCCTGCTGCCCCCCCTCCCCCCGTTCCCTTCGACACCACCCACGGCGGATGCGCGGCGCTGTCTACTCAGCTTTGCCTCATCCTCGTGCCACCTGCCCATGAACCGTTCAGCTGCTTCGAGGACCCCCCGGTACCACTTGCCCACCTTTTTTGCTGCAGTGGGCCACAGCGCGGTCCCAACTCCAAAAACTAAGGGGGAGTGTTCCGTTGATCCCTCGTTGGCTTTGAACACCCTAAGGTCCTCAGCTATGGCTCTAGGCCAAGTCTTAAGTTGTCCGCCTGGTTTCGGGTTCTCCCCACCAGCGATCGTCCCGAACATCAACCGACGGGGCAGTCGCCCCTTGTGTTGTCGCACCAGGGCCCCGGCAAAGAAGAGCCGCCGTTTACGGATGGTCGTTTCGATGCTCTCGCATCGTGTCATCCTGAGGGCCTTCGCGTACGAGAGGGTGGTGTGGTCGGTGCGTAATCGGCGCTGGAAGCCAATGACTCGCAAAAGGACTTCGTGGTGGGCTGATCGGAGCTTGGCGAAGTGGTCCGCATTGAGGGTCCACGTCACACACCCGTACAGCAGGGTCTCAATGACCTCGGCCTTCAGCATGCGAACTTTCAGACTAAGCGGGGCGGTCGTCCTGTCATACAATTCCGGGCCAAACCGTTTGAGGCATGCCCGCATGAGACGGATCCGTCGTTCGATTTCGAGCGAAAGGTCAGCGCTTTCGTGGATAATGCCGCCTAGGTATAAAAACTGGGTCGTCTGTTTATACCTCTGGCCTGATGCTTCGATCGCGAGCGGTGGGGCGAGGGATGTCTGGTCCGGTGTTCGTAGCAGCATCGTCTCTGTCTTCTTTTCCGATACCGTGAGGCCTGCTGCTTCGAAGACAGTCACGATGACTGTCATCATTTTAGCAAGGCCTTCCGCCGACTTCGAAACAATTCCTGCGTCATCTGCGTACAACATGCCCCACACAGCCCTTTGCACGCATGCCAACGGTTCCTCTTTTCCGACTGCACTGCCCTCTTCGAGGTGAACCAAATCCCTTACGATGCTTTCGTCTTTGCTGAAGCGTACCAGCACGACGTGTATCGCAGCAGCGAAGAACACGTTGAACAGTAACGGTGATAGCACGCAGCCTTGCCGCAGCCCCTGGGTGACATTAAACCAATCCGAGTGCTCGCCGTCATCCGCACGCACGCGAGCCCGCATGCCTTCGTGGAAGTTGCGGATAACTGTAAGCATCTTGGTTGGTACGCCAAGGCGTGTGAGTACCTCCCACAACAGTTCCCGGTCGACAGAGTCGTACGCTTTCTGCAGATCGATGAAGCACATGTACAGGGGGATTTTCCTCTGTCGTCCGAGCTCTTGCAACCGGCGCACGACAAACAGCATGTCGACCGTCGACCGTGCGGGACGGAAGCCGCACTGTTCTTCAGGAAGTATTTCCTCGGCCTCGCAGTAGTTGCTAAGGCGGGACGCAACGATTTTCAACAATATTTTGCCTGCGTGGGCAACAAGCGAGATCCCTCTGTAATTGTTGCAATCAGTTCGATCCTTTTTTTGTGAAGGGTCTTGATGATAGCATCTTTCCATTGCTGGGGGACTTCGCCCGTTACCCACACGTTGACAAGGATATTGTGAAAACACTGGACGAAAGCGGGGTGGTCAAGTTTTAGTAGTTCGACCGGGAGACCGTCTGGTCCAACGGCTTTCCAATTTGACATGCCCTTAATCGCATCCGTCATCTCGTCCATGGATGGTTCATCTCCAAGCGATAGTTTAAGCGGTCGCGGTGGCAAGAGGTCGATGATCGTGGGATCGAGTTTCAGCGATTTCGTGTTCAAGAGTTTGTGGTAGTGCCCCGCCCATCGTTCACGAATTCGCGCTTGATCCCGCAACAACGTGCCATCCTCGTCCATAATAAACTGCTCGCTCCTCGCTTTTGTACCTTGCAATCCCACCGTACTCTTCAGGTGCTTGTAGAACCCTCGTTGATCGTTACTCGCTAGGAGTCTCTCGGTTTCGGCGAGGTACTCTTCAAAGTACGCTTGTACCCCTGCGGCAACCACTTCCTGCAGATTCGCACACGCAGATCTCAATTTCTTCCACGCTACACTATCTCGGGGGTTGGCACGCAAGAACTGTCTCGCATCCTCCCTCGCTGTCCATGCTACTCTGAAAGCGGCCGAAGTTTCGGCAGGCTCGCACCAACCATGCCGGCGGTGGCGACGTGGTGGAGGTGGCACCTCTTTCTCTACAGCATCGATGATAGTCGTGGTGAAAAACTCAACCATGCCAGACGTGTTACGGGGCTGGATAGGTTGGTTGAGAGTGGAAACAACCCTCGCGATTACTCGTTGGCGACGCTTTCCGTCGGATAAAAAAAGCTGCCTGTCGAATTCTCGGCGTTTTGGGGGTTTCAGCATTTTTCTGTTGGACGAAAAGTGACCACTAAGTCGGACCTTGATGTACACAATGTTGTGGTCTGAATCGGCCTTAGCTGGTGGCGGAGGCTGTGGGATGACTTTAACATCATGTACTCTAGGTCGATGGGCTTGGCGGGTTAGGATGTAGTCTATCCTCTTACGGTCATTCGGGCTGGTGCCGTTGTACGTATGCGATATCCCACCCTTGCGCGTGCTGAAAAATGTGTTGGTGAGAGCTAGCTTGCAATTGGTAGCGAACGACAAAAGTCGTTTGCCATTATCGCTACGAGCATCTCGTCCGTATGCTCCAAGCACCCTACTTTCATCATCACCGCACCCTTCCATCCTCTGCCCAGTTCGCGCGTTAGCATCCATCAGTACAAACAAACACTCTTTAGTGGGGATCTGTTCAACCAGGTCCTCCAGCTTTTGCCAGAAAATACCTTTCAGCTTGGTGTCTTTAGTACAATCAGTTGGGGCGTACGCAACGACGAAATTAACAGCATCGCATCGACCATCCAACTCAAAGCGCATAGACATAAGCCGTTCGTCAATGAACTGCTGGGTGAACCTAGACTTACGGCATATTGAGTCCTTAACTGCTAGACCTACTCCGTACAGCCCTTGCCTCGCGGCTGTTTTTTCCTGACCTGAGCAAAAAACTTGGTATCCAGCTGCACTGAATCTCGTGTTGCCGGGCCGTCGAGTTTCCTGCAGGCCAATGAAGTCACAGCCGAGTTGCTGGCCTTTCGCCAGTACACGCTCGTCATGCCCATACCCGTTCTTCCCCTTTACGGCCAGGGTACGCACGTTGTAGGTCGCTACCGCCACAAGTGCCGCCTTCCGTCTCTTACGAGTCTCGCGTGCTGCTTTCTCGGCCAGCCGACGAGAGGCTCGTCCCCTCCTCCGTTTCTGTTTCTGTTGTTTCTTTTTTCTCTCTATTAATGTGATGATTGTGGCTCTCCGTTTCGTAGCCCGGTTCGCGCCTTGGTTTCCGCTGGCTGGGTGCAGCCGTCCCAGCCAACGCCGACACTCCCATCCTTCCTGTCGTGCATGCGTACCCACGCGGTGGCCAGCCTCTCCACTCCCCAAGCTGCCCACGCTGCGCTCTCTGCTGTGGTGATGTACCCGTCCTGCCCCGGGGATGAACTCCTCGGCGTCGGGGTTAAAAAGAAAACCCATCACCACCACCCCACGCGGTCCTTAGAGTGAGCAGTTCACTAGCCAGACCGCGCAAGGTTCCCTCTCTACCCAGCCCGAGGCTCGATGCCCGTGTGACTGCCGCTAGACCGCTGCAGGTCCTCGCGGGCTTCCTCGGCCCACCCCAAGGACGGGGCAGGCCGAAGGCAGGTTGGTATGCGTAGTACCAATGGCTTGTGAAGAACAGCTAGTTACGGAAAGCAGAAAACATGGTCTGGAAGAAATGGCGCGTGTTTATTATGTTGTCAAAAGTGTAAATGAAGAAGATATAATAGTCTAGACTATAGACTATATAGTCTATATAGAAACCAAAGTACGAGACAAGGCTATGAGCCTCGCTCCGTGATCTACCCCTCTCCTTTTCTCGACTTCCCTTTCCATTTTATATTCGTTTCTACATGTTGGCCGAATAAAGCGCTTTATCCCTTTCAAGAACTATTCACAGTGAGTTGGTCCAAACTATACGCATACCTTCTCACATGGCGGGAGACTCGACACCCATCATTCTAAGATCTTGGTCACTGATAACACCGCGAGGGGAGAGAATTCCATAATGAGGATTTTCGCCAGCGGACCTCCTGCGTTCGATTAGCAAAACGCGTGGAGGATGCGCGGGATTGACATGCTCCACAGACACAAATACCAGAGGGGGGACTGTATTTGCCACGCACATCGCGACCTTGCCCATATCAAGCCCCAAATGAACCAAGTGTTAACCCAACTGTGTACACAACGTTTGCAATCGCCCGTGTCATGGACCAACGGTATCTCAGCTCTTTCGACTTGACCGCTTGCTCGCGACGAAGTCACTGTCATGACCACCCTAGGAGGGGTGGCATTTTTTTATTTTTTATACGTCTGTCTGTCTTACATGAACGAAACATTAGACGGCACTTAGTTATTTGAGAAAGGGTGTGCTCCAGATTAAGTCTAGGGCAGTCTTTTCCAACTAGGGACAATATATATACGTGGTATCTACAGGGCGAGTGTATTTTAGTGTTTTTTCTGATGAGAGAGCCACCAGCAGCGTATCCATGGGTAGGGTATGTCGCCATTCGGCGATATTGGTGAAGTGGTACTTTTCTGGTGTTTGGATCAAGGAATATTCGAAGAAGATTGCCCCAGGTACTCCGCAAATGGTGCAATTGGAATATCGGGGTGTCTCAGTAGAGCTTACCACATGTTCGAGACGGTGGTTGACACACACTGTGTACGAGATGAAAGGGGGTTTCGCCCTAGGTTGGATGGCTCCATTTCATTGTCTTAGGGTTAGGGGTGGGGTTATGATTAGGGTATATAAAATATAAAGACTATGTCAATCATTTCTGCGAAAAGCGGCAAGGTACCCTCGGATGTCTTGCATATCGTTCGATGCGGCGGCGATGGTAGGTTTCGTTTCTTTTGCCGCTCGACGTTTAAGGTCGACCAAATGGTGGAGATTGTATTGCCTGAAAAGATTAATTGCACGTTGAATTGTTGTGTTTAACCCTTCCTCATCTTAACCCGAAGCCGAAGCCGAAGCCAATCAAACACAACAAACCAATAGACTATAGAAATGTTCCCCTTCGTCTCGTGCACATGGTTGCTCTGTCCTATAGGAGTCGCCGATCAATATCCTTAATGAGGACACACAACCCGTAACACGCGCGATCGGAGTATCACACACAGCTTGCAAAGATGAGTTTTGACAAAATATTCGATCTCACAGCTGGAGTGTATTTTTATTCTTTAATATCTACTGAACAATGGAGCATTTGATGCATTTCAGTTTTACTTTATTTTATTTCATTTTATTATGTTTCTTTTCCGAGCTTTGGCTCTCCTTTCCGGTTGGGTTGTTTCTTCGATTTCCCCTTCATTTTGTTTGTTTCATTTTTTGTTTTATTTTTATCTTTGTTTTTATTTGTTTTTCTTATTTTGTTTTTGTTTTTTGTTTTTGTTTTTGTTTTTGCTTATTTCGTATTTCTCTCTTCCAATGTATTTATGTTGCTGACGTATGTATGTTGTGCCTGTCGTACCCAGTACTAGGGCATGACATTGCGTTGTCGAATGCATTACGATGCATTATCTCTGTGTCGTAGCTTGTGACCACAGAGCTGACCTTTCTAGGGTGAAGAATCAGTACGGACACTGGGTGTGCTGGATGTCGACGGGTAGAAGAACGGTTTAATGTGAAGAACACACACACACACAGTAACGGTGGTAATGTTTACTATGGTGTCAACGTAAAACGGTTGTATTGTGCATACACACAACTTCGAGTAATCAATTCAGTTCGACCCTGAGAACATTCCCAAGTTCATGCTGCCTTGAGCCACAAAAAGCTCAGAAGCAAAAAAACAAGGTTTTGCCAAATTGCAGAGTTCCCCAACTTGGCGTTGGCTCTCCTTAATGGTTGACCGTGCATGCTTTAAATGACGCAATAATCTTCTGTTATAGTAGCCGGGTCCCGAGAGCGTGCGTCAGCTCTGATCTCCCTTCGATCACGAAAAACCAGAAACACGTTAAGGTCGACAACGTTGTCGATATTTCCCCCAAATACACGTTGAATCTTGTTCAACGCTCACCTTAACCTGAACCCGAAGCCAATCAAACCCAATCAATCAACGTAGGAATGTCTCCCTTCGTATCGTTCATAGCGTGCCTCAACCATGTTCTCGAGTAAGTTGGTCAGCCACATATACACTGAAAAATAGATCGTTTCATACATTTTAGTAATGGCAGCGTTTATGGCGTTTGGACCAGCCTCCGTAAAGAAGTTTGTGCACACACACACATTTTTATTTATCCAATTCCGCTGGACCCTGAGAACGTTCCCAAGCTCAGGTCACCTTATAATGCCACAGAAAGCTCAGAAACAAAAAGTGCATTTAATCGCTTTTCCGAGATCCTCAACTCGCGGCTGGTTCGTCAAAATGGTTGATAGTGCGCCCTTTAATTGACGCAATACCCTTCCGTTTTGACATCGCCGGCGCCGAAAACGTTCTAAGGGTCTGACCTCCCTTCGGCTACAAGGTACACCAGAAACGCGTTTGGCCCACTACAATCGGTGTGCGTAGAGACCGATGACGGCCCCGGAAATCTCCATGTCCTTTGGTCTCGTGTGGGACGGGTTACGATCGGGAATAGGACACCGAGGGCTGGGTTTGGCTCAACAAGGGGGTTAGTTCAGGCCGGGTCGGATGCCATATCATTAGACCAAAACATTCAACATCCAACTCTTATGTCGAACGAACACCAAGGTACACGATGGCCACAGTGTGCCCTCACCAACACACACGCCGTTTTCGACCACCGTCACCTCGATGGCCTCATGTGTGTCGGGTCGCGGTCGCGGTCGGGGTTGAGACAAGGCTCATGGTTAGCGTTGTGCGTGATTCAGGGGTGTCTAGTCGGCAAAAAATATACCAACATTTAATATTAGCTCAAACCAACATGTTAACCCCTTCTTATTATTATAAAAAATGAAAATAAACTCCAGCTGTGAGATCGAAGATTTCGTCGGAACTCATCTTTGCAAGCTGTGTGTGATACTCCGGTCGCGCGCATTACGAGTTGTGTGTCCTCATTAAGAATATAGGTCGGCGACTCCCCTTACAACTACAGTGTAGCTATCAGGGTCAACAGGATGATTTTAGTCAGTCTGTGCGCGGAAACTATAAAACCCGCTTCTGAGGGGGACAAAATCTGACAGCTGTGAAGGGAAATGTATCCTTTTATCAAGTGAATCTTGTAAGTCGAATAACCGGTGAGGGGGGTGGGGCGGAGTTTTGAAGGACGTGGGGGCCTGGTTTTGATCAAAAGCGAGCGGGTTTGGAGGGGGGGGGGGGGGGGGGGGGGGGGGAGGGGGCAATTTGTGCATGTAAGCTATAAATCCTTTCGAGGGGATAAATCTGACGGTTTTGGCACCAGTACGTTATTGGGGGCGGGGGGGGGGTTGGGGCTTGGGGGGGCGGGGCGTGTGGGGCAGCTCAATATGTGCCTGGAAACTATACATTATTTTGAGGGGATAAATGTGACGGTTTTGGAAATAATACATCAGTTTATCATGTATATCCTGGGGTAAGTCGTACAATCAGTAGGGTGGAGTGTTCGAGGGGGTGGGGTTGGGATGGGTGGGGGGGGAGGTGGGGGGTGGGGGCGGGGGCGGGGCGGGGGGGGGGGGGGGGGGGGGAGGAAGGGCTTTAGGTGAGGGGTTTGTTATACGTGTGGTGCTAGGTCTAGGCGATGGTGGGGGTGATGGGGAAGAAGGGGGCGTTCGAGGCGGGCGGGGGGGGGGGGGGGACACAGCGGCATGGATGGCTCTCGAAAGATAATGAGGTGATATCCTGTGCGTGAAGTGTTTATTAATGTGGCGGATTTCAGTATTTGGTGGGGCGTTTGAGTAAGGGAGAGCAGGAGGGGGGGGGGGGATTTTTTAGGAGGTTTAGGTCACAAATAATATTCAAATACACTTCGGCTGTGAGAAGATATGTAGCAGCTTGTTATACGCGTGGTGCTAAGTCTAGGCGATCGTGCAGGTGGTCGGAAAAGAGGGGGCGTTGGAGGGTGGGGGGGGGGGGGTGTGGGGGGGGGGGGGGGAGGAAGAGCTTTAAGTGAGGGGTTTGTTATACGTGTGGTGCTAGGTCTAGGCGATGGTGCGGGTAATGGGGAAGAAGGGGGGGTTCGAGGCGGGGGGGGGGGGGGGACACAGCGGCATCGATGGCTCTCGAAAGATAATGAGGTGATGTCCTGTGCGTGAAGTGTTTATTAATGTGGCGGATTACGATATTTGGTGGGGCGTTTGATTAAGGGAGAGCAGGAGGGGGGAGGGGGGGGGGGGGGATTTTTTAGGAGGTTTAGGTCACAAATAATATTCAAATACACTTCGGCTGTGAGATCAAAGATATGTAGCAGCTTGTTTTACGCGTGGTGCTAGGTCTAGGCGATCGTGCAGGTGGTCGGAAAAGAGGGGGCGTTGGAGGGGGGGGGGGGGGAGTTGGGGGGAAGATAATTGAAAACTACGTCATGGATGGTCAGAAAGATCATGACGTGATATCAACTGCGTATAGGTGTTTATTACTCTGGCCGATTTTAACTGTGAGTGGGGCGTTTGGACAAACTAGACGGAAGGGGGGGGGGAAATCGGGGGACGGAGGGGTGTCGGACCAAACCGAATCGGCATGTACAAGGTAATCCTCTCAGATTCGGTCCTCCCAAATTCGGCGCAATAGACCCGTTTTCAACGTCAAAAGTATCGGTCGAAACAAGTAACCCGGAACTGCCATTTCTTATACAGTCGGATTCCGCCAGTCGAAAACGGTCTTTTTTGACTGGATTCTTCTGGTCCTTCTTCTTATCGTCAGTCGAGAGTCGATTTTTTAGTTCTTGTGCTCTCCCTAGAGGCGGTAGGTGTGAGGGAGTACTGCTGTATGGCACTCGAAAATCGGTTGGCAGCTCTGTGCTTTGCGCGTTCTTCGCGAGCAACGCGTGCTTCACGCGCGACGAACCGTCGTCCAAGCGGGTTGGTGGCGTTGGGCTCAGCCGAAAGCCACCAAAGCTACGTTCATGGCGTTGCACTCAGCCGAGAGCCGCCAAAGCTACAGCAGGCCTAGCCGTTGTTGTCAAATTGGCATCGATAACGCGCGCTACTGCTGCTGTCGTGTGATACACGCTGCTGGCGAGCGGAGCTCGGAGTGCGCCATGCTGACTTGCGGCGAGAAGCAACAGCAGTGATAGCCAAGGCAGCGTCGACGCTGTTGTATGATACTGTTGTGTGGAACCTGGTATGGGTGTATGGGCGTGTGGGTGGGTGTTTTGTGGTGGGATGAGCGATGCGATGGGTTCAAAAAACAGGTGTAAAACTGTTTCGACTGAGTTTTTCGACTGACAGATCCAGTCGAAAAAGTCAAGTTTTTCGACTGGATCCCCCAGTCGGAAAACTCAGTCGAAAAAAAGTTGAGTCGAAAAAGCCCTTTTTCGACTGTGTAAGAAAGCCCGATTTGGGCTTCAGTCGAAAACGGCCGTTTTCGACTGACACTTCCGACTGTATAAGAAATGGCCTTAAGTACGTTATTGAACAAACATGACATCATCCATGTCTTCCTGCTTCGAGCCAAATATAGATAATAATCCGAAACAGGATGTGCAAGAAGACCTAATAATGCAATTATTATCGTGTATATTACTAAAAATGAAAATACACTCCAGCTAGCTGTGAGATCGAGGATTTTGTCGAAACTCATATTTGCAAGCTGTGTTTGATTCTCCGATCGCGCGTATTACGGGTTGTTTGTCCTCATTAAGGACATAGGTCGGCGACCTCCCTTGCATTTACAGTGTAGCTGACCCAGGCTACGGTAGGGGGGTCCCCTTTTGGGCCTTTTATTTCAGTGGCTAGGGGTCACTCGCGCGAGTAACCCCTTTGTTCCTATGCAATCTTACGTTTTCTTTATGTTTTACATTGATGAAATCAATCCGCAATGCAAAGGTGATCTAAGCTGCGGCAAACCAAGTTCCTACACCATCTTCATCCGTAGGGTACAGAGCTACTCGTGCGAGTGGCTCAAACACACCGGGGTACCCCCCCTACCGTAGCCTTAGTCAGCTATCAGGGTCAACAGGGTGATGTTAGTCAGTATGTGCGCCGAAACTGTGAAAAAACCCGTTTTTGATAGGGACGAAATCTGACAGCTGTGGAAGGAATGCATCCGTTTATCAAGTGAATCCTTTGAGTCGAATAACCGGTGAGGGGAGGGCGGAGCTATTAAGGACGTGGCGGGCTGGGTTAGATGAAGAGGCGGGGGGGGGGGGGGGGGAAGTGGGCAGAAAGGGTTTTTTAAGCAATATCTTTAGGTCGCATAGATGTAGGGGTTTGCTATGCGCGTGGTGCTAGGCCTAGTAGGCGATGGTGCGGGTGGTGGGGAAGGAGGGGGCATTGGGGGGCGGGGGGCGGGGGGCGGGGGGGGGGGGTGGTTAATGAAAGCTACGTCATGGGTGGCTAGTAAGTTAATGGGTCACATAATACGATTTTCGCGGCCATCATGTTCTAGGCCATACAACAGGTCATACAGATCTCACTGCGAGAATTGAGAATATAGCATACAATATCTGCAATCGTCAAATCGCGTGCATACGCACCACCATAGGATATACTTAAAATCTTTCTCAAACGATCCAAAAATGAAATGGGAGTGTGGTGAAATAAATGTGTTCCATTCTTACTCTTGAAATTAATAATTCATGATAACGCCCCACCCCCGCCCCAATCCCCCCCGCGCCCCCAATAATAAACTGGTGCCAAAACCGTCAGATTTATCCCCTTGAAAGGATTATAACTTACATGCACAAATTGCCCCCCCCTCCCCCGCCCCCCCCCCACACACACACTCCAAACCCGCTCGCTTTTGATCAAAACCAGGCCTTCACGTCCTTCAAAACTCCGCCCCACCCCCCTCACCGGTTATTCGACTTACAGGATTCACTTGATAAACGGATACATTTCCCTCCACAGACTGTCAGATTTTGTCCCCCTCAGAAACGGGTTTTATAGTTTCCGCGCACAGACTGACTGAAATCACCCTGTTGACCCTGATAGCTACACTGTAGTCATAAGGGGAGTCGCCGACCTATATCCTTAATGAGGACAGACAACTCGTAATGCGCGCGATCGGAGTATCACACACAGCTTGCAAAGATGAGTTTCGACGACATCTTCGATCTCACAGCTGGAGTGTATTTTCATTTTTTATAATAATAATACACTACTACTTACTACCAGGTAGTGATAAGTGGTCGAGGGAGACGATATGACACACGACCCCCACAAACTTGGCGCCATGGGGAACGTTTCGATCCGCGCAGCATCCACCTATTAAATCCTGCTGTGGAGCGGGTGGGGGTTGGAGTTGGAGCGAGAGCGAGAGACGGGGTCTCGAATTACACAGTAGATCCACCACCCTCCGCAAACTGGTGACACACCGACGGTTCACATATCACGGATACTTGAAGATTCGATGGGATACTGCTTGGATACTGCTTGGATACTGCATGCAGTGCTGTGTATGTAGAATTACTAGTAGGTACAACAATTGATCGGAGAACCAAACTGCTAGGCTGTAAGCCCATCCGCTCGTCCGCTTCATTGGTGAGTGAGGATGTAATAACGGATTGTAGACCAACCACCTGTTGATGCCAGGACAACTATTTCGGCACTATAGTCCATGTATATCTAGATATTTATGTTAATAATGGACATGCTCTAAGAGATATGCTCTGCTATAAATAAGATATATGCTATGCTATTAACATTACTATGAATAATATATTAGGCGTGGTGGTCGGGGGGAGGGCAGGGGTAACCTCGACCACAACCCTAACCGTAACCCTAACCGTAACCCTAATCCTAACACTCCTAACTCCAGCCCTAGCGTTCTGGGGTGACCCGTGCTAAGATGCTGCAACTTGGCTTGTGATGTGCGCCCGTCGTGGATGCAACATGTTGTGCTTTGCCCGGGGATGGTGAGCTTGGCTTGTGAAGTGCGGCCGTCCACTGGATGCAAAATGCTGTGTTTTGCACGGCGGGGATGGTCTGCTTTGGCCGTCGTGGGCGCTGTGCTTTTGAAGAACGTACCACCCGTAGACTATAATTATATATTCTGAAACCTGAAACCCCGTTATTGGGTGTTGTCGTGAGGCCTTATTAGCCCATCCGCCACGGTCGGCAGACATCACCTTGCCTCATACATACATCAGTACGGAACAACGCCTCTCGCTGCCATGTTTCGCCCGAGGCTGATATGGAACGAGAGTACCGCACCCATCATTGGACGCTATGCATGGTTGAGGGTCACTGCTGTGTACGATACGATTATTTCTAACCCCTAACCTTAACCCTATAACCCTATAACCCTAACCCTAACCCTAACCCCGATCCAACCATTGTATAGTCTAGACTATACAATAGGGCTTGTCCTGGTCGTATCGTGCACATAGCGTGCGTCAACCATCCTAGCGTCGAGACAGTTGGTAAGGTCTACTGGTCTGGAAGGAGATCTACGAAGCTCCTTAAATCGGTGTTAGCCTATTCCCAACCCTGAAAATTATCCTACTGTATTTATTTATTGTACACTAGTAGTACTAGTAGTAAATGATCCTACTGCATTGTACACTAGTACTAGTACATGTATATGACTCCTCGATGGAGGCGTGTGTGTTGCCCCAAAGTCGGGAGTGCGGTGCTAAACATGCTTGAAGGTCCATACATCGGTACATACATGAAAAAAATTACAAAAATACACTCCTCCAGCTGTGAGATCGAAAATGTCGTCGAAACGGCTGTGTATCCTCATTAAGGATATAGGTCGACGACTTCCCTTGGAACTACAGTGTAGCTTGTACCAGGGTCAACAGGGTGATGTTGACCAATCTGTGCGCGGAAACTTTTAAACCCGTTGTTGAGGGAGACAAAATCTGACAGCTGTGTGTGGAAGGAAATGCATCAGTTTATCAAGTATATCCTGTGAGTCGCATAACCGGTGAGGGGAGGACGGAATTTTCAAGGGCGTGGGGGCCGGGGTTTGAACAAGAGGGAGCGCGGGGGGGTTGAAAAGGAGGGGGGAGCGGGGGGCGCGGGGGGGGCGGGAGGGGGCGGGGGGGCGGGGGCAACTGAACCTGTTCGCGGAAACAATATACCCTTTAAGGGGACAAATCGGACGGTTGTGGAAGGAATGCGTGAGTTTGTCATGAATATCCTGTAAGTCGCATAACCAACCGGTGAGGGGAGGGCGAAGTTTTCGAAGGCGGGGGGGGGTCGAAAACGAGTGGGGGGGGGGTCTAACCGCTTTAGGTCGCACAAATGTATGCCCGGCAGGAACGTGCTATATAGTATGTATTTGTGTGGTGCTAGGTCTAGGCGCTGGTGCGGGTGGTGGGGGAGGAGGGGGCGGGGGGGAAAGTTGTAATACGTGAATTGGATCTATGGCGTGGATGGCTTGGAGGGTAAAGGGGCGATATCATGTGTCTGGTAGTGTTTATTGCTCTGGCAGGTTTTGATTTTAAGTGGGGCGGCGGCGGAGGGGGGGGGGGGGGGGGGGGGTTGTGTGCGTGTGGGTTGGGTGGGTTGGTCGGGCTTGGTGTATACATCATAAACAATAGTGCAAGAAGATTCGCCATGAACTACTACAACAGTAACTGCAGTATGTACAATAATGAAGAACCTAAACCCTCCCGATTTAGCCCATTCATTTTGATGGTTGGCAGGTATCATCGTGCCCGATATGGAACATCGCAACATCGCGCCTTTCGCTGCATGCCAGTTTTTAGTCCGAAGCTTGTATTGAGCGAGGTACTGCAACAACAGCTGTTTGTTGTTGTAGTAGACGTTGCTTCCGACGTACTCAGCACTACCATGGTTGAAGTGTACCTTGTGCAGAGAGAAGTGCATGTTGGACGAGGTTTGTGCCTGTAGGTGAAAAAGCACGGCGCTATTATACACAAATTTCCTAACGTCGGTCGGCCGGTCTTGTGTATGTAGGAGGTGCCTTGCCTCTGCTGCGGCTGCTGATATATTCAGGGTTAGTATTCGTAGGCAATTCAAAGCCTGCCGCTCTTGAAACTTGCTTGTACTTGACTAACAACAGTCACTCTGTGCTATCGTTTGGTTGGTGGCGAGAAGAACTAATGCTGCACTATACCCTTCTCAACGGAATAGGTATTGCAGCAGCATCATTTCATCTCGCCACCAACAAATGGGAGCAGCACAAAGCAGCAGCAGTGGTAGAGCCCCTGTCGCACACACTGACAGCAAGGGTGTTGGCTAGCCTCTCGACTGTTTGGTGCGTCATTGCTGCTGCGGCAGCCGCTGCTGCTGCCACTGCTTTCGCTTTTTCTGCCTCGCTGCCGCGTTGTTGTGTTGTTGTTCTCGACCCTGACGGCGCGCGTGTGTGTAAGCTTACCTATATTGTTCTGTAGTACTCCTACTGCTGCTGGCTGCGTGCTGTGTGCAACCTGTGCTTATCTTATCAAATTTTCTTGCTGGTTAGGTTCCAAGGCCTCCCTGCTTTACACTTAGAGGTTATGACAAACAACACTGTTCCAAAAACAGAGGTACAACGATAACGTTCTCTCGAAAAAAATCCATGAAAAAATACACGGCCAAACGTCACGTTTTGTCGGCGCCTCTACGTACTGATACATAACCTCTCCCTACCAATTTTTGACGAAACCACTCGCACGGATCCTTCGGTAGAGAGCGCCGTTCGAGAGAAGCACCAACAAACGGGCGATGGAGGCCAAGGAGCAGGAGATAGCGGTGACCGCCATGGAAGCGGCTGTGGCGGAGGGGGTGGCGGGACGAGATGTGACACCGGCTGGAGCCCGAAGAGAACGGAAGGTGGACGAAAACGGTAACGCTGGTTTCGAAACCGACGAAAATAATTGCTGGTAGACTGAAACGGTACGCCCGTGACAGGGTCGCTGGTTTCGAAACAACCATTTTACTTTGTACCTGGTATACTAAACCACCTGGCAAGATTACCTCCCAGGTGTCAATGTCCATCCCTCACGAAGGGAAGTTAAAGGAAAACAGTTTCGCTGGCGACAACGGTAACGCTGGTTTCGAAACCATCTGCTAGCCTATCTCTACACGAACAGAGTAACTTCATTACAGCCGCGGGTTTCGCATCCAGCTTGTTGATTATCTCTTGTGGACCAAATCACTTAGCAAGACGACAGGTGCTAGTTTCGAAACCAGCAAGAGTTCCTATATATGTCGCGCCGTTCGTTGTAACTGCTTACTCAACACGCCTCTATGCGTTCTCATACTCGTTTCCGCCACGTATTTCAGCGTCATGACCAATATCCGGGATGTCCTGCAGAAGGTTCAGGTGAAGGTGTCGCAAACCTCTATACCACACATGGAGACCGAGATGTGGAAGGAAGTATCGGCAGGCCTGCACGATAGCCAACAGCCATGACGGCAACGGTGACTCTCTCTCTCTATGTGCTTCCTCTCGCCCGTAACCCCAGTGCGAAGGGTGCCAACGTCAACGGCGGGGTCCATAAAGAGGGTTACTAGTTTTGGACGGGTTATTATGTCTTGACCCACAGCGGACGACCGCACAAAGGAAGGCGGGCTGCTACCTCCAAACTTGCGAGGGCGGATTTTGACCACTCCCTATCTTCCGAATACATAGTTTCCCTGGGGAGGTGGTTGGATCCCTGCTGACAATGGTTCGGGGGGGGAGGGCGGGATCCCTAAGACTGACAGCGCGTCGAGGGACTGGCGAAGCGGTGTGGAAGAGGGACGCACCACTCGTGGGCGGGGGGGGGGGTGGAAGTTGTAATTGCTCAGAGAAGAGCGGCCCCCTAATCTATTAAGTTGCAGGTAGAAGATGTCAGTGGTAGCAGTAGATTTTACCAGGTACAAGTTGGTCCGTGCTGGCGCCATTTCCACCCATCGTTTATCTTAGGGTTAGGGTTAGGGTTAGGGTTAGGGTACTATGCAGTTCATGTTCTTGTCGCGTTGCAGCGTTGCAACGTGTTTGTTTTCTCATTCCGTTACCAATTAATGAAAACCCTGCTGAAACCACTTATCCATGCCGGGTGCTACCAACATGATGAAGTCAGGGAGGCGAGACACGTACGTGAGGCTTCAGGATATAGATCTAACATAGCCGGTTTCGAACCGGCGTTTTAGCGCTGATATCTTCGTTTTTTAAATGTTTTTGTTAAACGTTTAGGGGGGGGGTTATCGTGAACGACTCGTGTGCAGGACCAAGATACGTTATTACTTGATTATATTGAGGCTGGGAGTTTGGGGTACTTGGTACTTGTATATATACTTTTTTTCCAAAACCGTCAGATTTATCCCCTTGAAGGATTCATAGTTTCCACGCACAAATGGAGCAGCTTCGCCCGTTCCCCCCCCCTCCCCCTCCCCCCCCCCCCCACCCCCGCTCCCTTTAGATCAAAACCAGGCCCCCACGTCCTTCAAAACTCCGCCCTCCCCTCACCGGTTATTCGACTTACAGGATTCACTTGATAAACGGATGCATTTCCTTCTACAGCTAGCTGTCAGATTTTGTCCCCCTCACAAGCGGGTTTTACAGTTCCAGCGCACAGATTGACTAACATCACCCCGCTGACCCTGATAGCTACACTGTAGTTGCAAGGGGAGTCGCTGACCTATATCCTTAATGAGGGCACACAACCCGTAATACGCGCGATCAGAGTATCACACACAGATTACATAGATGAGTTTCGACGAAATCTTCGATCTCACAGCTGGAGTGTATTTTCATTTTTTATAATAGTCTAGCCTATACTACCAGGTATAATATATTCTGGGTTGCATGCTGCATCGAACATCAAACCTTCTAGAATAGTAAACATTACAAGGCAGATGATATAAAGGGATGTCTTATTGCTTCAATCGTCAGGTTTGTCCCCTTTGAGGATTTATAGTCTCCGCGCACATATTGAAATGTCCAGCCCCCCGCCCCTCCCCCCCCTCCCCTCCCCCTCCCCTGACCCCTCTTGTTCATGAAAAACCCCAACCCCCCCCCCCCCCCCCCCCCGTCCCCCGATCCCCCCCCCCTTGCGCCTAGTTTGTCCAAACGCCCCACTCACAATCAAAAACGGCCAGAGTAATAAACACCTATACGCAGTTGATATCACGTCATTATCTTTCTGACCATCCATGACGTAGTTTTCAATTATTTTCCCCCCACCCCCCCCCCCCGAAAAACCCCCCCTTCAACGCCCCCTCTTTTCCAACCACCCCCACGATCGCCTAGACCTAGCACCACGCGTACAACAAGCCCTGACATATCTTTGATCTCACAGCCGAAGTGTATTTGAATATTATTTGTGACCTAAACCTGCTAAAAAATCTCCCCCCCCCCCCCCCCCCCCCCCCACGTTCTCCCTTACTCAAACGCCCCACCAAATATCGAAATCCGCCACATTAATAAACACTTCACGCACAGGATATCGCCTCATTATCTTTCGAGAGCCATCCATGCCGCTGCTTTCCCCCCCCACCCCGCCCCGAACGCCCCCTTCTTCCCCATCACCCGCACCATCGCCTAGACCTAGCACCACACGTATAACAAACCCCTCACCTAAAACCCTTCCTTCCCCCCCCCCCCCCCCCCCCCCCCAACCCATCCCAACCCCACCCCCTCGAACACTCCACCCTCTCTCTACTCACTGATTGTACGACTTACCACAGGATATACATGATAAACTGATGCATTATTTCCAAAACCGTCACATTTATCCCCTCAAAATAATGTACAGTTTCCACGCACATATTATTGAGCTGCCCCACACGCCCCCCCCCACCCCCGCCCAACCCCCCCTCCCCCCCCCAATAATAAACTGGTGCCAAAACCATCAGATTTATCCCCTTGAAAGGATTTATAGCTTACATGCACAAGTTGCCCCCCCCTCCCCCCCCCCCCCCTCCAACCCCGCTCGCTTTTGATCAAAACCAGGCCCCCACGTCCTTCAAAACTCCGACCCCCCCCCCTCACCGGTTATTCGACTTACAACATTCACTTGATAAAAGGATACATTTCCCTCCACAGCTGTCAGATTTTGTCCCCCTCAGATACGGGTTTTATAGTTTCCGCGCACAGACTGACTAACATCACCCTGTTGACCCTGATAGCTACACTGTAGTTGTAGGGGGAGTCGGCGACCTATGTCCTTAATGAGGACACACAACTCGTAATGCGCGCGATCGGAGTATCACACACAGCTTGCAAAGATGAGTTTCGACGAAATATTCGATCTCACAGCTGGAGTGTATTTTCGTTTTTTATAATAATATACATGTGCGTGTGTATGTAGTCACAGCACATTTAATGGGTTTGTTTAGACGAGAAAATTATTTGGGTGGTGCGTATTCCAACAGCACAGCATCCACGACGACTGCACATCACACGCCACACCATCCAAGCACAGGTCATCCCACAACGAAAGTAAGGGTTCTATTTGTGTCGGGGTTGGGGTCAGGGTCGGGGCAGCGTTGCCGCCCCCCCGATCACCACCCACAAGCCTGCCCACACTAGCCTCGATTGGATATGCTACAAAAAAAAAAGAAATGTACTCTAGCTGTGAGATCGAAGATTTTGTCGAAACTCATATTTGCAAGCTATGTGTCATACTCCGATCGCGCGTATTTCTGTGTGTGTCCTCATTAAGGATACAGGTCGGCGACTCCACTTGGAATTACAGTGTAGCTTGTACCGGGGTCAACAGGGTGATGTTAACCAGTTCTGTGCGCGGAAACTATAAAACCCGTTTTTGAGTAGAACAAAATCTGACAGCTGTGGAAGGAAATGCATCATCAGTTTATCAAGTGTACCCTGTGAGTCGTATAACCGGTGACGGAAGGACGGGGTTTTTAAGGGCATTAGGGCCGGGGGCGGGGGGGTGGGGGGGTTGAGAAGGAGGGGGGAGGGGGGGGGGGGCGAAAGGGGGGGGGGCGTACTCATTTGTTGCTTGCCTTAGTCATTTGACCATTGACCATGCACCCCGTACGAGATGGATCACCGTTCCTACTCCTTATAGAGACACCTCCAACATGTGAGCGCTCATTACGCTTCTTCCATATATTACGTAGAAACTGTTTGCTTATTATATTCCCGTCCTGTTTCGGCGTCTGCGGCCGCCATCTATCTCCTATCATAGCGATCGTTTTCTCACAACTCTCCAGTCTACCAAACTCTTCCACCTCACACACATCAAGTTTCCTCATCTATCTCCTCCTCTTACGCATCTCGTTTCTCTCTGTATATTTCACATTCTCCTACTACTACGTGAATCCTACTCTATCATTGTGCCACACAGGCACATATTTGTAGCCACGTCCTTCTCCTCTCGACTACTGGTATATCTCTTTCTTCTTTCGGGTAGGTCTAAGTCCCCTACACGAAATAAATAGCAGTTTCCTCTTTTTCGCGTAGTCCATTGGGTCGTGCAGGTACGTTTTCTTTTCATTATCTTCCCTCGATCCCCCGTATATCTCTACGTGGTTCTCCTCTTTCACCTTATTTCTAAGCGCTAGCCCCTTACCTTTCTTCTATACTTTATTTTGCTTCTATCTTGTACCCGCCAAACTTCTCTATAGACAATACCTCTTCTTGATATCCCCCTATATCCTTCCGCATTTGCTCCCACCTCGTACGTCATCCCAACTTACTTACTCCAGCGCGGCCTTTCGTCGTTCTCTCCCACACAGCCCTATCAACTTGTATGGCTGGCAACCCATTTTCTGGAATATTCCTTACTTTATGTTGCCATTTCAACTTCCTCACGTTTCTATTTGTTTAAAGTGAATGCGTTCCTCCTAGTTCTGCTCTTAATAATACTGTATTTCTTGTCGTACTTGAGTATCCTAGTATATTTTTAGTTGCAGCATACTGTCATCTGCACTGCTTCCAGGTGTCTTTCGAACTTCGCGTTCCCTTCCCACACTTCACTGCATACTCAAACTTTGGTACGATCACATTAATCAGAGCACATCTTTTAATCCTAGTGTCAAGGTGCGGGTCTGTTAGTATGGCATCCATCTTGTCTACTTGTGAGTTACCCATTCCTGATACCTTCGCTATGGGTGCCTCGCTAGAGCAATCCTTTGATATCTCTACGGCAAGGTACGTGTACTGGTCTACGATCGGTAGTTTGTCTTTTTGTTTTTTCTTTTTTTTTATCCTCCGGCGGATGGGGAAAAATAAATCTCTAGCTCACCACACTTCCACGTATTTTCATACGCGTCGTGTGTCGATTTAACTCAGTTGCTTTCGCAGCCCAACGCTAGCTGGCGCACCCTTTGGGTCCCATTGTAGGTATAGCGTAAGCTGTCCCTATCAGTGGTCTTCGTTATAACCCCGGCAGCGCAAGCTGCCGTTCGTTGTATACGGATGCGTGTATGTCGACCCGGCCTGTCCCTTCCTTGAGGGTCAGTTTCGGTGGAGATAGCCACCCAGAATGTCATCTTTCCGGGTAGTGTGGGACTTGCGCAAGCTCACCCACTAACAAAACCCCTGGCCATGGGAGATGGCCTTCCGCAGGACTTGGTCCAGTTACGGTCCACCCTACCCATTCGGGCGTTGGTCCTCGGCTTCTCCCTACTTCCATTTGAACTTTACCGGATTCACCTTATCCTCGGCACATACAACTACTGCGCATTTTTTCACGTTCCCTGTCACTCTCTATTCCCTAGTGGAATCTAGTGTTTTCTCTGTATGTTTCTGCAACCCTTCTGATGTTGCTGATATCCCTTCGAAAGCACCCGCAAACATCAACCCCGACACCGTATCTTCCCCCACCGTGACTCTTTCCTTGCTGCTTCGACTGCTAATATCATGTCATTAATATATACCAGGTATATATATACCTGGTAGTCTATGGACTATACCTTGAATATATTAGGTAATAGTGTACATCCATGTATATGCAAATCCTTGCACAACATGAACATATTTAGATATTTCCCCGTCCAGCATCACGACACTTCTTGCACATTCCGTCATATTTTCAGCATTCTCCACATATTTCCTCTGATCCCTGGGCATATCAGGGAGAGTATTTTTCACGTTCGACTAAAAAGTGTTACGGAACTAGTGGGGTATTAGTCCGTTTGACCACTTGCAAAACGTCAGCCAATAGCTTACCCAAACTAAGCCTTATAACACCCCCCCTGAAACGGGGGGGATAGCAAGTCGGCCGGATACACGGCGTCGGGCGGACCTGTCAATCATCCAAGCCGTTTCATTTCCTGGGTATACCGGGTAGAAGAAGAGTAATTTTCAAGTTCGACATGGCAGCATGGGGAAAGCCTGAAAAAGTTTAATATAATATGGTGGATGTGGGACCACGATCCAAAAAACCCATGGTCTGTCGACGACGCCATTTGCTAAGGAATTTGTGGCCGTTTGACCACTTGCAAAAGGTTGACCAATAGCTTACCCAAACTAAGCCTTACATTATGACACTAACTCACGCTCTCGCGCTTTCCGCAAGTCAATTTGTGCACAAGAAAAAGTGCCCACGAATTTGTACGAGTATGCAATCGGGGGGGGATTCGAACTCACGAAACTGACCTATACCAGGCTCGAGGATAACCTGATTTGCCAACGGAGCGACCGGTATTTATTAACATGACCACTAATTAGCGAGTGACTTGTATGGGGAGCTTGTGAATTTCCACTGCTAGCAGCAGCTGCTGTAGCTAAATACTACCATCACGACTAAAAATGCGTGCCAGATAGGATTGCTATTTTTCAGTAGGTGTATATTCTTGACGCTAATAAACTGATATTCCCACCCATTTACATCCAGCACAATTGTAACAATCCATGCCGATGCCGAGCTCTGACGCCAACTTATAAGACAGAGATACACATTACAAATATAGCAAGCAGAGTGATGTGGTTATTTATGCAATGCCGCCGGCAATGAACAAGAATAGGGGGAAAAGTGACTCGTAGTCAGCACATGGACTTCAATGTTGTTGAGGAACGCTTGATGTGTCCGCGTTCAATTATCTACGTTACTTCGTTCGGCATAATATGATACTTTGTTCGGCATGGGCTGGGAGGTGTAGCATAGACCACAGCAGTTCGGAACCCCAAGAAAATAATACCTGGAACTTCGTTCGGCATCATCATATTATAAAAATTGAAAATACACTCCAGATAGATGTGAGATCGAGGATTTCGTCGAAACTCATCTTTGCAAGCTGTGTGTGATACTCCGATCGCGCGTATTACGGGTTGTGTGTCCTCATTAGACTAAGGATATATATGTACTCCGGAGTATATAATTATCCTCCGGCGGATGGGGAAAAATAAGGCTTTAGCTAACCACACTTCCACGTGTTTTCATACGCGTTGTGTGTCGATTTAACTCAGCTGCTTTCGCAGCCCAACGCTAGCTGGCGCACCCTTCGGGTCCTATTGTAGGTATAGCGTAAGCTGTCCCTATCAGTGGTCTTCGTTACAACCCCGGCAGCGCAAGCTAAGGATATAGGTCGGCGACTCCCCTTGCAACTACAGTGTAGCTATTAGGGCCAACAGGGTGATGTTAGTCAGTCTTTGCGCGGAGACTATAAAACCCGTTTTTGAGGGGGAACATAGTCTATATATATGTTACTTCTTCTCTGCATGGGTTGGGAGTTGGGAGGTGAAAAATGTAAAGCATACCAGGTATACCACAATTCGCAGCCCCAAAAAATACCTGGAGTCAGGTTGTTGGTCTACAGAGCCTCGTTGGTTCTAATAGTTCATCCTACATTATAGCAGAGACTCTCGACCATATGAGGACACACAACCCGTAATACGCACGATCGGGGTATCACACACGGCTTGCAAAGATGAGTTTCGACAAAATCTTCGATCTCACAGGTGGAGTGTAGTCTTACTTTCATAATATCGTAGTTTCGATTAATTGGTACGTAAGGTTCCCTCGAATGCCTCTCCACCGCATGTAGCATGCGTTGTCCGAGATTATGCGGTACACGTATAGGTATACACGAGCGAGCGGTGTCTTCTGAGATTTTTTGTTCCTTTTTTTTTTTTTTGCACACTTCTGCTTTCAAGCTTCTGGACAAGCCGTGGTCACAGGTGTCGTCCCTTCTCCCCCCCGGGTCTTGCCTTCAATTTTATCGCGCATAGGGTTCGGCAATCTCACTGCTCGTCGATTTTTCATCGAGTGTTGCTCACTCACGCCGTCGCGCTTTCCGCAAGTCAATTTGTGAGCAAGAAGAAGAGTCCCCACGAATTTATACGAGTATGTACTCAGGAGGATTCGAACTCACGAAACTGATATTTCCTTATACGCCACCGGGGCGACCGGACTCAAAGAAGATAGAAGGCACCGACTACAAAAGTAGGAGCGAGTGGCAAAAGATCACCAACAGCTAGACACCGGTACTTGTTCTAACCCTACTTAGGTCTGTGAATGCAGTACCAGCCCGCCAACAAAATGTTCTTATTTCATTGGGAGTGGCTCTCAGATTGTTGTTGCGACACCACCCTGGAACAACTTCGAGCATACATATATGTAGTCTAGGCTATTAGTATAGGATGCGGTGTAGCGCTCGCCGCTCTGAACAAAATTTCTTAATCCAATTTTGTTAGTTAATACTTGTAGCGTCCGTCCGCCGGAACGTGAGCATCACTTTCTTAGTTCCTGGTACCTGGTGCCGTCGGTCGTTATGTCGTCATGCTGTTGTATCAATGAAAATTGATATTATGTTGGCACTTTCTTATTGGTGGGGGCCAATACTGCTGTATATCATACTGACAAAAAAGATTGCTTCTCACCAGAACAGCAGTGAGCGTGGTAAAGTAGTATATATCTCTTTTCCGACAACCTGCACGATCGCCTAGACCTAGCACCACGCGTATAACAAGCTGCTACGTATCTTTGATCTCACAGCCGAAGTGCATTTGAATATTATTTGTGACCTAAATCCTCCTGAAAAATCTCCCCCCCCCCCCTCTTGCTCTCCCTTACTCAAACGCCCCACCAAATATCGAAATCCGCCACATTAATAAACACTTCAAGCACAGGATATCACGTCATTATCTTGCGAGAGCAATCCATGCCGCTGTGCCCCCCCCCCCCCCCCCCCGCCTCGAACGCCCCCTTCTTCCCCATCACCCGCACCATCGCCTAGACCTTGCACCACACGTATAACAAACCCCTCACCTGAAGCCCTTCCTCCTCCCCCCCCACCCCGCCCCCACCCCCCACCTCCCCCGCAACCCATCCCAACCCCACCCCCTCGAACACTCCACCCTGTCTTTGCTCACTGATTGTACGACTTACCCCAGGATATACATGATAAACTGATGTATTATTTCCAAAACCGTCACATTTATCCCCTCAAAATAATGTATAGTTTCCACGCACATATTGAGCTGCCCCCCCCCCCCCCCCCCCCCCTCCCCCGCCCAAACCCCCCCCCCCCCGCCCCCAATAATATACTGGTGCCAAAACCTTCAGATTTATCCCCTCGAAAGGATTTATAGCTTACATGCACAAATTGCCCCCCCCCCCCCCGCTCGCTTTTGATCAAAACCAGGCCCCCACGTCCTTCAAAACTCCGCCCCACCCCCCTCACCGGTTATTCGACTTACAAGATTCACTTGATAAAAGGATACATTTCCCTTCACAGCTGTCAGATTTTGTCCCCCTCAGAAACGGGTTTTATAGTTTCCGCGCACAGACTGACTAAAATCATCCTGTTGACCCTGATAGCTACACTGCAGTTGTACGGGGAGTCGCCGACCTATGTCCTTAATGAGGACACACAACTCGTAATGCGCGCGGTCGGAGTATCACACACAGCTTGCAAAGATGAGTTTCGACGAAATCTTCGATCTCACAGCTGGAGTGCATTTTCATTTTTTATAATATATACGGAGTATATATATCCATGTACAACAACAACTTATGAACCTACGTTGTTTACTACGACTAAGAACTGGGTTGCATACTACATGTAACATCAAACCTTCTAGAATAAAAAACATTCCCAGGTGGGTTATATAAAAGAGTGTCTTCTTGCTGCAGCCGTCAGATTCGTCCTTTATAGTTTCCGCGCACATATTGAAATGCCCCCCCTCCCCCCCCGATCCCTCTTGCTTAAACGCACCACCTGAAATCAAAATCTACCAGAGTAGTAAACACTACCAGCCAGCTGATATCATCTCATTATCCATCTAGCCATCCACGCTGAAGCTCCAACTCATCTTCGCCATCCGCCCCCCCCCCCCCCTCTTTTTGTTCCCCGCCTAGTTCGTTCAAACGCCCCACTTACAATCGAAATCGGCCAGAGTAATAAACACTTCTAAGCACTTGATATCACGTCATTATCTTTCTAGCCATCAATGACGTAGCTTTCATTCATCCCCCCTCCCCCCTTCCAACGCCCCCTCCTGCCCCACACCCCGCACGATCGCCTAGACCCAGCACCGCGCGTATAGCAAGCCCCTACATATATATTATTAATACGCGCGATCGGAGGATCACACACAATGTTGCGAACATCAGTGTCGACCAAATTCTTGATCTCATAGCTGGAGTGTATTTTAATATTATATGTGACCTAAACCTCTTAAAACCCCTCCCCCCCCCCCCCCCCCCCCCCCCGTTTTATTTTTTTGTTTCCTCGCTTTTTCTTGATTAAACGCCCCACCTAATATCGAAATCCGACAGAGTAATAAACACTTCCACGCCCTGGATATCGACTCGTTATCGTTTCAGAGCCGTTCATGCCGCTGCTGCAATTCCCAACCACCCCCGCCCCCAACGCCCCCTCCTTCCCCACCACCCGCACTATCGCCTAGACCTAGCACCACGCGTATAGCAAACCCCTACATCTATGCGACCTAATACCCTCCCCCCCTGCCCCCCGCCCTCCCCGCCACATCCCCCCCCCCTCCCCCACAAGACGGATTTATAGTTTCCACGCACAAATTGACCTGCCCCACCCGTCCCCTCCCCCCTCTCCCCCCCTCCCGCCCCCTTTTGATCAAAATCAGGCCCCCACGTCCTTCAAAACTCCGCCCTCCCCCCACCGGTTGTTCGACGTACAGTATTCAGTTGATAAACGGATGCATTTCCTTCCACAGCTGTCAGATTTTGTCCCCCTCAGAAACGGGTTCCATACTTTCCGCGCACAGTCTGCCTAACATCACCCTGTTGACCCTGATAGCTACACTGTAGTTGCAAGGGGAGTCGCCGACTTATATCCTTAATGAGGACACACAACCCGTAATACGCGCGATCGGAGCATCACACACAGCTTGCAAAGATGAGTTTCGACGCAATCTTCGATCTCACAGCTGGAGTGTATTTTAATTTTTACAACATCAAAAATCGCGGACCTATGAGGACAAACCCCCAGTAATCCGCACGATTGCAGTATAACACACAGCTTGCAAAGATGAGTTTCGACAACACCGTTGATCTTACAGCTTGCAAAGATGAGTTTCGACAACACTTTCGATCTCACAGCTGGAGGAGTGTATTTTTGTTTTTATAATCTAAAGAACATACCTGATACCGTGCGGACGGGCAAGCCGACAAAATGTTTTTTCATCATTCATACATAAATACAGTGGCCGAGGACCTTCCCTCGGAAAGTACCTGAAGGATCTGGGTTCGGGGACGGGCTGTACTTTAACAGTCAGTTGTGCTAAACTAACTATCGTATGCGAAGTACTGTATATATGTATGTATATATGTACCTGTACACACAGCGGTAATAGTAGTACTACCGCTTGGCTCAGTTTCGTCACACATCCTTGATAATACGTGTACCACTAGCACAAACACCATATACTATAGTATAGACTATATACATGCGAGAGTATCATTGAGACCCTTGTGGATGGTTGCATGACGGACGTAGACCCTCAGCGCGGCTCAATAGAGCGAGCTCTGAAAAACGCACGTCGAAGTTCTCCTGTGAGTCCTTGGCCTCCGGCGTCGTGCGAACCACACCAACCTCTTGTACGGCAAGACCCTCTAAATGCGAGAGCATCGAAACGACCATCCGGAAACATCGGCTCTTCTTCGCTGGGGCAGTGTTACGGCGAAGCAAGAGGCGATCAAACAGTCGGATGACGTTTGCGAAGATAGACGCGGAGAAAACCCGGGATAGGGTGGGCCACCGAACAACTGGCGAACCCTGAGAGATGACCTAGCGGGTTTTTTTCCAACGAAGGTTCCACGGAAGATTCCCCGCGTCAGTTTGGAGCTGAACCTGAAAGGTGTGGTTCAGTGCAGCAAAGAAGGCGGGCAAGTAGTAAGTGGTACAGGGGATACTCGAAGCACCCGAACGGTCGTGGCCAGGGTGGGACGTACAGGGGGAAAGAAGAGCTCGGGGCCCCACGCAGACCGATTGCGTGACGCACAAATCCAAGAGGGGGTTTGGGGGGGTAGGGAAACCGCCGTTCGTTGTTGAAGAAAGAAAGAAGAAGGCAGCAGACAAGGTAGCAAGGCACCAGGCCGACTAGTAGGTAGACTCTGTCTCTGCGTAACCTCAAGATACTGCGACTACATCGTGTTCTGTTCGTGTCTTTGCTTCATGGGTTGCCTGCTCCATCCCCCTCGGGGGTGTGTCAGACCATGTCGGCAGCCGATACTACTGCGGTACTACGGTACGCCCCCCGCCGGTATGCGGGTTCTCGCTGAACCGGTCTTCCCCTTCTCCCTTCCACCCCTTTTTTCCCTTTCTTCGTCCCTTAATACATTACTCTGTATTTTATTTGGTTTTTCGGATCTTCTTAGGGCTCCAGCACCTTTAAAAGTATTTGTGCCTTTGTGTGACCACGGACTCTAGATGATTGACAAAGAGTTAAGGTGAGACAACAACACAACTATACATGTACTACGAGCATGCATGTATTATACATGTACTTCAGAACGCAGTTCCGGCTGGGTGACGTCATCGGCTTCGTTGCTGTCCTTCTTTGCTTGTTAATTTTTTTCAGGTTCGCTCTTGTACGATGTTCGTATCATGTCCATACGATGTTCGTATCATGTCCGGGAGAAAAATTAAAAGAAATTTTGAAGTTATGCATGTACCTCGTAGCTGGTATGACGTATGGGCACCACTGCTGTCGTCAGAAAAAATAGTGGTAGGTGATGATGTGGTGATAGGGCACGTGGCCATGCCCGTCGTCCTACAGCAGCAGGTATCTTATACCTGGTACCCAACATGTTAGCATGGTTTCTGCCTACTACGGCGTTGGTTGGGTGATGCCATCTATCTGCCTATTTATTGCTAGTGAATGGTTGGTGACTGTCTGTTTCGCTTGGTTAAGTTTTTTAAACAAGTTTATTATTCACTGCTATTATTACTACTACTAAGAGTTTGTCTCCCCAGGACGCATCGGCACGGACACTTTGGTTGTGCGGGATGCTGGACGCAGAAGAGTGACAATATCAGCTTGACGTGAAGTGCACACACGCAGCTGGGGGACGGAGTTCTTCGTCGAAACTCATCTCTTCGCAAACTGTGTTGTGCGATACTCCGATCGCGCGCGTTACTTACTTATGAACAAGGCTTAGTTCTGGGTAGGCAATTTGTTAACGGTCAAACGGACTAATACCCTCAAATTCTTTAGCAAATGGCGTCGTCGGTGAGACTATGGTTTTTTGGGTTGTGGGTTCGAATCCCATCACCCACCGACAATAAACGTTTACGATTTTTCCCTTGTCGAACTTGAAAAATACTGTAATACCCTTCCCGGCATCCCCAGGAAATAGAACCGCGTGGATACTGACACGTCCGCCCGTGTACCTGGCCGACCTGCTATGCCGCCATTTTAGAGGGGGAGAGTGTTTGTAAGGCTCAGACAATAGTTTGGGTCGACAACCCTATCGCATAACCTCACGCTGCTCGATACCGTGTTGCAGCAGACTGTGTTGCTGGATGGAGCTTGTGAGGGTTCATAACACGCTATCTAATAGTAACGTGTTGGTGAATATTGTGCAGACAATAATGTGCAGACTTAGTGTGCAGTGTGCAGACATTAAGGTGCAGTGCAGACAGTGCAGACAGTGCAGACAATGCAGACAATGCAGACGGTGCAGACAGTACAGACGACATATGTCTTTGGCTGTGATGGCGGGATCACAAAAAACAATGTAGACTATATACTTGTAATGTGGCGTGGTGAGAAAAGAGATGTGGGAAGAGGAGAAAAACGGTCGACGCACGAGCCACACCTGGCTCTGCAATGAATGATAGCTCTGCATCGATCGTGTTGAGATGAAGTCACGTTCCGTTGAGCAGGGAAGCAGCGGCAGAAGGCTCTTAGTTAGTCGGTATTGCTCGATGGCTTGGCGACACGTTGCGCGTTGGTTGGAGGATCGGAGCATTCCCAACGAGCCTACACGTAACACAATCAATCAATATCAAGATACTTCGAAGTATATAGTAGCAATAGAAATCTGCAAGAAGAGGATACCTCGGGGTGATCCGTCCCCCATAACTCTTGATTGATCGATGATGGTTGATGTTGTCTTGGGGGCAGGTTCCGGAGTCCGGAGGGCTGTTGGTTGGTCTGTACACACTCATTGACGGCTTGTGGCGACAATTATGCACAGAGCAGCGGAGGGATTAATATTGTACTATTTATACTACTCGTAGTCACCCTTGCTTGGTGCTTTGTTTTTCAACGGTAGCGTAGTATTATTGTACTACAAGTAGTCAACTTCTAGTGCTTTATTTTTCAGCGGTGGTAGTATTGTACACTACTACTACTATTACTATGCTATTACCATCAGGTACTACTTCTGTTAAAGTAGTCACCCGAAGGGCTTTAATTTTCAGCGGAAATATTGTACTAACACTGTATAGTATACAGTAGTATATTTTACTGTAGTCACACTCAAGGTTGTTTTGTTTCAGCGGCAGTAGTAGTGGTTTTCTCTATCTACTCTACTCTTCTTACAACAGCCATCTTTAATAGGCCCACTTTTCAGTGGCAGCGTCGCGGTAGTCACCTTTGTTTTCAATTGGGCTTTATAGTTCAGCGGATTTCAAGTACTACTAGCATTCATCTTTAATATTCGGTGGCTATATTTTTCATCGACTCGACACTCGCGCAAGTAGCACCTTGCCTGGTTACCTGAATACTAAATAAATAGAGGTATGATATGATTATTTTGGTTTCCGTTTGGTTTTGGCGATATGCGCCTTCTTCTCCAGATAGGATACCAGGTGTCATATAATAGTCTCTTGATACACTGCACCAACACATCGTATATTTAAGTCCTATTTTCAAGGTCTAAAGTCGTAGTGAAGTGGGCGTGTGTCCCCTACCGCGGCCTTGCGCATACCTGGTACTCCCTGCTTACCAGTATTATAGTAATTTCCAGTATACACTCCTTACCAGTATACTCCTTACCAGTATACTCCTTACCAGTATACTCTTTATAGTATATACAAAGGGAACAGTAAACTCTGACGTCTCATATATCAGCTACCCGGTGGTACGTTGGCAAGCGGAGGCCGGCTGCCTTTCTTTGATGATGGGTACATGTATGATACATAGAAACAACGATTTAACCCTGTTACTCTTGGGGCCAATCCTTTTGGGTTAAAAAAAAAAACACATAGAACACATATAACACATATTATAACACATATAGACTAGTCTAGACTGTATATTCAGCATTTTCAACGGGCGCAGTGTGAGTGTGCAGTGCGTACGATGAGCCGTGCTACGCACATACATGCATGTCGTATAATAAGAGTCCTTGCATCGTGGTCTGAGGTTGAAAAGCGTCGTCCCACCCCCTAACTTACAGTAATATTGCAGCACGCGTTTTCCCCTGTAGCTCCGAGGCTGTAACCGATATTTAAATTCGTCGAAACTTTTCGTTAATAACCATGTGATGTGACACAGCAAGGATAGTCCGCACTATTTTTCCCAGGGAACACAGGAGCGCACAGCAACAGTAGTGCCAGGGAGTCAAATTTTTTATTTCGGTGTTTTCGAATGTTTGGATTCGAATTTCGTGCCGTCGGTGAGAGTTTACCTGTTCCGACTGCTGCATAATACAATATGTATGTATGAAACATGCCCGCGTCGTCACAAAACCCAAGATCCCCAATAACACTTCTGGAGTGGAAGATTTTCAATTGGAAGATTTCATCTCAAAAGTTTCGTATTATCTACCGAATGCTGTTGCACCGTAAGGAAGGGGAGCGACGTTCGTCACTGAGCCTTATGGTGTCCCTGTTACGGTAGAGACTTGCCAACTTGGGCACGCGACGTTGTTAGCATACTGGTGCATTCTTTCCAAAACCGTCAGATTTATCCCCTCGAAAGGATTTATAGCTTACATGCACAAATTGCCCCCTTTCCCCCCCCCCCCCCCCCCTCCAACCCCGCTCGCTTTTGATCAAGACCAGGCCCCCACGTCCTTCAAAACTCCGCCCCACCCCCCTCACAGGTTATTCGACTTACAAGATTCACTTGATAAAAGGATACATTTCCCTTCACAGCTGTCAGATTTTGTCCCCCTCAGAAACGGGTTTTTTTATAGTTTCCGCGCTCACACTGACTAACATCACCCTGTTGACCCTGATAGCTATACTGTAGTTCCAAGGGGAGTCGCCTGACCTATATCCTTCATGAGGACACACAGCCCGTAATACGCGCGATCGGAGCACCACACACAGCTTGGAAATATGAGTTTCGACAAAATGTTCGATCTCACAGCTGGAGTGTATTTTAATTTTTATTAATAATTTATATACAGTGTACCTCCGGTCCTAGTTCGATCGCGGTTGTTTCAGATATACTTCGAAGTATATATCATATGCGGCTGCTTCTTTATCGTGTTGCTCGGTTTGAGACGATGCACTTTGTTATTTGATGGTGTAGTGTTATACTAAAATACCAATGTTTGTGTTATCGAGGCCTTCACGAGATTCCCACGGAAGTTCCATGGTAAAACTATGCGAGAGCTACACGGGAGCACATGCCCCATGCAAGCACCATGGACGTCCCATGAAAATCCCGTGGACGCACGATGGAAGTCCCATGGAATTTCATGGAAAGCTCCACGGAAGTAAAACGGATGACCATGGGACCCCGGTGGAAGTTCCAATCAATGGAGAATGCCCCATGGAACTCCCGCATAATTCGGATGTAAGCACCATGGAAGAATCATGGAGGCTTATCCCATAGAACGCCGTAGAATTCCTATGATGGGAGGTTAGAAGTCCTACGGAAACCCAATAGGAGCACGGAACCGACGGAAGTCCTAATTAAGTACCATAGGCATTTCACAAAGTTCCCATGGCTGTTCGAAAGTTTCACAGAATCCCCATTGGACTGCCACGGGAGTGAGGAAGGCCAGCCCGAGTATGGCCGTGCCAAGTCGGAAGGGTCTACATGGGATTTCCACGGAATTCCCACGGGAATGTTTACGGCGCCAGTGAGTGGCTGGAAAATGCTAATAATGCGATGATTTGTCCGACCTCTTGCTGTCCTTACGAAGGCCTGCACGGAGGGCGGTAGCCAAGCTGTCGGCACCTCCCCCCGTTACACCCTCGTGGAAATGGAATAAAGTCAGTTGTATGTAGCGTAACAAAATTGAAACGAAACGGAATCCACATCTTGGGAAGTGGAAACCACGACGTGTTCGCTCAACATATCCCATGAGAGTTTTGCTAGGGTATGTTATTCAAAGGTAAAGTATGTACCAGGTACTTATGTACATACCCGGGTAAATACCCGCGACGCATAGGCACGTTAGGCACGGTCCTCGATACCTCACCTGAGTGTCAGGTACTTTAGGTACGGACCACGATACCTCACTTAAGTGTTAGGTACGAGAGATACGCAGCTCGCATACTTACCCGGGTAGACTATAGGTACACCCGTCCACGAAATACGCGGGTTTAGATACAAGCCTGGGGACGACCTCAATACCTTACCTAGATTATAGATACGTTATGCACGGATGTCGATACCTTACCTAAGTGTTAGGTAGGTTAGGTACGGCCGTGAACACCTTACCTAAGTTTTGGTACGCTAGGTACGACCTCAAAGACTTACTCGGTTAGTCTATTAGGCTATTATAGGTATATATATGCCTTACCTAACATGGCTTGGAATATTGCACCATTGTCACGCGTCACTGCTGTCTTTGTGTATCACTCGCATCACACGCATGTTTGCGTCCCATTGCACGTGTCGGACATTCACTTTGCGCTTTGGTGTAAGTTGGAATTGCTACATCCCGCGACATGGACGCTGTACTCTCCCGATACATCTCTCAATACGAGCCGGGTTCCCACGCTTTGCAGTTGCACTGATTTCCGCGGCACATGGGAAGGCGTCGTTATCTCAGGAACCTGTCATCTACACGTCGAACTTTACAACGGAAATCTTTTATATCAACATCTGCATAAACAACGATCCCTCCGTGTGGAACTGGTTCGGTTAGTCGTTACGAGTCATTGTACTACCTCCTAGCGCAGGCTACTCAACACCCCGCCTGCCCGACGCATAAACGCCGTCGGTTTAAAAAAGACACCCCGGTCATGGCCCGGCATCCGATTCGTGAGACCACGGGTCAGACTTCAGAGAAATTAGCTCATGTGTGAACAGCATCATCACCTACAGCGGGCACCTATCGACCCTCCGTTCTTCCTTTTCACATTGTCGCCACAACACGCCCCCAGCCTGACCCATGTGGGCGTCGGTGTCAAGCAGGAATTTCGGCTATTGACCGATCTTCCCTTCGTTCTCGACACCCCATCGCTGTATCATGTCCCGAGCCAACACATGCGAACGTCGGTTACGGGAATCCCGGTCGCTGCCCGGTAACAGCGTGCCGGTTCCATCCAACCGATCCTCCGTTCTTCCTTGAGGTCTCCGTCGCCGCTGCAGAGATCCCATGGGACTTCCGCGGAAGCACCCCGAGCGTCCTATGGGAGCTTGGAAGCTCCACGGACGTCCCACGGGACATCCTCGGAAGCACTGTATTTCTATGGATGTTCCCCACGGAACACGCATGAGACTTCCCTGAAAGCATAACAGGAGCCCCACCGCAAATCCACGGACGCCGCATGGAAACCCAATATGACATCTACGGAAGCACCACAAACGCCCCCTTGGAAGCACGGTTTAGGCCCTGGAGGAAACTCACGGAGGCACAATGAAGGCCTCCTGGGCCTCGCATGGAAGTCCAACGGTTCCACGGAACCCCGACGGAAGTCGCCCATGTTTCTATGGCGCTTCTATACAATCACAGCTCTCCCATGAAGACAAAATTACAGCGCTTCCATGGAAGTCCCATAGGATCTGGATCTTCGTGGTGTGTCCGGGGAAGGTGGATGGCGTTTACGTGAACTTATCATGTGGTTCCATAAGGTGATTTCATAGAATTACACTGCTGCGTACTTGCGTGGAATCCCCAAAATGCTTCGGGACTGCTTCCATGGGGATTCCATGGGACTTTCATTGTTCTTCTATTAATATTAGAAAATTCTTCTCTACTAGGGCTTTGATGGTGCTCCTATGATGGTTCCATACAGTTACACGATTCCTTGAAAATTCCACTGGGGTTTCCAAGTTCTTCCGTGGGAGGCCCGTCGAAGGTCTGTCGTGCTTCCATGCTCGGCACGACACAATTACCACAGTGCTTCCTCTTGGGAGTCCCATGGTGCACCCATGATGCTTCAATGATACGTTCATGGGATTTCCTGTGGCTTGGCCGTGGAATTTCCGTGGGACTTCCGCCATGAGCTTCCCATCGACACCCAAATAATATGAGTCAAACAACTCACACGGAAATCCGACGGAAATCGCATGGAAGGTCCATTCCTACATATTCGTCATGGCCGTGCCTTAAACTTTCAGAACGTGCCAGGTATATAGTCTAATACTTCGTATTAAATAATGAAAAAGTACACTTCAGCTGTGAGATCGACCAAAACGGATTTGGATCAAAACTCAGCTTTGCAAGCCGTGTGTGATAATTCGATCGCGCGTGTTACAGGGTGTGGATACCCTCGTGAAGTATACAGGTCAGTTACTGCCCTGCTAATGCCAGGGTGAACAGGACGAAGACCTTCAGCCTTGTTCTGCGCACAGGAACTGTATACTACCCGCATTGAGGGGATCAAACCAGACATCTATCTGTGGAATTCAGTATGCATAAAACAAATAATTGTTACAGTGTGAGATAACTTTCAGAGTGGGTTACTTGGGTCTACCAGGTTTGTACGCAAGTTCCTGTGTATTCCCTGCATATGTGGCAGGCCAGCTGAGGTCCAGCCCAGGTCTGATGCTCGGTTTGTTAGTGCCAGTCGATCGAGCCATGATGGAAAATGCGGTGCATGTCGATCGCTACTGCTCCAAAGTGATCGCTCTTCTGCTCTTGATATAGTCTAATGAAAAGGCACACTCACAAACCTGTAATGATCGAATGAAGACCGAAAAGTGAGATATGGCGTTCTTCGTCAGGCGTCAGGAGGTGCGCACTTGATCCTAAAGCTCGTAGAACGCCCATTTCACACACACCAGGGAATACACAAACTAGAGCGTGGATCCAAAACGCCAGACCCCTGCACTCCTACGGACGGGTGCTCTTGCGCCACTACGTAATGATGAAAGGTGCGTGCAGCCTCCTAGCCGATTGTTTTTGCTATTCCAAACAGCCTCCATGGTCATTGGGTAGAGCACCCACAGGCCACAAGATTTACCTCGCCTGTAAAGGCGTTGGGGAAAGTCGGAATTCATATCGTGAAAAATACGGAACGACTTCCTTCACAATTTAAGATATGTACAGGTCCGTTTGCAGTGAATATTTATGTGCGTGCGTCAACTACTGCAGTGTGTGGACTAGAAGTGTGACCCTGGCACCCCCACAATACCGGGAGAGAGCATGTCCATGTCGGGATCTGCGTCGAATAGGGAGTTGATAATCCTTTCGGCGTCGGGGGTTAAACAAGGCAAACATGCGTCTGAAGAGCCGGAAGGCCGAGAAAACGTTTAAACGTTGGACTCTCTAGAATATATAGGGGAAACAGCACAGAAGGGAAGGGGTATAACCCTCAACATGCAGGCCGTAGTCTGTAATGCCATACACCCTCGAATCCCCACAATGTCCGCACGGGGCACATCGGGGTTTCACCGGCCAGGCTCACGCTGCTTGCACCGTGAGGTGTTCGACGATTCGCATGAAGGAGGCGCCGAGGGGAGGCAAAGACGGGTGGGAAGGAAAGGAGAAAACGGTCTCGATGCCGGACCTGAGAGAGTGAAACATCGGGGGAGCGGGCACTATGTTGGAAGACGGAAAGAAAGGTGGAAACAGCTCAGCACCCGATGCTATATGCATAAAATGTTCAGGGTGTGTGTGCTGATAAGTCGGGGAGCGGCGAAAAACTCGTCTTGACGCTAGACCCAAAAATATGGAAAAGGGTGTGGAGGCAGGGAAAAACATGGTGAAGAGTGAGGAGGGAACTAACTCGGCGCTGGACCTGGTGTAAGGAAAACGTCGGGGGGGGGGGGCGTACGTTGAACGTCGGAGAGGGAAGAGGGAACCGTTCGGCGCCAGACCCTTCATATGGGAACCACTGAGGGGGGGTGGGGTATATGCCCTAGAAAGGAATAAACAGTTTCGGCGTGGGGGGAGGGGGGGGGGGGGGGGGTGGAGCAGGGCACACGAAGGAGCTTTTGACAATCGTGAGAGACAACAAAATGCCGTAGATGTCCCGTATTAATAGGCCAAGAGATCCCGAAATAATATACCGCCTTAATATAACGCAAAACGCGTTTTTGTTGGATCTTGTTTGGAAGTGCTTGCGAGGGAGGACCTTAAGGTAAGACATGGCAGGGTTATTGTAAAAGATGGGCGATGGCAACATGAAGCAAGGGGAGTGTAAAATATTGTGTTAAACCGTTAAAATTCATCTGTACCTTACCTGGTGCGTAATAGTTTTCTGTTCATATCGGACAGACGCATGTGTACTTCTAAAGCACACTTGTGGTGCTCGATTCGAATCAGATTGAAGCATGTACCTCAGGCAGGTCGAAACTGCAAAGAAAGCTAACTCGTGAAAGTTGAGCTACATTCACCAAACATATAGTTTAGAAACTTCAAAAAGCAGTACCGTTTTTTAACCTTCGAATATTTTCGAAGACATGCTCGAAGACAGGACTGCCAGTAATGGCCGATCCCACAGACCGCCGTCTAGGAACCCAGAGGCATGGTAAAAAGTATGCTCGAATGTAGCAAAGATCGACTCAGTCCACCACGGTTCTGACGTTATACTGCTGCTGGATCTTTTCCTGGTTTTTATGTTTATAATCTCCGTTGAAGATGAGCATTAACTATTTATCGACCACCACACTACTCCCTATATATTACGAAAACTACGGTTTCCTTTCATAGACTACGTGTCTGGCTCACTTACAGCGCACCAACAACCCGACAGGCACGAGATGCAGACAACAAAGACCGCGAGTTCGGGGGAGATCACTATATAGGCAGCGTTTTCATGATGTTTTAAGATATCGCTGTTTCAAAAGGAAGTTGAAGCATCGGGTGCTCTCGAAGCTGCAGTCGTCACGGCGCATCCTAGTTGCATCCCCGGGTTTCGTTTGTGGATGGGTACGACGATGCTGCGACGTGCATGTCTGATATATTTTTAATGCGGCTGTAGATAATCGCACACAGCGATTACCATGTGCCTTCGTCTCTGTCCCTTGCTCTCCAACAACTCGCGAGACGATCTATCTAAACGTTGGTATTGTTTTTTAGACATCTGACGGTTTCGAGCATGAGCTTCAACGTCGGTCACCCATAAAAAAATCGCACAAATACAACCAAACCAAGGGAAACCCATGATAGCACAATGGCGCCTCCCTCAAGAGTGTGTAACGTAGATGATCACCTAGCACGGGTGCTAGGTACAGAGATGCTTGCCTGGAGCTGAGTCGTAACTCACGCCTCTAGACCATAAATACATCCGTGCTTGGGGTCGGACATCCAGCCGGAGTCGATCCCGCAGATCGCCGTCTAGTAACCTAGGTGGAAGTATCATTGACATGGGCAGGGTGCTTGAGTGTAGCCGAGACCGTCTGGCGTGCCAAGCGCCGTACCTCGCAGTCCATCGGCGGTCCATTGCAAGATTGTGTACTCTTGGGCTGTTTCTTGGTGTTTTGGTTTATCGCTGCCCCTAAACGCTTGGAGCTCCTCTCGGGTATTTGAAGCGGTCCTTGAAGGTGGGGCTGCTATCCGCGGCTAATCCCGCAGGCTGTCGTGTAGGGACTCAGAGATTTCGTCAGGTGAATGTTCGCGAGTCTAGCAGGGGTGTTCGTGGGGTCGTGATATAGGCGATGTATCCCTCAGTCCGTCATTGTTATCACGTCAAACCAGTGCTGGACTGTTTCCTGGTGTTTGTGTTATGACACCGCCCTTTGGTCTGATCTAAGTCATACTTATAAGTATGAATTCTAAGTTATTTTCCCCGTGCTGTAGTTTTATTAGCTTTTTAGGTCCTTCTGGGGATACGGATGAAAAATATTGAGCTCTTACACTTTCATTCGTGTACCAGGTTTAGTCCACCTGCTAAACCCAGATTCACGTCCCCCCACAGCCCATTTGCATACAGGGTACTAATTATTGCAGGAGGCCATCGACACATGAACCCTGGGTAGCATTGCCGGCGGTGTGAGTCTTATCGTAGATTTTACTAAGCCGACGGCCGCTCGCACGAGCGCTCACGATGGTGGCACCGTCAGGAGGGCCGACCTTCCCGGGAGGTCGAAAGCCGGAGAGCACGCACCTGAGGAAATGACGCAAAACAAAGTTCCTGCGACGAGCGCGAGTCGCGCCCCGCGCTGAACCACTGACAGGGCATGCTTTTTGGCAGAGCCCGTCAGACGACTCCGACGTCGGGTCGCGCACGGGCGAGTAAAGTGCCGAGCGGGCGGGTTCGCGGCGCTGGAGGTTTCAACCGGAGCGTACCCCGACGAGGACCCCGCGCGGGGAGGCATTCAGCCGCGAGAGGGATGCGGTAAAACAAGTAACAACGTCAACTGCGCCCAAACATTATCTTAGGCATTTGCACTACACAATTCGGCATGTCTGGTACACGTGCCACTAACGAAGGGGTTACTGTTATTATGTTATTATTATGCAAACCTAGGGTGATGCGGCTGTCGCTACTATTAATACTTCGTGCCGCAACATTTGCGCTGAACTACCGGTACTGCTGTGGTGAACTATCATATACTCAGAAACAAAATTAAAATACTTAGACTATAAGCGCAAATAATTAGCATGAATATATATATATTATAAAAATTAAAATACACTCCAGCTGTGAGATCGAAGATTTTGTCGAAACTCATCTTTGCAAGCTGTGTGTGATACTCCGATTGCGCGTATTACGAGTTGTGTGTCCTCATTAAGGATATAAGTCGGCGACTGCTCTTACAACTACAGTGTAGCTATCAGGGTCAACAGGGTGATTTTAGTCAGTCTGTGCGCGGAAACTATAAAACCCGTTTCTGAGGGGGACAAATTCTGACAGCTGTGGAGGGAAATGTATCCGTTTATCAAGTGAATGCTGTAAGTCGAATAACCGGTGAGAGGAGGGCGGAGTTTTTAAGGGCGTGGGGGCCTGATTTTGATCAAAGGGGCGGGAGGGGGGGAGGGGTGGGAGGGGACGGGTGGGGCAGGTCAATTTGTGCGTGGAAACTATAAATATTTCTTGTGGGGGAAGGGGGGCAATGTGGCAGGGGGGGGGCGGGGGGCGGGGGGGGAGGGCTTTAAGTCGCATAGATGTAGGGATTTGCTATACGCGTGGTGCTAGGTCTAGGCGATGGTGCGGGTGGTGGGGAAGGAGGGGGCGTTGGGGACGGGGGTGGGTGGGAATTGCAGCAGCGGCATGGACGGCTCTGAAACGATAACGAGGCGATATCCAGGGCGTGGAAGTGTTTATTACTCCGGCGGGTTTCGATAGTATGTAGGTGGGGCGTTTAAGCAAGAGGAAGCGAGGGAAAAAAAAGAAAAAAAGGCGGGGGGGGGGGGGGGGGTGGTTTTCAAGAGGTTTAGGTCATATATAAATTTAAAATAAAGTATTTGGTAGACACTGATGTTCGCAGCATTGTGTGTGATCCTCCGATCACGCGTATTAAGCATATATAGTATAAAAATTAAAATACACTCCAACTGTGAGATCGAATATTTTGTCGAAACTCATCTTGCAAGCTGTGTGTGATACTCCGATCGCGCGTATTACGAGTTGTGTGTCCTCATTTAAAGATTTAGGTCGGCGACTCCCCTTCCAACTACAGTGTAGCTATCAGGGTCAACAGGGTGGTGTTAGGCAGTCTGTGCGAGGAAACTATAAAACCCGTTTATGAGGGGGACAAAATCTGACAGCTGTGGAAGGAAATGCATCAGTTTATCAAGTGAATGCTGTAAGTCGAATATCCGGTGAAGGGAGGGCGGAGATATATGTAGGGGCCTACTATACGCGCGGTGCTGGGTCTAGGCGATCGTGCGGGGTGTGGGGAAGGAGGGGGCGTTGGAGGGGGGGAGGGGGGATGAATGAAAGCTACGTCATGGATGGCCAGAAAGATATGACGTGATATCAATGGCTTATTATTAGTGTTTATTACTCTGGTCGATTTCGATTGTAAGTGGAGCGTTTGAACGAACTGGGCGGGGAACAAAGGGGGGGGGGGGAATGAGTTGGAACTACGGCATGGATGGCTAGATGGATAATGAGATGATATCAGCTGGCTGGTAGTGTTTACTACTCTGGCAGATTTTGATTTCAGGTGGGTCGTTTAAACAAGAGGGATCGGGGGGGGGGGGCATATATATGTACTATAACAATAAAAATATACTCCAGCTTTGAGATTGATTATTTCGTCGAAACTCATATATATTCCAAGCAGTGTGTATACTCCGATAGCGCGTGTTACTGGGTGTGTATCCTCATTAGTCTAAGGATATAGGTCGACGACTCCCCTTGGAACTACATACGTACAGTGTAGCGTGGACCAGGGTCAACAGGGTCATGCTGACCAATCTTTACGCGGAAACTATAAAACCCGTTCTTGAGAGGGACAAAATCTGACAGCTGTGGAATGCGCCAGTGTATTATGTATATCCTGTAGTTCTAATAGAGTCTCAATAGTAGTCGGGTAACCGGTGAGGGGAGGGGGGCGGGTATAGAGGGGACAGGTCGCATAAATGAATATGAGCGTACTGCGCGTGGAGTGCTAGTAGAGGTGATGTTGGGGGCGGCGGGGAAGGGGGGCGGAGGTTAATTGAAACTTGAAAACCATATGAATGAACTGGAGGAGCTACTGCACGCGGGTGGTTCGAAAGGTAAATAGATTATATCACCTATCGGGTATTGTTCAAACTCTGGCGAATTTTGATTTTTGGTGGGGCGGAAGTGGAGAGAGGAGGGAAGGAGGGGGGGGGGCGCCCTCCATAGTTGTGCAAAAAGGACGTGACTAAAAGAAGGGGAAGGTAATGGACGGTACCAAGAGGTTGAGGTGCTACATGGGTCTTGAAACACATATATGCCATTAATAATTGTGGGTTTTGTCGGAAGTGGTTTTGCGCACAGGCATAATATGTTAAGGTAGGTTTTCGTGCACTGAATAGAGGAATTGGAAAGACGAAACAAAACGCAAATAAGGAGGTTGTGTATAGTCAAGGAGAACTGTGGTGTTGTGGATAGGCGAGAAATAAACGGGAAGAAAGTGGAAAGAAAACCGCGGTTGAAAAAAACAAACGTGGATGAAATGTAGTGTAAGTAAGGAAAGCTCAATTGGCAAAAGTAGTAGCCAGACCTTAGCTGAATCTGGAGAAGTATTCGGACGGCATGAAATGTGCCGCGGGCGCTGAAGGATGGGAGACGAATTCCGTTTGCTTATTAAGTGGGAAAATCTCACCGCAACTGCAGGAAACAAACACAACGTCAACTAGAGCAGTAAGACCAAGTCCCTGACCTTGAGGTACGCGAAAAATGCAACACCCACGCTGGAAGTCAGGCCATTCCTATATTGTAGCAGTAGCAGGAGCGGGGGTGGAGGCGGCCGATGGCCCATCGAGGAATTGCGGCAGAGCAACAGTAGTGTCTACAGCGGTAGCCGTCTGGCAAGGGGGAGGGGGCACACACACTGGCTCGGCGAGCTCAAGACCACAGACAGCCGATGTTTTATTTTAGAAACGCACTCACAAGGGACACCAGCGGCGGCAGCAGCAGCAACACAGCAGGCACACTACACCAAAAAGCACCATTTTATGTAAAAATGTGAAAGACGTCAGCTGTGAGTACGAACGATTGAATGGTTGAAAGTAAACTTTGCAAGCGGCGTGGTACATTGTTATCAAAAAGCACTAAAAAGGCGGAGAATATTAGTAAAAACTGCACAGATCCACAGGGACATCTGGCTGTATATCTACGCGGCTATGACATGCAAAGACACCTATATATAGCGCTCAGTATGGGAAACGAGGGTTGTGAAAAATCCACGCACGGCATAGATCAGCTCAACAAACACAGCACACTTTAGGAACGTGCACAGAAGAGAGTGAAAGCAGCAGCAGTAGCAACACACAGCAGCAACACAGCGCAGCAACACACAGCAGCAACACACGCAGCAACACACAGCATCAACACACAGCATCAACACACAGCAGCAACACACAGCAGCAACACACAGCAGCAACACACAGCAGCAACAGCGACGGCAGCGGCGGACGGGCGCAGAGGCGGGCAATAGCCCAGCAAGGAATTACGACACAGCAGAAGCAGCAGTGTCTAAAGCAGCGGCCATTCGGCAGGGGGAGGAGCACACGCAGCTCTAGCACTGGCTAGGCGAGGTCATGACCACAGAAAGCCGATTTTTTAAGTTAAGAGACGAACGCAGTAGTCACGATCAGCAGCAGCACAGCAGCAGCGGCACTACACAACAGTAGTACAACAGCAGTGGAGCAGCAGTGGAGCAGCAGTGGAGCAGCACGTGCCGACCAATCCACAACGGCAGCATAGCGGTACGACAGGAGCTGGGTGAGATTTGCACTTTCTTACGATTCTTCACCTTCCGGGGGGGAGGGCGAGCCGTCCCCCGGAGAGGCTTTTCATGCCCCCCGCTCGCGGAGTTGGGACTCGTCGGCCATTGTGTCGCCGGGGACACCGAGGGCTGATGTGTGGGGCGGGCGTGGCACGGGCGTGCGGTCGCTAGGGACCGGGTGGCGAGCGGTAGAGCGGAGAGTTGTAATTGTACTGTTTTGAGAGTAAGGCGAATTGCCCCTCTTGTAAGGGAGCGTTCACACGTAACACTCCGGAGTATTAGTTACGCATATAATGCCCGATGGCATATTTAGTGGGTGGCGGCTGGGGGTGGTGGAGTCGGAGTCTTACATCATGGTGCCGTGATCAAACAAGCAATAACTTGCTTGCTGTTGTTGTTGCGTGGGGTATTTGGTTTAATAATACGATGTCCAGCAGGGAATGGATGCGATTCCGATCGGGGCACGTCACTTTCATGGTCGTTAAATTTCTTATTTTGGGTGGTTATGCCGTCCGAACCCTTTGCTTGTTATTTCGAGTGCATGTGCCGCCGTCACGAGAGAAAGTATTGTGTGTATCACCATGGATGGAACCAACTCCAACCCTAACCTTAACCATAACTCTAACCCTCACCAATACGACATACTGGTCGGAGTGCTCCCTAATGACGTCGCTGGCTGGGGTGAAATGGTTGGAGAAACACAATAATGATGTGTAGACTATCACCGGAGATCTGTTTTTTCTGTGGCCTGCCAATTGCTTTGCTTTCACAACGTTTCCGGCCGCAATCTATGCCGCTGTACCCACGGCAGGTAGGCGGGGGACTCATGCCGAATTGGCTTGGGATCAGGGTGCCCAGCAGAAGGAGCAGAATGGGGTGCACAAGCGCAATCGCGGGGCCTGAGGATGCCCCTCACCAACTATTTCTAATTCACGACGATGATGCTTCGGGAAACGCCCTCCTTGCTCAATGAACAATAATGAAATCAATCGAGAACCCCATCTACTACGCGTGAGATAGATATCAATCAACTCGTCTTAGAGTTCTTCATGTCGCCGTTCTCGCAGTCTACCAAGGGTCGGTTTGGAGCGAGTTGAGATCCGGGTGGCGTCAGTTCAGAGTGGGATGAGGGTTAAACAGGTAGGTGCGAAAATGCAATCGAGGGGATTGAGGATACCGCACATAAATGAAAGACAATTATTAGTTGTAACAATGAGGTTCTTGTCCAAGAAATATAAAAAATACGTAATGCTATGTACATACAGCAGTATAGACTACGTAGACTAAGAATCCCTTGCTTATTTGCGGTGTCCTGCACTACTTTCTTTTTGCGTGGAATCTCATAAAAGCTTCCGTGGAAGCACCCACCGCTTCCATGGAAGCTTCCATGGCTTCCATGGAAGCTTTCATGGAAGCGGCGGAAGCGGTGGAAGCTTTCATGAAAGCTTCCGTGGAAGCTTGCGCGGAAGCTTTCATGGAACATATGGACGCTTCCATGGGAAGAAAAATCCCGGAAGCTTCCACGGAAGCTTTCGCGAAAGCTTCCATGGAAGTAGCTTCCACGGAAGCTTTCGCGAAAGCTTCCATGGAAGTAGCTTCCACGAAGGCTTCCTCGAAAGCTGCCACAAAAGCTTCCACGAAATCTTCCATGGAAGTAACCTCCACGATAGCTCTAATGGAAGTAGCTTTCACGAAAGCTTCCACGAAAGCTATCACGAAAGCTTCCATGGAAGCCTTCACGAAAGCTTATATGGAAGTAACTTTCACGAAAGCTCCCAAGAAAGCTTCTACGATAGCTTTTCGTAAAATAAAGCTTTCGAAGTAGCTTCCACGAAAAGTTGGAAGCTACATCCACGGAATTTTACGTTTTACTTCCATAAAAGCTTCCGTAGCTTCCACAAAATATCAGCGGCTTCCACGACAGCTTTCACGGATATGTTTGTATTGCACACTACTGTGCCTTTAGTAGAGCTTACCACTTTTTCGACAACATGGTTGACGCACACTGTGTACGAGACGAAGGGGGGTTCACCGTACATGTACAATGGTTGTTGCGTTTTGCTGGGGTAGGGTTAGAGTTAGGGTATATATTATTTTAAGAGTGTGTCAACCATATGCCGGAAGCTTTCACAAAAGCTTTCGTGGCAGTAATTTTCTTTCACAGAAGCTATCGTGGAAGTTTCCATGGGATATGTTTTTGAAACTTTCCGAGGAAGAAAATTATTATGGATTATTTCTAGTTTATTTTTTACGTCCACGAAAGCTTCCGTGAAAGCTTCAGTGATAGCTTCCGTGGAAGCGAATTTAAGCAAATTTACTTCCACGAAAGCTTCCGTGAAAACTTCCGTGACAGCTTTCGTGAAACCTTCCGTGTGTAGAGAAAATTGGCATCCACGAAAGCTTCCGTGAAAGCTTCCGTGAAAGCTTCCGCAGAAGAAGAAAATTTACTTCCGACCCAGGCTACGGTAGGGGGGTCCCCTTTTGGGCCTTTTATTTCAGTGGCTAGGGGTCACTCGCGCGAGTAACCCCTTTGTTCCTATGCAATCTTACGTTTTATTTTGTTTTACATTGACAAAATCAATGCGAAATGCAAAGGTGATCTAAGCTGCGGCAAACCAAGTTCCTAAACCATCTTCATCCGTAGGGTACAGATCTACTAGTGCGAGTGGCTCAAACACACCAGTGAAAATGGGGGTACCCCCCCTACCGTAGCCTAGGTCTTCCACGAAAACTTTCGTGAAACCCTCCGTGAGACCTTCCGTGAACGCTTCCATGAATCCTTCCGTGGAAGCTTCCGTGGAAGCAAATTTACTTCCACGAAAGCTTCCGTGGAAGTATCTTCCGTCGAATCTTCCACGAAAAACTTCCGTGGAAATTACTTCCACGGAAGCGTCCATGAAAGCTTTCATGAAGTTCCACCTAAAATGCAGATAGTAGTGCAGGTGGCCCTTTGTTTGTTGATTGTCTAGACACACACCTCAAACAAACTCGAAATTATGTAAAATATAGACTAGAGTAACAGCTCGCCTTGTCAAGTTTTTTTCGCTGTAAAATGTTGTTGCGGCAAAAGTCAAATTCCGCGGTAACAAGACATTAATTGTTACTCATCATGTAAAGGGATACCGCTATTATTGTGTTGTACTCTCAACACTTACTTAAGGCCGCAGGGGATCGCACAGGAATATTTTGAGTAGGAGCTTGTATGGAGGGATTTCACATACATATGAAATCAATTGAAAATACAGTATGGCATCTGCAAACAAGATACTTATTTCGAAATTTTAGAAAAAATGCAGCGAAGATCCAATAATTAATACAGAGCTTTTCAGGTGTTTTTAGCCCTTTTTCGGACTCCTTAACTAACCACCCCTATGTTAGTGTCCCTCTGTATTTTCTCCTAATCCCTTAAACCCCGCATATTAGACAGTTTAACTCATCCGCCTGGTGAGCAGCAAGCGTTTGGTGAAAATAGTTTTTTATCGGCGTGATGTACATAATATTGTACATAATATTGTATTAAGCTCCCGCGCGTGAATTGAAATGTTTCAGCGATTTCGGTAGGGTTTTTTCGGTGTCGTCGCCGCTCGCAAGTTCGAACTCACGAAATCATCTCGCGAGTCACTTCTGGCTGCCTACGACTGTTGGCTGGTGCGCACGATGTCGTCATACACCCCACCAGGAGCGTCCCTCAATTTCGCGGGCCGTGGTTGCTTGTGGGGAGCTGTAGCTGCCTGCTAGTGAAGTGCATAAATACGTTCTATCTGTTGGGGGTCGTATTTTTCTTGTTTCGTGTACACCCCAAATTTTGACCACAGCAGAGACTCAAAGTCGAGGTGTGGACCTCTCCTGAGAACAAGAGGGACACCGATCTGAAGAGACTCACAGGATCTATCTGTGGTTTAAGCCCCTTTTTCATGGGTCCGGGTCTGTGTTCCACGAACCAGCCGAAGCTCTAAACGCAGCGTGTTAACCTAGCCGTGTGTTTTACTGTTCCGATACAACATCTAGACATTAGAGTTACCGAAAAACCGGGGACCAGGGGACGCGTGGGTCTCCCCGTGGCCTTTACACTAATTCCGAAATGAATGGGAGAATAAAACTGATTATAACTCTGTCTGGCGGATTGTGATATTTGGTGGGTTGGTGCGGCGGAGGGCTTGTTTATTTTTCTTCGTCCCATTTATTATATCCTTGCACTACTCTCGCCCTCCCTCCCAGTACTAACTCAGATCCGGGGTCATATAGCGGGCTCTTCTCCCCCCTCCCCACTACGGTGCAAGTCTATATTCTTATCGCGAGAGTAATTCAGCATTTTCTTCCTTCGTCGACTCGAGACGAATGGTATACAAAACCGTCAGATTTATCCCCTCGAAAAGATTTATAGCTTACATGCACAAATTGCCCCCTTCCCCCCCCCCCCCCCCCCCCCCCTCCAAACCCGCTCGCTTTTGATCAAAACCAGGCCCCCACGTCCTTCAAAACTCCGCCCCACCCCCCTCACCGGTTATTCGACTCACAAGATTCACTTGATCAAAGGTTACATTTCCCTTCACAGCTGTCAGATTTTGTCCCCCTCAGAAACGGGTTTTATAGTTTCCGCGCACAGACTGACTAAAATCATCCTGTTGACCCTGATAGCTACACTGTAGTTGTAAGGGGAGTCGCCGACCTATATCCTTAATGAGGACACACAACTCGTAATACGCGTGATCGGAGTATCACACACAGCTTGCAAAGATGAGTTTCGACGAAATCTTCGATCTCACAGCTGGAGTGTATTTTCATTTTTTATAATATATACCACATCACCTCCTTTGCAATTGGTTGGGCATCAGCGAACTGGGTCCAACGCATGCCCGTAGTGTTTTAGGTGGAGTGAGGAGCGGTAGTAAAAATGAAGTACGCTGCTCGATAACCTGTTCCTGACCGTCGGTATACTGAACAATCTTTGGGCCGCGTCTCCTCTGTATCAGGTGTGTGCGGAATTTTATTTGTCGTTTTCAAGCAAGCGGCTGCGTTGACATATACTACCTGGCTTGATGTAAAGGAAAGGGAAACCACTCAGCGATCATCTACTACACGCTAGGGCATGTTTTCATGAGCACCACTAACAAGAGCACCAGACATGGACGCGACCACAACATCTTCGACGACAGTGGGGAGAAAACAGGGCGTATAATCGTACACTAGATAATAACAATGTGAAACAGAAGTACAGACAGTTATGTTAACACTGCGGTAGACCACACTACCAACCTATTACGCAGGCTATTTCGTGCCTCCGGCCGTTTGCATGATCGCCTGACAACTTCAACCAAACGAAGTAGCATAATATGCCTAACACAGTAAAGCCACCCTCGCGTTCAATAGTGGTGACATCGCATGCCCACGTCACCTCGCTTGGTGTAGTTGTAAGATATATCTCTGTCTTGGATTTGGCAACCTCAGAGCCCCACATCGGCAAGGCAAAAATCATAGGGGGAAAATCGTATACCAGGTATGTGAGACAATAATAGCTACACTGCTGTAGTTGAAAGGGGAGTCGCCGACCTATATCCTCAATGAGGACATACAACCCGTAATACGCGCGATCGGAGTATCACACACAGCTTGTAAAGATGAGTTTCGACAAAATATTCGATCTCACAGCTGGAGGAGTGTATTTTAATTTTGATGATAATAATGTGAAAAGGAGATACAGGCAGATATGCTAAGATTGCGGTAAACAGCACTACTACCAACTTACTACGTAAGGTATTCCGTACATACCGTCTGCATGATCGCCTCCCAGCATAGCGAAGCATGACTAACGAAGTAACGTAATTGAGCGCGTGTACACTAAGCGTTCCTTTCAAAACAATAACGATTCGCATTTCTCCCTGTCGTTCTCAATGAATGGCGGTGACATTGCATGACCACATCACCTCGCCTGTTGTTGTATTTGGCAATATGCATCGCTTTCATATAATAATTAGCGATGCCAGAAAATAATGGTATCTACATGATTGTACTGTACGTACGTATCGATTGAAATATTCTGTCGTTCGATACATCATGTACAAAAACAAATTATGAAGCTTTTAACACGTTGTTTACTACACCTAAGAACTGGGTTGCATACTACATGTAACATCAAACCTTCTAGAATAATAAACATTACCAGGCGGGTGATATAAAGGGGTGTCTTCTTGCTGCAACCGTCAGATTCGTCCCCTTCAAGGGTTTTTAGTTTCCGAGCACATATGCTCGCCCCCCCGCCCCCCGCCCCCCGATCCCTCTTGTTTAAACGCACCACCTGAAAACAAAATCTGCCAGAGTAGTAAACACTACCAGCCAGCTGATATCACCTCATTATCCATCTAGCCATCCACGCCGTAGCTCCAACTCATCTTCGCCCTCCGCCCCCCCCCCCCCCTCTTTTTGTTCCCCGCCTAGTTCGTTCAAACGCCCCACTTACAATCGAAATCGGCCAGAGTAATAAACACTAATAAGCAATTGATATCAACTCATTATCTTTTTAGCCATCCATGACGTAGCTTTCACTAATCCCCCCTCCCCCCCTCCAACGCCCCCTCCTTCCCCACACCCCGCACGATCGCCTAGACCCAGCACCGCGCGTATAGCAAGCCTCTACATATATATTATTAATACGCGCGATCGGAGGATAACACACAATGTTGCGAACATCAGTGTCTACCAAATCCTTGACTTTAAATTTATATATGACCTAAACCTCTTGAAAACCACCCCCCCCCCCCCCCCCCCGCCTTTTTTTTCTTTTCTTTCCCTCGCTTCCTCTTGCTTAAACGCCCCACCTACTATCGAAATCCGCCAGAGTAATAAACACTTCCACGCCCTGGATATCGCCTCGTTATCGTTTCAGAGCCGTCCATGCCGCTGCTGCAATTCCCACCCACCCCCGCCCCCAACGCCCCCTCCTTCCCCACCACCCGCACCATCGCCTAGACCTAGCACCACGCGTATAGCAAACCCCTACATCTATGCGACTTAAAGCCCTCCCCCCTCACCCCCGGCCCCGCCCGCCATATTCCCCCCCCCTCCCCCACAAGAAATATTTATAGCTTACATACACAAATTGCCCGCCCGTCCGCCCCGCCTCCCCCTTCCCCCCCCCCCCCCCTCCCCCCCTCCCGCCCCCTTTTGATCAAAATCAGCCCCCCACGTCCTTCAAAACTCCGCCCTCCCCTCACCGGATATTCGATTTACAGGATTCACTTGATAAACTGATGATTTTCCTTCCACAGCTGTCAGCTTTTGTCCCCCTCATAAACGGGTTTTATAGTTTCCGCGCACAGTCTATAGACTGCCTAACATCACCCTGTTGACTCTGATAGCTACACTGTAGTTGCAAGGGGAGTCGCCGACCTATATCCTTAATGAGGACACGCACAACCCGTAATACGCGCGATCGGAGTATCACACACAGCTTGCAAAGATGAGTTTCGACAAAATATTCGATCTTACGGCTGGAGTGTATTTTGATTTTTTTTTAATATTATAATAGTATATATGAAAAAAATGAAAAAATACACTTCATTCAGCTGTGAGATCGACCAAAAAGGTTTTTGATTAAATATCAGCTTTGTTCGGAAGCTGTGTGCGTGATACTTCCTTCGCGCGTGTTACGGGGTGCGGATACTCTCGTGAAGGATACAGGTAGGTATTTTATCGCCCCCGGTCGCCCCAGTGGCGTATCAGGTTATTCTCGAGCCTGGTATAGGTCAGCTTCGTGAGTTCGAGCTCCCCCGAGTGCATACTCGTATAAAATCGTGGGGACTTTTTCTTGTGTACAAATTGACTTGCGGAAAGCGAGAGAGCGTGATGAGTTAGCAACACTCGATTAAAAATTGACGAGCAGTGGGATGGTTGAACCTTGTGCGCGATAAAAAAAATTGAATGCAAGAACCGGGGGGGAGAAGGGACGGCACCTGACCACGGCTTGCCCAGAAGCTGGAAAGTAGAAGCGTGCAAAAAAACTATATATATATATAATAAAAAATACACTCCTCCAGCTGTGAGATCGAAGGTTTTGTCGAAAGTCGTCTTTGCAAGCTGTGTGTGATACTCCGATCGCGCATATTTCTTGGTGTGTGGCCTCATCAAGGATATAGGTCAGCGGCTCCCCTTGGAACTACAGTGTATGTAGCTTGTACCAGGGTCAACAGGGTGACGTTAATCAATATGTGCGCGGAGACAATAAAGCCCGCTTTGTGGGGGACAAAATCTGACAGCTGTAGATAAAAGGAAATGAATCAGTTCATCAAGTAAGTATATATATATATATCCTGTAAGTCGTATAACTGGTGAGGGGAGGGCGGCGATTCTAAGGGCGTGGGAGCCGGGGGTTGAACAAGAGGGAGCCAGTCGGGGAGGGGGGTGGACTCAATCTGTGCGCGGAAACTATAAATCCATTGAGGGAACAAATCTGACGGCTGTGGAAGGAATGCATCAGTTTATCATGCAAGTGTATCCTGCAGTTAGTCGTACAACCGGTGAGGGGAGGGCGGAGTGTTCAAAGGGGGGGGGGGGGGGGGGGGCATTTCCAACATCTTTAGCTTACGCATAAATGTATATTTGTAAGGAGCTTGCTATATGCCTGGTGCTAGGTCTATCTAGGCGATGGTGCGGGCGGTGGGGAAGGAGGGGGCGTTCGAGGGGGGAGAGGGGGATGTTAATTGGAGCTACGGGATGGATGGCTAGAAAGTTTAAGGTAATGATGAGGTGATATCAACTGTCTGGTAGGTAGTTAGTAGTGTTTATTACTACTGTACTGGCAGATTTTGATTATAGGTGGGGCGGCGGGAGAGAGTATATATAACGCCACCACCAGGTGGTTCTTACTGTCATTTGTACGAGCAGACATCTGAGTGGTCCTCCTTCTTATAGATAGGTTCTGGTCCACCAGCATGACTGCGATAAAGTCCATCCACACTTACTCTTCGAGTAAAGCTTCCGTATGGCTCACCTAATTAATGGCTATCATATCTGATTATATAGTCTATAGTCTATAGTCTATAGTTCGTAGTCTAGTCTATAATTGTCGTAAAATATATACTTCGACTATTTTTCAATGTTTAAATGACTGGCTACTAATAATACTGTGTGTGTGTTATCGCCAAATTGAAAACCCGTTGTTTCTACATAATACATACCCAACGACATATTTCTCCTTTTTTTTAAATACTTTTTCATGGTCTGGCTTTTGTTTTGTTGTGTTTCCGTACCCAATACGCAAGCACTTCACATTTTCCACCCTGATGAATTGCGACTGTTTGGTTTACTCTGCTTCAAAGTCAGTCGTCTGTGACAACATAATTCTGGTATATCTCTAGTAGGGTGAATCAGCACGGACTCTGGGTGTGCTGATGTCGTCGGGTAGAAAGAACGGTTTAATGTCTAGACTAGCACCATATTAACGTCTTCATTTTCGTCTAAGCCGTTCTTTATACTCAACGACATATTCTTTCCTTTTCTAGTATTTTTATGGTCTGACACTTTTTTGTGTGTTCTGGTACACAGCAGTACGCTAGTGCTTCATTTGCTTTACCTTAATGAATTTCGACTGTTTGGTTTACTATGCTTCACAGTCAGTCGTCTGTGACCACATAATTTGTATCTCCTTAGTCTTAAGATGAATCAGCACGGACTCTGGGTGTAATGATTGATGTCGTTGGGCAGAAAGAACGGTTTAATGTGAAGACAACACACACATCGGTAAACCCGGACTCTGGCGTGTACTGATTGATGTCGTTGGGCAGAAAAAACGGTTTAATGTAAAGATAAGACACACGTACACATACATCGGTAAACACAGAGTCCGTGCTGATTCTTCATCCTAGACTAGAGATGGATATACAAATTAATAGGTGGTCACAGACCGTGAAACAGAGTAAAAACTAAACACAGCAGTCGCACTTAATCAAGGTAAATTTAAAGCAGGTGAAATCCCAGCGTACCGGGTACGAGAACAAAACAAAACAAGCCAGACCATAAAAAAGAGAAAAAAACAAACAAAAAAGCAAAAAAAGAAAACAAACGACCCAGGTAGGTGTGTTAGTTAGTTGTGAAGAATGTGATGCAAGATCGGAAAGGAAAAGGGCTGGAAAAAGAACAACGTACGTGATGAAGAGAAGCAGATACCCTTTGCACGGACTAAACAATACACACCGAGAAAATAACTGCTGATGCACGGACAAAGACAACACGAAGAATAGCAAGAAGATATACCGGCATAAGGCCAGTGGGGAGGGAAATAAAGGAGCAAATAAAATGAAATAATAAGGGGAAAAAAGGAAAGTACGACAGCAAGTCATTACCGCTGCTTTTGCGCTCCCCCTAATGAACTCAACGAAAACAAAGCAGAAACTACCTCTGCTGTAGAGGGTTCAGGGCCATTTTAGTAGCACACGCTCCACATATTAGTCGAACTGTGGTACCTTGCCACACGTTCTACCATTTCGTTTCTGCATTATTCATCTACAGCGGTATCAGTACGGCCGCCGGCCCCCCTCCCGGCCCCCCGGTTTCCCTTGGTTGCTGCTCTTGGCGGCTTCTGCTGTGAGGCGTTGCCAGCTCTTCTCCGCCTCGTCCCCTGTACCATCTCGTCATGAAGTGGTCCGTCGCGTCGACGATCCCCCGGTGCCACAGTTCCCACTCTTTTTAGCCACCCTCGGCCACAACACAGCAGTCTCTACTCCGAATAGTAAAGGGAGCCTATCCGTGGGGACCCCTCGGTTGCTTCAAACACTCTGATGTCGTCTATCAGACACTGGGCTCGATTATTTTCTGGTCGGTTTCGTTCCGGGTTCACCCCACTAGCGATGGATTATTGTCCCGAACATCACGCGATGGATGAGTGGTTCATTGCTCGTCCGTTGTACGGTTGCTGCAAAGAGGAGGCGTCTTTTGCGGATAGTCGTCTCAACGCCTCACATTGTGCCTTCTTGAGAGCCTTGGCGTACGACATGTATGTGGTGGTCGGTGCGCTGTCGGCGCTAAAAGTCCAGGATCTTTAGGTGGAGGTTGTGGTGTGCCGTTCGGAGTTTACCGAAGTGCTCCAGGCCGAGAGCCCAAGTCACACACCCGTACAGTATGGATCTCCATCACCTCGGTCTATAGTAGGCGCAACTTTAACATGAACAAGGCATCCTCCATATCGTACAGCTCGCGCTTGAAACGGTCGTAGCATGCCCACGCGAGTCGGATCCGTCGTTTGATCTCAGGTATGATGCCCAGGTACAAAAACTGTATCGTCTGCATGTATATACCTCTGGCCCTCTGCTTCGACGACGAGCGGTGAGGTCCGGAGCACCTGGTTGAGTGTGCGCAGCAGCATCGTCTCCGTTTTCTTTCCGGACACGGTGAGTCCTGCTGCTTCGAAAACTAACCTTATAACACTCTCCCTGAAACGGCGGGACGGGACAGGTCGGCCGGATATACGGGCGGAAGAGTCAATATCTGAGCGGTTTCATTTCCTAGGTATACCGGGGCAAGTATTTTTCAAGTTCGACATGGGGAAATTCTGAAATAGTTTGTTATTGTGTGGATGGTGGGAATTGAACCCACGAACCAAAAAACCAAGATCCTGCCGACGAAGCCATTAGTTAAGGTAATAGTGCGGTATAAGTCCGTTTGACTACTTGCAAAAGGTTAACCAATAGCTTAACAAAAATGAGCCCTATATAACATAACAGAAGCGTCTTGTTGAGTGGGCTAAACAGGCGGGCTCACGGAAAAATATGGCTATTGAATACTCAGTATTAATACCGGCAAATAAAGGCAAGGTACAGGCAGAGACCTTTTTAAGAGACCCCGAGATAAGGAAAAACGGTATACCATACATAACCTAAACATCTCACGGAGGGTATAATAAGTATGTACGACGTGAAAGACGAGATTGATTTTGTGTACGCCGACTGTTGTGGTGGCTGTCGTGGGGGTGTGAACAACACCACCATGAACGCACACAACTTACGGGAGCAAGCACGGTGGTGACCTCCACCTATTAAATACCAGGTAGGTCACGACGTCACGACAGCAAGTTTTTCTTCGGCCATAAATCCCTCATCGAACCCCACATACATTAAAATTCTGTGGTAACGGACAGCGCCGGCAAGAAGAGATCTCCAACATATCATGATCATCGTCATGATCATCATCATGATCATCACCATCCTCCTACTCATCATCGTAACGATGATGATGGTGATGATGATCTTCTTAGTCGCCACTATTGCCACGATCATCGTCATCGTCATTATCACCATCATCATCACCACCTGGGTCCATCCTCAGGATGGAGCAGGATGGAGCTGACCTCTGTTGACGAGTGACCACCACCAACACCAGCTCAACATTACCGCCGCTAATATTGTAGCACCAACACCAACACCAACACTACCGACACACCAACCATATCAACACCGCCACCATTTTAACCCTCAGAGCACTGCACCCCCTATGTTGGACACAAAACGCTTGGGATTAGATCACTCACTCACTCACTCACTCACTCACTCACTCACTCACTCACTCACTCACTCACTCACTCACTCACTGCAGGAGTTAGTTTGAAAATATTTAAGTCGACCGAAACGCCCGGGCGGAAGCTGAATAAGAAGGAATGAATGCGTGCGTGTTCGGAAGAATGTCCGGAAGGGTCGCGGCTGTCCGAGCCGTGCTCTGTGTTCTCTCGTGCTTCAAAAACAGTCTGAAGAACGGTCTTTCGTGCATGGGCTCTGACCGTCAGCTGCTCACGCATGCACCCAATCGACGTGCGTACGAACACATATACACAGAGTTTTCTGAAAAATGGGAACGGAGCCTAAAATGAGAACGGACGGGTTTTTTTAGAAAGCAAACCAATTGTGTACAACTCAAAAAAAAAATATATATATATAATATATATTATATATTATATATAATTATAAATATATATTAATATATAATATATAATATGTAACACGAATCGAGTCGTCATCGAGATAGAGCTTTTCGTGCGACAGCACACACCCTCGAGACTATACTTCCACAATACTGTGCCCGCCTGCTCGAGTAACCACTACTACAATATTCTACTACACTATTAATAATACCGCCATTTACGATGCTACTGCTACCACTACTGCTACTGATGCTATCATACTCTTGATATTACGAGTAGCATACGCACACCCCGTGTTTTTTCCTGCGTGCGCGTAGTACCGCCGCTACCGGGGTCTTCATTTCAGAAATATTATAAAAATTAAAATACACTCCAGCTGTGAGATCGAAGATTTCGTCGAAACTCATCTTTGCAAGCTGTGTGTGATACTCCGATCGCGCGCATTACGAGTTGTGATATATAATATATATATACTGGTGCCAAAACCGTCAGATTTATCCCCTCGAAAGGATTTATAGCTTACATGCACAAATTGCCCCTTCCCCCCCCCCCCCCCCCCCCCGCCCCCCTCCAAACCCGCTCGCTTTTGATCAAAACCAGGCCCCCCCTTTCCCTTCACAGCTGTCAGATTTTGTCCCCCTCAGAAACGGGTTTTATAGTTTCCGCGCACAGACTGACTAAAATCATCCTGTTGACCCTGATAGCTACACTGTAGCTGTAAGGGGAGTCGCCGACCTATATCCTTAATGAGGACACACAACCCGTAATGCGCGCGATCGGAGTATCACACACAGCTTGCAAAGATGAGTTTCGACGAAATCTTCGATCTCACAGCTGGAGTGTATTTTAATTTTTATAATATTATAAAAATTAAAATACACTCCAGCTGTGAGATCGAAGATTTCGTCGAAACTCATCTTTGCAAGCTGTGTGTGATACTCCGATCGCGCGCATTACGGGTTGTGTGTCCTCATTAAGGATATAGGTCGGCGACTCCCCTTACAGCTACAGTGTAGCTATCAGGGTCAACAGGATGATTTTAGTCAGTCTGTGCGCGGAAACTATAAAACCCGTTTCTGAGGGGGACAAAATCTGACAGCTGTGAAGGGAAAGGGGGGCCTGGTTTTGATCAAAAGCGAGCGGGTTTGGAGGGGGGCGGGGGGGGGGGGGGGGGGGGGGGAAGGGGCAATTTGTGCATGTAAGCTATAAATCCTTTCGAGGGGATAAATCTGACGGTTTTGGCACCAGTATATTATTGGGGGCGGGGGGGGGGGAGGGGGGGGGGGGGGGTTGGGGCGGGGGGGGGGGGGGGGGGGCAGCTCGATATGTGCCTGGAAACTATACATTATTTCGAGGGGATAAATGTGACATTTTTGGAAATAATACATCAGTTTATCGTGTATATCCTGGGGTAAGTCGTACAATCAGTGAGTAAAGAGAGGGTGGAGTGTTCGAGGGGGTGGGGTTGGGATGGGTTGGGGGGGGAGGGTGGGGGGTTGGGGCGGGGGTGGGGGGTGGGGGGGGGGTGGGGGGGGGGAAGGGCTTTAGGTGAGGGGTTTGTTATACGTGTGGTGCCAGGTCTAGGCGAAGGTGCGGGTGATGGGGAAGAAGGGGGCGTTCGAGGCGGGGGGGGGGGGGGGGAAACAGCGGCATGGATGGCTCTCGAAAGATAATGAGGTGATATCCTGTGCGTGAAGTGTTTATTAATGTGGCGGATTTCGATATTTGGTGGGGCGTTTGAGTAAGGGAGAGCAAGAGGGGGGGGGGGGGGATGATTTTTTAGGAGGTTTAGGTCACAAATAATATATATACTATACCTATTTTTGGTACGAAAGGTATCATACTGCCGATGACAGCATATTAATAGGCGTCTCTTTCGATTTGTCGAGGGTAAAACGCTCGTTTAATACTTTACGGTACAACACGCATGAGCAGCGTGCCCGTTGCTATTTTGAGTCGTTGCCGTTTACACCAGTAGTAAACGAACTCGAAATAGAAATGGGCATGCTACTCATGCCTGCTTTTGATACAAAAAATATTACAGCCGACGGCTTCTTCTGTCGTTTGCACCACAGACCCCTCCAGAGACAAGGCCCGGATGGCAGGCATCGACCGTCCCGTCCCGTCCCCCTTATTCCTCGCGCCCGACGCTTTGTTGGTTCGCGCATCTTGCCTTTGGGGTGGCGCGGGGGGGGGATGCGCATGCTACGCACGGCAGTTGCGCACCTAAAGTTTCTACGACGCCTCTTCTGCGAAGCTCTATACCCCAACCAACAGCCGACTTGAAGAAAAAACGGGAAGTAAGTGTAAGCCGATCACCAAATTGCAATCCCCTAAACCTCGGGTGCAGCATACAACTACTACTATGTTGTTAATATAGTCGAATAGTCTAGACTTGGACTATATTATTGTAAAAGACAAATGGCATTCCGAGGAATATTTTGGGTAGTACGTATGTCTAGTTGCTAGAAGCCCGGCAGTCAGAAATGTTTAGGTGACAACGTGCTACCCCTATCTATGGTAACACGCGTGGCACAGCAGTGTCGATCCCTTGGGCTTAGTATACGTGCCACTGGTGGTATGGTACCCGCCCGCTGGTACGGCCTGCAGGCCTTAGGCCTGCTCAGTGAAAACCTGACAGCCTCCGTCCAAACAATGGAGAGATGTGGTGTAAAGGTCACAACCATGGCACGATATTACGCATCCGTATACATCGGCAGCTTGCGCTGCCGGGGTTGTAACGAAGACCACTGATAGGGACAGCTTACGCTATACCTACAATGGGACCCAAAGGGTGCGCCAGCTAGCGTTGGGCTGCGAAAGCAGCTGAGTTAAATCGACACACGACGCGTATGAAAATACGTGGAATTGTGGTGCGCTAAAGCTTTATTTTTCCCCATCCGCCGGAGGATTAAAAAAAAAAAAAAAAAAAGATAGTAGGTACCCCCCCATCGTCGTAGTTCTGTCTAACTCGCAGTGAGTGAGTGCTTCACGAGATAGATACGACTCTGGGATGATTTATCCGTTTCTTGGCTGGTCCAGCTCGTACGTCTCTACTCTTCTGTATGTCCGGCGAGCCGGTGAACGTGCGGCTTGTCTTTGGCATGGCGAGGCACAGTCGGTGATGGACGTGTACTCGGGCTTACTACGTGCAGCTCGATATGCGATACGCGCCTCTTCGTGGGTGTTACAGGCACTACCGCCGCCGTGTCATGCACTACTCCTGCCGCTGCTGCTGTAATACCGCGACAAACAAACGAACGAGTTTCTTCCCCGTATTTTATTCGGAGAAAAAGTTATCTGGGCACTACAGACAGTGAGTACAGGATATCTGGTGATAAGAAAAAATGGACACAATGAAAGGAAGTCGGGGGGTGAGACTCGCAAAAACATGAGAAACTCCGAACGAAGCAGTTGTGTTATCCTGGTCCTGTTTTCTGCTACACTGCACTTCGCCGGCACAGAAAGATCTATCATATTAAATTATTATACACACGTCAGCTGTGTGAATTCGATGAAGTCAGAGTCGATACTAGTCGATACTCATCCTTGCAAGCTGCGTTATACACCAGCCACGCGTTATTACACATGTAGTTGCCCTTGAATACATACGACTCTCCTGTGTATGGATGTTGTGAGGGTGAACACGTCGTCAGAGCTGTGAACTCGATAAAGTTAGAGTTGATACTCATCCTTGCAAGCTGCGCGATACACCAGCTAGCTGCGCGTTATTGCAGACGTTTGCATATATGTTTGCCCTTTGAATACATACCACTCTCCTATGTATGGATGTTGTGAGCGTGAACATCAACATCGTTACAACAAAAAAGTTATCCTACGTACTAGGTACAGAGTTTTAACGTTTTAACCAATAATAGTGGTATTAATAGCTGCTATATATAGTCTATACTCTACCTACTTTATCCCAATGTACGTATCATATTAATAGTAGGTTGTGATTCGTTGGTGTTATTTAAATAACAGGATAATGAACACACATACACACTTAAAGCAGTAGTAATAAAACCTTATCGAAATTAATAACCGTACAAGTACTCATTATTATATGATTCTAGTAATAATACCTGATGATGTACACTAGACTACATACTATTTCCTCATTATTATTAAATTATTTATAGCTGGTAGTCCAGATGTTTTTTTTCGTACTCTATTTTTTATTGTCTAGTCTACAGCAGTAGTACTGTCTTTCATCCAAGGTGCCTATTATTGATATTAATAATAATAGTGTGCTGGTTTGCTTTTGTTCCGCCTCCGTATCCCTTGGATTTGCCATCGCATAGCCTAATCACCTACCGGCACTGTTACAGTACCTGCGACCTGTATAGTTTTCTTGTTTTTGAGAACAAGTATTTCAGAGCTCGTCTCTGTAGGAAGAGGCTTCGGCACGGACACTAGCAATACTACTACATACTACACTGAACTTCTTTAGGCTGGGTGAAGATGGGTGGGAACGTCGGTTTGATGTGAAAACACGCACAGTATGAGTCCAGGCTGAGCCATCATCTCTCCTGTTTCTTACTGTTATTATTAAAGATGCAGCAGTGATAGCAGCCAAACTCGCGTCTGCGCTTGAACGATACCACCAGTACACTGTTTTTGTTTTACCTGGTACGGGTGTGTGGGCGTGTGCGTTTTTGTGGTGCGCTGAGCGATGGGTCCGAAAACGTTTTGGCTGGGTGATCGGACTCGCAAATCCAGTCGAATCGCCCACTTTTTTTTTCTGGATAAGGGTGTCGGCTTGCCCAGCCGAAATAACGTGAGTCGGAAAAGGTATTTTTCGACACAGACAGTCGTACTGTGCACGAAGCCCGATTTGGTTCAGTTTCACTCGAAAAGGCCCCTTTTTTCGACTGACGGATCCGACTGTGTAAGGATTGGCCTCAGGCCGGGTTTCGCGATTTGGACCTGTAACGCATTCCACACTACAGCTTTGAGGTAAACGGCTTCCAAAAATCATGTTTGCCAGCGACGCTCCACCTGCCATTCTTGGCGTCCGCTTCGCTAGTGTTGCTAGAGTAGGCGCAGTGTTCTATATACTTGATATATAGATCGCCTAGACCTAGCACCACGCGTATAACAAGCTGATACATATCTTTGATCTCACAGCGCCGAAGTGTATCTGAATATTATTTGTGACCTAAACCTCCTAAAAAATCTCCCCCCCCCCCCTCTTGCTCTCCCTTACTCAAACGCCCCACCAAATATCGAAATCCGCCACATTAATAAACACTTCACGCACAGGATATCACCTCATTATCTTTCGAGAGCCATCCATGCCGCTGTGTCCCCCCCCCCCCCCCCCCCCCCCTCCGCCCCCCCCCCCCGCCCCCACCCCCCCACCCTCGCCCCCCAACCCATCCCAACCCCACCCCCTCGAACACTCCACCCTCTCTTTACTCACTGATTGTACGACTTACCCCAGGATATACATGATAAACTGATGTATTATTTCCAAAAATGTCACATTTATCCCCTCGAAATAATGTATAGTTTCCAGGCACATATTGAGCTGCCCCCCCCCCCCCCCCCCGCCCCAACCCCCCCCCCCCCCCCCCCCCGCCCCAACCCCCCCCCCCCCCCCCCCCCGCCCCAACCCCCCCCCCCCCCCCCCCCCCCGCCCCCAATAATATCCCCTCGAAAGGATTTATAGCTTACATGCACAAATTGCCCCCCCCCCCCCCCCCCCCCCGCCCCCCTCCAAACCCGCTCGCTTTTGATCAAAACCAGGCCCCCCTTTCCCTTCACAGCTGTCAGATTTTGTCCCCCTCAGAAACGGGTTTTATAGTTTCCGCGCACAGACGGCCTAAAATCACCCTGTTGACCCTGATAGCTACACTGTAGTTGTAAGGGGAGTCGCCGACCTATATCCTTAATGAGGACACACAACTCGTAATGCGCGCGATCGGAGTATCACACACAGCTTGCAAAGATGAGTTTCGACGAAATCTTCGATCTCACAGCTGGAGTGTATTTTAATTTTTACAATATACTTGAAAATGGCCAGTCAGTGCCGATAGATACACCATATTCTAACCACTGAGCGAGCAGTCAGTCAATAATGATTGACTGTTGGACCAATGCTACCCTACGTTAGGGGGTTGATGTTCATCTTTCCATTAATTTTCTTTTGGGCCTGTTTTTGCAGTGGCTCGGAGTCACTCGCGCGATGGACCCCCCCCATTCCTGTAGGGTTTTAGGCCAAGGTTGATGCAGTTTTCATTTTGCAATGTGAATCCGTCATGGAGTGGCTAGCCATGCTGAACCTAGCGTATCGCCTTGAAGAAGTGTTTTTTTCAGTGGGGGGAACGGAGTCACTCGTGCGAGCAGCTCAAATCCAGTAGTGAAAAAGGGGTACCCTTGTGGTCGTTGGCTGACAGAGTGGTCATGGTGTGTATCTCTAATAAAAACACTACCTGGTATCTGGGCTCTGTCTGGTTGCTAAGGTTTTCGCGGCCCATTTTAGCAAGACATTTTTTATGAAAAGTAAATGCGGCATGTATCCTAGCTTAGGCGTTGAGCACAAGGCAGCTCATGCTAAGCGCATGTCGTACGACTCTTTCGCATTTTCCATGTCGACACAAAAAACAGATCCCTGGTTATTCGTCACGGTTTCCCTTAGAAGTCCCAAAGTTGCGCCGTGAACCTCAGATATGTACCCAGAGGTTGCGATCACTTTAGAAGTCTTGCGGTGGGCAGTCTGTCAGATTACTTTCTTACTCTCTACCTCTCGCTATCGTTGAACAGGATGATGGGTCGATGTGTACATGATATATATGGCGATGGTCGGAACCTGGAAGGACGATGCCGGGCGGTCTTTGTGTCTGCGACAACAAGAGATGAGAAGGTGGCACCGAGCGTCCGTGAAAAACACTTGCGCATCAGAACAAATACGCTGTTTGGAAAGTTAAAAGGTGATCGACGCCAAAACAAGAAACTACGAAGAAAAGAAACGAAGCCGGAGAAGACCAAAGGGAGAACAAGGTCACATGAAAAGACATGAAAAGGACTGATCGGGGTACCTAATCAAGGCCGTCACCTAATCACCACGGCACAATGCCCACGCTACGGACAGATTTACAACCCGGCTTCTTGTACCTGACCGACCGTCGGTCCTACAACAATGCCTTCTGCAGCGTTGCTTGCAACGTTCCCCGATACTCATGGCGGAAAGTTAATTACCTTGCAATACGAACATTTTCCTTATACAGGTAAGTGGAACACAGTACAACAATGGGCTAGAGTCTCGCTACATATATTTATTGTCTGCTTGTATGTAGTGACTGTGCACACATCAACTAGACACGTGTGGTTATTAGCCAAAGGACTTTATTAGATTGCTGCAAAAACAATACAAACGAATTTTTTATCAATACATTCAGGCCCATGTATAAACAGCGGCAATGCGGTTGTAGCTGTTACACTCAGATGACCGAAAAGCAACTTGACTAATGTATTCAGCCTTGTGCATGAACAACGTCAGTATAGATGCCATCGTGTCGAATATTTAGTACTCGTGGTGCAAGCAACATCGAGAAATACTCTTGGAAAAAAGAGTAAACACATCTGCTGTGTGCACAACAACCGCTGCCTGCGAGCTTGACTTGGAAATCGGCGCCGATTTTGCGTTTGCATGATTGCGGCTGGCCTTGAGGGGATACTAAGTAACTTGCCGTTCACCGATCATCTCAGCAACCGCGCGCCGGGATGCTTCTTGGCAGGTACAGCACACGACAGTTTGGGCGCGTAGGTGTGGCTATCGTCCAATGCATTGGCACCTCCCACACTGGGGACGCCAATGTTAGCGGAGTGGCTGCTTATGATATGACAGCGACTCACGTCAAGCCTCTGGATTAGCACACCCACCACGACATCACACGCGGACACTATCCGCTACATTAGAGCTCGCTCAGGGTATTTTGCACATTTTGTGACGATCTTCATTGAATGTCTTCATTTTATGTCCGTTTAATTTTGAGATTGGCACTTAAGCCGGACATTCGAATGATAAGCAACATATTACCAATAAGATTATTGCCGTGCCTCTTTGTTAGTCCTGGCGCGGCAGGTCTTTCACTCCGCACCTGTCTATCGCCGGGCGTGTACAAAAAGCTTGGCGTAAACAAACTCCCCACTACCTTTTTTCCATTCAAAACGTGTCATCGACTTCATCATGACCATCATGATCATGGCCCAGAGCGAGATACGACACGGGCTGCGGAACGTGATCCGTGTAATACCCGTGAGGCTCCTCACTGAAGTAGTTCTCTCTCACACAAACCTGAGTTCGAAAAACCTAAAGCGCGTATCGACGAGCGAGCCTCATGCACTCGGCATTTATTTAACGAACAACGTCGCAAGCTACAATTAAACATGGGGTTCCAACGATATTGTGTACTTGTTCAGTTGACGAGCCTCTTCGGCCAGAATCTGTTTCGCCAAAAACGTATATGATGCTGATAATAACCCTATTATATTGGAGAACACATCTTACGTGGCTTAACCTCTTCGCAAATTCCCGAAACAGCGACATCGTGGCAACCTCGAGACGAGCCAAGCTGGACACCTACCTTCTCCATCTTTCCCGTGCTATTCCTCGATAGTTTGTTGATCCGCGTCGTAAATGCTCGCACAAATTACTTCGTGACAACCTAACGCAAGGACGAAGAGGGGGGTTGTGAACAACCTCTACCTACCTGTAGGGCTTCTAACTAATAATAAGAAGTGTTCAGCTTCGCGCTGCTACACAACGTTAGTTTGTTGCGCCACAATGCAAGTGCTCGCAACAACCCCTTCGCGTTATACTTCGAAGTACACGAACGAAAGGACAGGCGGCATACTACCCAGCCACCCCACCTCGTTCCCGTGCCTGACTTAGTTAGTATGATACTCCACCGCGCGAGTGCCCGCAAACACCACTCACTCCATGGTATACATGAACTAAAGGGCAGGCCGGATATCCAGGCTCTCTATATTCTCCCTGTGCCCTCCCTGTGCCAGATGGCGCTACGTTGTTTCTCCACGGCGGTGCAAATGGTCGCGCCAAACGCTTCGTAGAATTCCCTATCGTACCTGCGAAGGGGATGCCCACAGCTTCATCTGACATTCATTTCTTCCTTGTGTAACATTTTCCCATATATATATATATATATATATATACCGGATTGACCCCTGTATCGAAGCTAATGAGTTAACCTATTTCCAGCTCCTAAAAAATCTTATTCAAACTCCCAGTGTTTTTTTTGTCCCCATGTCGAGAGTGCGGTGCTTAAAGGGTCAAACATGCTTTGAATGTCCCGCTGTTTCTTCTGTTCACAGCTTGTTTTATTATGTTCATACCGTATATTATTACTGTATTTTTAAAATCATCACATTTTTGCGTTCCAGCCCAACTCGTAATATAAGAGGTTTAAACTTCGGCGGCCATCTGGACAAGCTACAAGGTCATGGTCACAGGTAACTTCCCTTCACCTCTACGGTACGTGCCTTCATTTTTATCGCACATAGGGTTCATTCTCTTCCAAAATCTCATCTTTTTATGCTCGTCGATTTTCATCAAATTTTGCGAACTCACGATCTCGCGTGTTCCGGTAGTCTTTTGTTAGCGCAAGAAAAAGGCACAACGACCACGAGCATGCACTCGCGAGCATGGAAACCTGCATCACTGAACTTAGCAGGGACGAGATTAACTTACCACTGCAAAGGGGATGCCTGCATGCCTTATCTGGCCTTGAGGTGTCGCCGAGAACCTGTACGACGGACTTAGGATGAGCTCGCACCGAGCGACCTTGCCGGGGGGTGTCAACGGCTCAAGGCGTGAATGTACTTTGTATGGTTTGGTCCACGCAGAAACCAGTTTTATCTTGACCCACCGGTATAACTGTCTCCACGTTTTCGGGGACAACGTCATTACATCATTGGAAAGAAGGAGACGTTGTTATGGGCGATAATTAAAATGTATACTACTGCTTTCATAGCCGGTGTACGCCAACCGACGAACACAACGCCGACCGACCAACACGACGATGGGGGCAGCATTTTTGGACTGTTTTGCTGAATGACAGGCTCCTTAGCCCGACATCGTCGGGAACGCCTTTTCGTTTTGAAACATTATTCACGTGGTATAATACCTAGCTAGGCCGTGGGATTGTCCATGGCGGAATAATGGTGTGTCACTTTCGATTTATATTTAGTTGTATTATTGGGTGAGGTTTAGAGGTACACCCCTGCCGAATGCGGCGTGGGCGGTGGGTATATTATAAAAATGAAAATACACTCCAGCTGTGAGATCGAGGATTTCGTCGAAACTCATCTTTGCAAGCTGTGTGTGATCCTCCGATCGCGCGCATTACGAGTTGTGTGTCCTCATTAAGGATATAGGTCGGCGACTCCCCTTACAACTACAGTGTAGCTATCAGGGTCAACAGGATGATTTTAGTCAGTCTGTGCGCGGAAACTATAAAACCCGTTTCTGAGGGGGACAAAATCTGACAGCTGTGGAGGGAAATGTATCCTTTTATCAAGTGAATCTTGTAAGTCGAATAACCGGTGAGGGGGGGGGGCGGAGTTTTGAATGACTTGGGGGCCTGGTTTTGATAAAAAGCGAGCGGGTTTGGAGGGGGGGGGGGGGGGGGAAGGGGGGGCAATTTGTGCATGTAAGTTATAATCCTTTCAAGGGGATAAATCTGACGGTTTGGGCACCAGTTTATTATTGAGGGCGGGGGGGGGGGGGGGGGCGGGGGGGGGGCGTGTGGGGCAGATCAATATGTGCGTGGAAACTATACATTATTTTGAGGGGATAAATCTGACGGTTTTGGATATATATGGCAATGCATAGTACACAGCAGTAATTTGATTCACGAATAATAGGCCCTTCCGAGATTTTTCGCGTTTTAGTGTGCTCTTATCAATGCAATGCGCTTCATACGTACGTAACAGGGTTGGTTGGCCTCGGTCATGTTTATTTCGCCGCCGACACAATGTGAAGTTCGGCTGGGGATTGAAGACCTAACGATCTTGAACGATAGCGCAAGCAACATACTAAGCTTCAAGCTATAGACTACGCAATATTTAAGACTTCCTTCTACTGGGATAGGTCATACAATGGGGTCGGGTCCCAGACAGATCGCGATCTAGAAAATCTAGATCCTCTACTGTATCTATCGTATAAATCATAAACACATTATCCCGGAATGACTGATAATTGATCATGGGGGCTTTGATCTGTCCACCGTGTGCTGGTAAAAAGGTTCTAACTTCCACTTCGAAAGGGATAAGCCATCCAATACAGTAAGCCTTAACGCGTGAGCCTGTTTCTTCGGGCCGCATCCCAGACAACTGCGCACTCGCTGCCAAGCTCCTCCGTTCGCCCCGTAAAACCCTCTTTCATCTAACTGCAAAAAGCAACCCATACTAATTCCAAGGCATCTGTCCCCCAAAACATGCGTGCACTGCTAAAAGGATGAAGAAGTGCACCCACGTAGGGGCGGTGCCAAACATGCTCAAACCTGGAATATCTCATGTGTTTTATTGAAAATTAAGAGTACGCTACAACAAACAGCTGTGAGATCAAGAGAACAAGAACGAAGAACGAACGAACGGCTATCTTACATCACAAATAAATACAGTGCAGCATTGGGCAATATAAAACCATTCGTATGGGAGATGAAAAATGGAGTACACACAAGACAGCAAACAAACCAGTTGCAAAATTGAAAGCACGAGTTGGCCATGAAACCGAGCAGGCGAGGGAGGAAAAGGAAAGGGACATATCTCGAAGCGTACTTATCTTTAATTTTCTGGCGACAATGTGCAGTGTATCACGCATTCCAAATGCAATAACACAATGTATCGAATACTGCCACCCTCACCCAATCCATTCCCCTTCCCATCGTGTACCCGCAATGCGCTATGATATCTCCGTGCAATTTAAGTCAAGAGAAGGTTCACGCAAGTACCAACACAACAACTAGACACCGGTGGCACCAAAGAGGCTGAAACTTCGTGAGGGTCAGAAAAAGTAATGCAACAGGTGAACCTTCGTGAAGGTAAGCGAAAAAAGGTGATGAAATATCGCCAAAAGATTGCGTCGCAAGCCGTGACCTGGACCGACAATCCCGGCAATAGATAATCCGAGAGGGCTCCACGACGAAGGCACAAAAAAGAAGCGAACATCAACAAAAAATGCCAGTCAGTGATCGCGAAGACTTGGTTTGGGCAGGCGTTAAGTTCACCTTTAACCAGCACTCGAGCGGCCTACGAAATACCCTCTAACACATTACAAAGCACCAACAACGCGCGTTTTTGGCATATGGGTCTGAAATAGTAGTCTAGACCTATTTCGGGCGTAGTCCTCAGAATAAATAAGTACCGTGGTATTAGGTATGGAGACCTACAGTGTCAGCACCTCGAATAAGATTGTGCCTATTAAGAACTTGATACTCACTTTGGGCGGACGCTACTAACTAAGGAAATTAGACTAAGAAATTGTGCTCAGCGGCGAGCGGTACACTAAATCCTTTATAACAGCCTATGCTCAAGGTTGTTCAAGGGTGGGGCCACAGTAAGAATCTGAGGCTCATAACAAGTACACCAGTACTAGGGCAATCTTGTTGGCGGGTCTAACTAGGAAGGGTTCGTGCAGCCACAAACAAAACTACTAGTCCGGTATGCCCCCGACGTGAACCTCTATCGTTTCGTACCTAGCTCTCAATTTCGAGCATACCACTCGTATATACTGCTGCAACACCAACACAACTTCAAGTGTGGCAAACCTGTCAGGCATGCCATGTGTTATGTGTCTGGCAACTGTTGGTTGTATAAAAAATCAGGCAGGTACTACTGCTGTACTCGGATGTTTCCTACCCTTGAGCTTTCAGTCTACTATTAATTCGGCAGTTTGTTCTATGAGAGGTCAGTCACCTATGTATGTGCTAAGAGAGCTCGCAGATTGCTGATACAAAAGTACAGGCTGCAAGAACGAATAAACAACACGCGGAAGGGGGAGGGATAGGAGCGAACGCACGGGCGCCCAAACAAGATAGAACGACAACATTTTTGGTACATGAGCAACAGCCACCCTGATGATGAGGATTCAACAACGAGGACGTGTGCTTACCAAACGCAAACTAAAGTGATAAAACCAACACGACAGGGCAGGGCAGCGTGGGGGGGAACAAAAACGCAGACCTCCAGACCCTGCCAACCCCCTCGCGCCGACGCTGGTACAGTGTCCACGGCAAAGGGTAGAACAGAAAGACGACGCCGCTACTAGTAGCCGCAAAAATGCAAGACTGTATTGGCCGTCCTTTAGACGTCGCAGTTGCCAATCGCATCATATATTTTCACCACCTCCGTCGAATATTTCTGTTAATCGGTTGGTTGAAAGGTCAACGTTGGAATCGTAAATAAATGGAGAACAGCAGCTCTACCACCACAATTATTAACAAAAACATTATGTATGTGGGTGTTCTTCATACCAAACCGTTCGTTCTACCCATCGACCCATCGAGATACTCTGTACTCCAGGTACCAGGTACCCGGTAGTATCCGGTGATGATCCAGTGTCAGTATGTTCATCCTATCTATAGTATCAATAGAAGCTAGAGAGAGACAAGCTCTCTCTGGGGAAGGCGTACGTAGTAATAGTAGATGTATACATCCCAAAGGAATGTAGGACGGAGATTTGGCCTTGCACCGCCCAACGTATGCTTCGTATACTAAATAACACCGAACAGAAACAAGCTGAAGAATGAACGAGGCAGCAGGTATTGTAATGATACCAGGTACGTAGCTACTTTACTACTCGTTTTTTGCGTTGTATATCTCTGGTAATTTTAACCAGGAATGAGGCGCGAATGACGGAGGAAGAAAGGGAAGAACATGCACATCATCGACGCGCGAAACGGGGAAGAAGCCATATCTATTTACGTGGTATATATTATAAAAAGTGAAAATACACTCCAGCTACCAGCTGTGAGATCGAGGATTTCGTCGAAACTCATCTTTGCAAGCTGTGTGGGATACTCCGATCGCGCGTATTACGAGTTGTGTGTCCTCATTAAGGATATAGGTCGGCGACTCCCCTTACAACTACAGTGTAGCTATCAGGGTCAACAGGGTGATTTTAGTCAGTCTGTGCGCGGAAACTATAAAACCCGTTTCTGAGGGGGACAAAATCTGACAGCTGTGGAGGGAAATGTATTATTTTATCAAGTGAATCCTGTAAGTCGAATAACCGGTGAGGGGGGGGGCGGAGTTTTCAAGGACGTGGGGGCCTGGTTTTGATCAAAAGCGAGCGGGGTCGGAGGGGGGGCGGGGGGGGGGGGGGGGCGGACGGGCGGGCAGTTTGTGCATGTAAACTATAAATCCTTTCAAGGGGATGGATCTGACAGTTTTGGAAGGAAAAAAAAAAAAAAAAAAAAAAAAAAGGCACCAGTTTATTATTGGGGGGGGGGGGGGGGGGTTGGGGCGGGGGGGGGGCGTGTGGGGCAGCTCAATATGTGCGTGGAAACTATACATTATTTTGAGGGGATAAATGTGACGGTTTTGGAAATAATGCATCAGTTTATCATGTATATCCTGGGGTAAGTCGTACAATCAGTGAGTAGAGAGAGGGTGGAGTGTTCGAGGGGGTGGGGTTGGGATGGGTTGGGGGGGGGGTGGGAGGTGGGGGGTGGGGGCGGGGGGGGCAGGGGGGGTGGGGGGGAGGGGGCGGGGGGGGCGGGGGGGGGGGGGGGGGGGGGGGGGGGGGGGGGGGAGGAAGGGTTTTAGGTGAGAGGTTTGTTATACGTGTGGTGCTAGGTCTAGGCGATGGTGCGGGTAATGGGGAAGAATGGGGCGTTCGGGGCGGGGGGGGGGGAAAGCAGCGGCATGGATGGCTCTCGTAAGATAATGAGGTGATATCCTGTGCGTGAAGTGTTTATTAATCTGGCGGATTTCGATATTTGGTGGGGCGTTTGAGCAAGGGAGAGCGAGAGGGGGGGGGGGGGGATTTTTTAGGAGGTTTAGGTCACAAATAATATTTAAATACACTTCGGCTGTGAGATCAAAGATATGTAGGGGCTTGTTATACGCGTGGTGCTAGGTCTAGGCGATCGTGCGGGTGGTTGGAAAAGAGGGGGCGTTGGAGGGGGGGGGGTTTGGGGAGGGGGTGGAGGGAAAAGAATTGAAAACTACGTCATGGATGGTCAGAAAGATAATGACGTGATATCAACTGCGTATAGGTGTTAATTACTCTGGCCGATTTCGATTGTGAGTGGGGCGTTTGGACAAACTAGGCGGAAGGGGGGGGGGGTCGGGGGACGGGGGGGGGGGGGGGGGGAAGGGTTGGGGTTTTTCATGAACAAGAGGGGTCAGGGGAGGGGGAGGGGAGGGGGGGGGGGCGGGGGGCGGGACATTTCAATTTGTGCGCGGAAACTATAAATCCTCAAAGGGGACAAACCTGACGATTGAAGCAATAAGACATCCCTTCATATCATCTGCCTTGTAAAGTTTTCTATTCTAGAAGGTTTGATGTTAGATGCAGCATGCAACCCAGTGTTCAAGTGTAGTAAATACCGTGTTAAATCTTCGTAATTTGTTGTTGTACATGGATCGAAAGCCAGAATATTTTATAGAATATTTGTAGTTAGTTACCATTATTTTCTGACATCGCTAATTATAAGAAAGAGATACGTATTGCCAAAAAAAACAGGCGAGGTGATGTGGTCATGCACTGTTTGTCACCACCATCATACAGTTACCATTATTTTCTGACATCGCTAATTATACGAAAGAGATACGTATTATTGTCAAATACAGCATGCGAGGTGATGTATGTGGCCATGTACTGTCTCCGCCATTGAGCATTAGAGGGAGGGATGCGAATCGTCAGTTTTCGAGGAACGCTTGGTATACATGCGCTCAATTACGTTACCTCGTTAGTCATACTCGGTATACACGCGCTCAAGTACGTTACCTCGTTGTTAGTCATACTTCGCTTGGCATATAGGTTGGGAGGCGATCATGCAGACGGTATGTACGAAATACGTAATGGGTTGGTAAGGTTGTTTACCGCAATTTTAACACATCTGCCTGTGCTTCCTTTTCCAAATTATTATTTTCTCAAATAAATGCGGTTTCACGCCCATGATTCTACCTTGCCGATGTGGGGCTCTGCGGTCGTCAATTTTAAGTCAGAGATACATCCTACAAATACATCAGGCGAGGTGGGTATGTGATGTCATATACATGCGACTAAAATCATCCTGTTGACCCTGATAGCTACACTGTAGTTGTAAGGGGAGTCGCAGACCTATATCCTTAATGAGGAAACACAACTCGTAATGCGCGCGATCGGAGTATCACACACAGCTTGCAAAGATGAGTTTCGACGAAATCTTCGATCTCACAGCTGGAGTGTATTTTAATTTTTATAATAATATATGCGATGCCATCACTATTGACCTCGAGGGTGACTTTACTTCGTTAGGTATATGGTACTGTGTTTCGTAGAGGTCGTCTCAGGAGGGTATGCGATGGGTCGGCAGTGCGGTTTACCGCAATTTTATCAGGTCTGCCTGTGCTTCCTTTTCAACTTATTATTGTCTCAAACGTACGATTTCACGCCCATGATTTTTACCGTGCCGCTGTGGGGCTCTGAGGTCGCCAATTCTAAGACAGAGATACATCTTACAAATACAGCAGTTGAGGTGGGCATGCATTTGTTAAACTCTGATTTGCGAGCAGGCGCGGCACGAGTAAGACCTTTTGTATTGGTTGTATGCACTGCATGCAGTTGCCCCCCCCTGTCTATATTGTGCGAGCGGAGGAGGTCATATGACATGTACGAAAAAAAATATAATGGACCAGGTGTTGGCTATATAATCCCCCCTTCCCCCTCTGCTATAATACCAGGTAATACCTGGTGCACATATGACTATGTTGTGGTTCTACGTAATTAGCCTCTCACTGGTGTGGTGGGGTGATGGCATGTTAACGCCTATCCCCTGTCCACTCTCGCCCAACCACATACCACACCCCAGCAACCACGTCTTGACATTTACTGCTAGCAGTAGTGGTAATAATATAAAAGGCTCACAAAATATCATGAAGAATAAAAATACACGCCGGCTGCGAGATCGAAGATTTCGTCGAAACTCATGCACGGTGTATGTGTGATACTACTCCGATCGTGCGTACTACTACAACTGGGTGTGTGTTCTCATTAAGGATATAGGTCGGCGACTGCCCTGCCTCGGTATGTGCAGATAATATACTAAAAACAAAAATACACTCCAGCTGTGAGATCGAAGAATTTGTCGAAACTCATCTCGGCAAGCTTGTGTGTGATACTCCGATCGCGCGTACCACGGGTTGTGTGTCCTCATTAACGATATAGGTCGGCGACGCCCCTTGCAACTACAGTGTAGCTATCAAGGTCAACAGGGTGATGTTAGTCATTCTGTGCGCGAAACTATAAAGTCCGATTTTGAGGGGGACAAAATCTGACAGCTGTGGAAGAAAATGCATCAGTTTATCAAGCGAATCCTGTAATTCGAATAGCCGGTGAGGGGAGGGCGGAGTTTTGAAGGACGTTGGGGGGGGGCGGGGGGGGGAGGGGGCGAAAAAAATATGTCGCATAGATGTAGGGGTTTGCTATACGCGTGGTGCTAGGTCTGGGCGATGGTGCGGGTGGTGGGGAAGGAGGGGGCGTTGGGGGCGGGGAGGAGTTTGGGAATTGCAGCAGCGGCATGGACGGCTCTGCAAAGATAACGACGTGATATCCAGGGCGTGGAAGTGTTTAATACTCTGGCGGATTTCGATATTAGGTGGGGCGTTTGAGCAAGAGAGAACAAGGAAAAAAAAGGGGCGGGGGGGCAAAGGGTTTTAAAGAGGTTTATGTGACATATAATATCAAAATACACTCCAGCTATAAGATCAAGGATTTGGTCGACACTGATGTTCGCAACATTGTTTGTGATACACCGATCGCGCGTATTTATAATATATATGTAGGGGCCTGCTATACGCGCGGTGCTTGGTCTAGGCGATCGTGCGGGGTGTGGGGAAGGAGGGGGCGTTGGAGGGGGGGAGGGGGGATGAATGAAAGCTATGTCATGGATGGCTAGAAAGATAATGGCGTGATATCAATTGCGTGGAAGTGTTTATCACTCTGGCCGATTTCGATTGTAAGTGGGGCGTTTGAACGAACTGGGCGGGGAACAAAAAGGGGGGGGGGCGGAGGAGGAGGGCGGAGACGAGTTGGAGCTACGGCATGGATGGCTAGAAGGATAACGAGATGATATCAGCTGGCTGGTAGTGTTTACTACTCTGGTAGGTTTTGATTTCAGGTGGGGCGTTTAAGCAAGAGGGATCGGGGGGGGCGGGGGGGCATTTCAATATGTGCGCGGAAACTATAAACCCTCAAAGGGAACGAATCTGACGGTTGTAGCAAAAGGGACACCCCTTTATATCACCCGCCTGGTAATGTTTATTCTAAAAGATTTGATGTTACATGTAGTATGCAACCCAGTTATTAGGTTAGTAAACAACGTGTTAAAAGCTTCATAATGTTATTGTTCATGGATCGAAAGATATTCAATCGATAGCTACAATCATGTAGTTACCATTTTTTTCTGACATCGAGCTACTTATGAGAAAGAGATACATATTGCCAAATACAACAGGCGCAGTGATGTGGTCATGCAATGTCACCGCCATTGAGAACGAAAGGGAGAAATGCGAATTGTTAGTGTTTTGAAAGGAGCGCTTAGCGGACACGCGCTTGTCGCCAACTCGAAGACAGAGATACATCTTACAAATACACCAAGCGAGGTGACGTGGGCATGCGATGCCACCACTATTGAACGCGAGGGTGGCTTTACTTCGTTAGGCATATGCTACTGGGTTTGGTTGAGGTTGTCAGGCGATCATGCAAACGGCCGGAGGCACGAAATAGCCTGCGTAATAAGTCGGTAGTGTGGTCTACCGCAGTGTTAACATATCTGTCTGTACTTCTTTTTCACATTGTTATTATCTAGTGTACGATTATACGCCTTGTTTTCTCCCCACTGTCGTCGAAGATGTTGTGGTCCTGTAGATGTCGCGTCCGTGTCTGGTGCTCTTGCTGGTGGTGCTCGTGAAAACATGCCCTAGCGTGTAGTAGATGATCGCTGAGTGGTGTTCCTTTCCTTTATTACATCAAGCCAGGTAGTATATGTCAACGTTACTGCTTGCTTGAAAACGACGAATAAAATTCCTCACGCACCTGATACAGAGGAAACGCGGCCGGAAGATTGTTCAGTATACCGACGGTCAGGAACAGGTTATCGAGCAGCGCACTTCATCTTTACTACCGCTCCTCAATCCACCTAAGACACTACGGGCATGCGTTGGACCCAGTTCGCCGATCCCCAAAACCAATTGCAAAGGAGGTAATGTGGTGGGCGAATGCTATAATGATGGGCGCTGCTACGATTACCCCGTCTCTTGTTCTGTTTGTTCTTGCGTTCTTGATGAACCTGTTATTTGGCAACGAGCAGTTTTGACGTGTTTTAGGTGTGTGTTAAGACTATGTGTAGACTATGCGATGTGTCTGAGTCGTAGGGACTTCAATTGGGAATCCAGGGTACATGGGTTCCAACTTTTGACTGGGTTTCGTATGTGGACATGTATGTGATTTTAGTGAGTGGACATTCTTATGATTTGAGAATTTGTGTCCGCGTGGTTGTTGCTACACGTGTATGTTTTGGTTGATGTTCTAGACTTCGTTATCGTGTTGTTTCAGAGTGGTGTTTTCGAATACATGTTATTTTGTGTCCGCGCGGATTTTGCTACACGTGTATGTTTTGGTTGATGTTCTAGACTTCGTTATCGTGTTGTTTTATGGTGGTGTTTTCGAATACAAATTTTTTGTGTACGCGTGGATGTTGCCGCACGTGTATGTTTTGGTTGATGTTCTAGACTTCGCTGACGTGTTGTTTCAGAATGGTGTTCTCGAATATATATTATTTGTGTCCGCGTGGATGTTACTACACGTGTATATTTTGGTTGATGTTCTAGGCTTCGTTACCGTGTGGTTTCAGAGTGGTGTTTTCGAACACGTATTATTTTGTGTTCGCATGGTTGTTGCTATACGTGTATGTTGTGGGTGATGTTCTAGACTTCGTTATCGTGTTGTTCAGAGTGGTGTTTTCGAATACATAGTAGTTTACAGTGGTTGGGGGGGGTGGCTTGTTGTGCATATCTGCAAAACGTATTGATGTACGCCGAGAAAACTGCTTCGGGAGGCTAAAAACGGAGTTGCGAGAGACGTTTGGGAATTCAACGTTCCCCCTCGCGGCTTTTGTCAAGTATGGTTAATTGCATATTTATCCGTGGAGATAAACATGCAACAGCCAACCTTGACAACTATGGGTTGTAGTTGTATCATAATACACTTATGATACCGTTACTGTTCATAGTTTGACTATGTGTGTATTCATTACTTTACTACACTGTGAACGTTGAATAGAAATACTGAGCGAGGCTGGGGTTGAAGCCTTAAAATGAAAGTTTACAAGAAGGTTTTGTATATGTGATTAGCCTGCTTATTGAAGACATTGGTGTGGACGAAGTAGTGGGAGGTTTAACGCGACATATATTATATAAATACTTCATCTGTGAGATCGAAGATTTTGTCGCAACTCATCTTTGCAAGCTCTGTTTGTGATACTTCGATCGCGCGTATTACGGGTTGTGTGTCCTCAATAAGGATATTGGTCAGCGATTCCCCTTGCAAATATAGTGCAGCTATCAGGGTCAACAGGGTGATGTTAGTCAGTCTGTGCACGGAAGTTATAAAACTCGTGGAAGGAAATGCATCAATTTATTGAGTGAATTCTGTAAATTGAATAACCTGTGAGGGAAGGGCGGAGTTTTTAAGGACGTGGGGGTCTGGCTTTGATCAAGAAGGAGCGGGGGTGGGGGGAGGGGGCGGGGAGGTGGGGGGCGGGGGGGGGGGGGGGCTGGGCAGTTCAATTTGTGTGTGCAAACTATAAATCCTGTAAGGGGATAAATCTGACGGTTTTGGAAAGAATGCAACCGTGTATCATGAGGGGGGGGGGGGGGGGGGGGGGGGGGGGGGGGGGGGGGGGGGGGGACGGGTGGGTCTGTTCAATCTGTGCGTGGAAACTATACATCCTTTCAAGGGGAAAAATGATACGGTTTTGGAAAAAATCGCCCGTGTATCATGTATATGCTGTAACTCGTACAACCAATGAGTAGGGGGGGGGGGGGGGGCTGGTTACAACAGTTGGTCGCTAGGGTATACAAGGTCGCAGTGTTATAACATACTTTTCACGTGTGTAAACCTGTGGCAAAATTATGTTTAATCGATCAGCCAGCGGGGAAGGGTAAACCTGTACCTTGAGGAGGGGGTGGGGGGGGGAGAGGGGGGTTGATTACGTTTGTCGTGAGGGTATACAAGGTTGCAGTGTGATATGATAATGTTCATGTGTTTAAACCTATGGAATGTTTCATATATATCGTACCACGTGCCGGGGGGTGAATGGGCTATGACGCATGTGACGCATGGGAAGCAGGAAGACACGAAGTGTGGGTTGGGAGTTCTAGAAGGAATATTGTTATGCAAGAAAAATATTATATACAGTAGTAACCCCCGTCAACATGGATGGGGCTAAATCATGTGCGCACCTGACTGCAGACGTCGTCAGATGTACGTAGGGAGTGGACATGACCCTTGCGTGTTAAGGTGGCGAAGAGTAATGCGAAACGGGGGGTGAACGGCTTTTGAGGCCAAGGGAAGCGGGAATAAACCGGCTGGAATTCTAGAAGGGACACCGTACGCAAGAAGAGTCCCACCATTTTAAGGCGCGCTATGCAAGGTAGAGGTAGCACTTGTAGGCCGCATGGACTTTTGACCGATGGGCCGGCCAACTCGGGAACTTGCCAATCGTTCGATTATGAACACATACTATCCGTTCGTACCGTTCATACCAAGGCAAGGGGGGTTTTCGTCGGTTGGCACGTTCGTACTGTATCATAGTTGGGTCTTGGGTTCGGGTATGGACCTCCTCGAATGAACAGCCGAATAAAGCTTAGGGTGCGTCCTTGCCATACGTAGCAGAAGTCTTGTCTTGTACCCCGTTAATTGTGGTGTGAAACACGCAAGCACACGCTGTGCTTTATCGGATTCTGTCATTAATATTGTGCAGGGCAACCGAAATTCCGATGTCAGAACATGGCAAGCAAGACCACAATACCACTGTATGTATGTACTTGTAGACGATAGAAACAACAAAACAATGACTAAACGGCAGAGTAACTGGAAAAGAGAATACAAAGAAAGGGTGGGATGTTTTGAAGGGATACTCCATGCAAGATTCGTACGGCACAGCACCCCGGGGGATCGAACTAAAATATATGCGGTACTACTATGTAAGTTGACAGATGTGCCCAAGGCGTGGACTTGGCCCTTGCGGGAAGAAGTGGCGGAAGATGACGGGAAAATAGACGTGAATGGGCTTTGAAGCAAGGGGAGCGGGGGAATAGCAGTGGAGAGTTCTAGAAGGGACACTGTACGCCAACAGCTCTGGAGAAATGCATCTTATTCTCGAGTATCGGTCCAAAGCATGTGCGCTACTGCTGCGTATATTGTCAAAGGAGCTTATGGGGTGGAATTCGCCTTTGCAGGAAGTATCAGCAGGGTAATGAAGAATGGGAGGTGGATGGGCCTTGAGGCAAGGCAAGCGCGGGAAAAAAGGCGGGGGCAATTCTACCTTGAGGGATGTCGCAAGAAGAGCACAGCCCTCCATTCATTCGGATTTGAAGCATACAAACATGCGCTGTATACTGCAGGCAGTCGAGAGGGTAACGGGAAGTGGGAGGTGAAAGGGCTTTGAACCAAAACAGGCGGGAACAGAGTGGGGTGGAGTTCTACAGTATGTAGAAGGGGTACAGTACGTGTGCAGTCCGAGTATGATGATAGAAGAATATTGTAGCATCGCGTTAATATCCGTCTCAAGATGCAAACGTTCCCTGCAACACTTCGTCAGATACTGCACGACAAGCGAAATGACAACGTCAGAGGGCCAGCGAGATGTTGATATAATAGCTGTACTGGGATACAGCAGAAACTACAAAACAATGCCGGGCAACTGGGAAAGGTAGGATAACGGGTGGTACTTCTAGAACGAATGCCTTACGAAAAAAGGGCATGGTGTACTTCCTGTCAAAGATCGGTCTCGGACATGTGCGTGTGCAATTTTCACATGCATTCCTTGTCTGATGTGCCCATGGGGTGAACTTGGCTCTTGCAGGAGGAGGAGGGAAAGGGAGCAAAGAAAAGGAGACAGTGAATGGTCTTCGAAGCAACATACGCGGGCAACGAGTGGGAGGGAGTTCTAGAAAGGATTACAACGACAACAGCAGCAGTACGCCACAAGAATATCATATCTTACTGTAGTACCCCTCGGTCTGAGATACTCAAGCATGCGATGCATGTTGTCAGTTTACTGACCTGATGACGTCAGATGACAAGCGAGACGGTATTTAAACAGTGAGCGATAGGAACAAGAGAAAAACCGACGAACGAAGCGGCCGGGTAACTGGAAGGGGGAGTAAACGGAGGGGACTTCTAAAATGGGTGTCTCATTGTATGCAAAAATTTACAAGTATAGACCAATCGTATATGAGGACTCCTATTATCTGGCGAAAACATACATGTGCACCGTGCATTGTTAGATGGTAAGCGAATTAATACAATTAGAAGCGGTCGCTGACTGTTTGGATTTCAATACGATAGTGCTGAGTGCTGTAGACAGAAGGAAACGAAAGCAACTACGAAGCACCAGAGTGGCGGGAAGAGCGAGTGAAACCACGGGGCAGTAGTGCCTTGCGTGACGATGGGGGGCGAGGGCGGTTGGGGAGGCTTCAGATACAGAAGGGGTGAGACGGTGGGGAGTAATGAGAAAAGGGAGTGGAACAAACACAACATCAGTATTAATTAATAGCAGGGACCTGGTAGTGTGTAATAGTGTATTTGGGGTGCGGGAGTACAGGGGTCGAGCTCACGGAGGGGACGAGACGGTGGGGAGCGCCAACCCCCCCCCGCGCCGGCCCGTGGTCCTTAAATACTGCGGCCATGCATCACTTGGATACACCCTCTACCCCCTCCCCACCGTCTTGCCCCCTCTTGAACCCGCACCCGCACGCCTCTCACACGAAGCAGTCATACGAATGTGGCCAAGTACACACAGGATGCCGAAGTCAGCGTCAAAAGCGGTTCTTAGTAGGATGCCACCCCCCCTGCGACTCGCCGAACTTCTCACGGCGCTTTAGCTTGGTGCAAGCAATGCCCGCCTGGTCGGTGAAAAACCGACGTGCTCTTTCCCGGCGGTGTAGGGATGCGAGGTAATAACGGATGACAACGGATGACGAGTACCCCCATCGTCTCGGCCCCTCTGGAGTTGAATCTTCTACGACTCACCCCCCAACAAACGCCACACTATAACTACAAGTAGACTCTCCTTGATAAGAAGTATTGATACGACCGAAATAGCATGATGATTGGGCGTCAACACACCGCTCACAAGCCTTTTAAGCGCGCAGCAGCAAGTAAGTAGAGTAATTCATGAACCAACATAGTTCGATGGACAGAGAGCGAGGTGTTTTTAGTGTTTCTTCTCGTTGGTGCACTCCCAGCCTCTCAGGAAACCTCCCGCTTGGACACCGGCTTCTTCCATTTGCGGAACGGTCCAGCTTTTCTTTGATTTCGTCCTTCACCTCTTTTTGTTTGTAGTAGCACGAAGTGTCATCATACCATGTTCCAGCTAGGCTCAGCGCTTGACTCATCATCAGCCTAGCTCCGCTCAGCAGTGCACCGCAGCGCTAGCTCAGCAGCGCAGCGCCGTGCAGTGCCATGCGATGCCGTGCCTGCCGTGCCCTGCCGTGCGGTGCGGTATAGGTTACTACGCAGACTCGCCAACAGGTGGGGGTGTACGAGTAGCGAGGTAAGGCAGGCTACACAGCGCTACACGACAAGAAAAAAAAAAACGCGTCCGATTTAGCCAACAAAAAAAGTGTATTGAGACAACCACCTACTACTACTATTAATACCGGGAAACAGAAAAATATTGACTATACCATGGTGATATGTAGACTATGTATTATACAATACTATTACGACAGTAAGTGAGTCTATACATTATGTGAGCTCGCCTGCAGAGAGGGGGGTGGCAAAAAATATCAGCCCTATATCTAGGAGGGAAAGGCATGCCGTCAATATGCACGCGTACGAAAGACTAAAATCAATTGGAAACGAAATTTTACACGAAACGAAAAGGAAGAAACAAAATAAAAGAGGAAAAGTGCAGGCAAAAAAGAAATAGCAGCACATAGATAGACGCTATAAACTGACTGAAAACGGCATTATCATTGGGCACACCATAGAGGGCATCACCATAGAGGGCATCACCATAGAGGGCATCGCCATAGAGGGCATCACCATAGAGTGCATCACCACAGAGGGCATCACCATAGAGGGCATCACCATAAAGGGCATCACCATAGAGGGCATCGCCACAGAGGGCATCACCATAGAGTGCATCACCACAGAGGGCATCACCATAGAGGGCATCACCATAGAGGGCATCACCATTACCATTGAGGGCATCACCATAGATAGCGGGCATCACCATTGAGGGCATCACCATAGAGGGCATCAAGCGCATGAATAACACTCGGGGGAGAACACACAACAAGGCGCAGATATGCCCGTCCGGGTGGCCTTAGCTAGTCAATTGGGGCCATGGGAAGGCATACCAATAATGTGTGTATGCAAGGGTCACAATGTGTCGCATCCCCAATAAAAATGCCGAGGCTCACAACATCACAAAACGAACATACTTTGACTTGGTCGCCATGGAATAAGCATAGACAGACATAGACTATACATAGTGCCTAGCTAGAGGCGACAGTGCGCAAACGGAGGGTATTTTGTTCGCGGGATTCGTGGCACGTCTGGGGGAGAAGCGTCTGCTTCAGAAGGTGGTGTTTTGGGAAGCTTGTTAGGGGTAAGGGCTACTCACGGGAGCAAGAGAAGGGCTGGATAGGGTGCACCTGAAGGAGGATATGTCGGCCCTTGGAATGAAGTTCGAAGGGTGGCGAAAGGCTGCACAGAAGGCCGGCAGATGGTTTCGGCGGGTAGATAGAAGAGGAGGGAGAGCAGAGACATTCATCATCCAGAAATGAATGTAGCATAGTCTATACCGCGGAGAACTGTAGAGCTGCAGAGCGACGCACAAAGGCCGCGGCAGCGCCCTCCACCGTCAGCATATCTGAGCGACCGGGGGGAGGGGGGGGGGGGGGGGGGGGGAAGGCGTCCTGTCCAAGAAGAGACTTTGGGTCTGGCCATCATCGTCTTGAAGTTTGTGGGCCTTTTAATGGTCGTCACAAGCTAGCGTAAGTCCACCTTGACTTCTTCGCCTTGTTGCGTTCTCCCCCCGAGTGCCATATTGATGCACTTGATGCCCCTGAGCCCAATGCCGTATTTAGTCAATTTCTAGGGTCTGTTAGTATTGTTGTATGGTACTATTTCCTTAACATTCCTTGCTTCCTCTTGACTTTTCTTTTCTATTCTATTCTTGGATGTTCCAGGAGCCCCGCCATCCAGAAAAAAACTAAATAGCGAAGCTTGCAAAGATGAGACTCGAGTATTGACCTGAAATTCGTCGAACTCACAGCTGACGCAAGGGCGCACAAATATCTCCACCTAAAGTATAAATGCCAATACTTACCATTATAGTGGACAAAAAATAAGGCACCTCCAAATAAAAACTCACTCATATAATATATTACGAGTACCAACAACGCAGCTTGCAAACATGATTATTGACCTGAAATTTGTCAAACTCACGGCTGACGTCCTTGAAAATTAGTTATAAAATATAGGGGGTAATATTTTTTCGACACCTACGTGCCAAAACTTTTTTTTCGCCCTTCCAGAGGGAGGGGGGAGGGTACGAAGACCCCATCCCCCCCCCCATTACGCCACATAATTTCCTATGCAAACGACCCCCATTCTAAATCCTAAATAATAAAGGGTAAAGGCGCAGGGGCGGTACTATAGAGCAGCCTCGCAGCCCCCTGGTCGCGCAGCAGCAGCCTGCGTACCAGCTACGCACAGCGCAGAGCAACGGGGAAAAAGGGAGAGAGCAAGAGAGAGGGGTCAAAATGAGCACAGCCTCCACGGTGAAGGGACCCCTGCTACAGCCCTCCTTCGACATGACATCTTGGCTACAAAGCGTCTGTGGGGAAAGCCAGCCGATGGCGAGGACTTCATCTGCTGCTGCGTGGCCAACTTCGGTGACGGTTCAGGAATGGAGGAGGGCCAGGCCATTGAGCATGAGTGTTCGGCACAGCGCAGAGAGTGAGTGGAGAGGCATGAGGGCTGTAGTGTGATATTGGAGGGTATCGTGTACCTCGCAGCAGCAGCAGCGGCAAGCACTGGAAGGACAAAACGCTGGTTTATCCTATAACTGACTACTTCGAAGTATATGAAACGGGTTTTATAGTTTCCGCGCAGACTACCATCACCCTGTTGACCCTGATAGCTATAGTACACTACTTGTAATTGCAAGGGGAGTCGCCGACCTATATCCTCAATGAGGACACACAACCCGTAATACGCGCGATCAGAGTATCACACACAACTTGCAAAGATGAGTTTCGACAAAATAATCGATCTCACAGCTGGAGTGGATTTCCAATTTTTATAATATACAAGGGCTTCGCTCGCGGGCGGCTGGGCGCCGCCCGCTACGCTTGCGGAAGGAGGAATGGACATTCAGTAGGAAGGCGGAAAAGAAGCACAAATGGCGCAACTGGCGACTTGAAAATGCCAAGAGGTCCATATATAGTACAACGGTACAGGATAGAGACGATTATGATTATGAGTTTGTTATTATCATCCATTCGCCCAGTCCATGATGGGCACGTCGGAGGACTTGCTTGGCATATTCTTCCACCTCTCAGGTAGCACCTGTACACTTCTTATTAATAGCTCTCTCTAAGTCGATCATCAATAATAAATTATCGCAGACCCTAAACACCAGGCACGCGCTTGTCAAGGATAGAGACAGGAAAACTACTACTTAAGATGTAAAGGAGCGCAGTGCCAAAAAAAACATGCTGGAAGCAGGGACTTGAACGCACACACCGCAAACATGTGAAGTACATTTGTATTCCTGAAAGACGAAGAGCACGCATTTAGGCATAGTTCTCAAAAAACGATGCTGGTATAATAAACCACAACTTAACGTTCTATAAAGAACGTGCTGTCAACATTGCTTCCGAAGGAGCATGCAGGCTTGCTTGGACTCTTCCTCCTCAGCGGAGGTACCCAGCACCTTGCACTCTTGTTTTTTGTCGATGATCTTGTGGATCTGTCCACAAACGTTGAAGCATGGCGGGAGGACGTCGATAAGTATGCGTAAAAAAGTATTGGTACTTCTCTCCAGCAGACGTCGTAACCATCCACATTATTGGAGCTCCTTTCGTTGTTAGTAATTGTTGTGGTATTGTTGTACTTGCTCTTGGTACTCGGAAAAAGAGCCGCACTTCATAGACTATATCCGCACGCCATCCCCTAGTCTTGAGCAAGAGACATGGATGTCTCGACTCGTGACACACAGGACGCAAGATAAGAGTAGAACGTACCTCGATGTCGAACGCACTCGTGGCACCGTGGGAATGGAATGCGGGATGTATATCGAGCAAGTGGTCGCCTGCCTTCTTCAGGAGGTCACCGACCTTGATGTCGCCGGTGCACTTCGTGTTTATGTCCTCGCCGACTTGGCGGCCCTCGGCGGCTGCTTCGCAGGGCTTCTGCAAACGACAACAACGGATGGGAATACCTTGCGTTCAGTGAATGTTCAAAATAGTAAGGCCACGTAGCTGTCGTCGATTTCCAAAGTTTGAAAGGAAGTCGTACAATATAACACTGTTGTAATGAAAGCGGTCGTTTATGGGCAAAGCCCTGCCTGGTACCACAACGTTGCTAACACCTATGAAACCACCACTGGGACAGGAACGAACGGGATTCACAGTCGCAACTGGTAAGCGTAAGCCCCGGTACACTGCTATATAAGGCCTACCGGCGGAATACCGACAACGAAGGGTAAGAGACAGTACCTGCTGTATATATTGTTCGGTACTACTCTATTACTGCTGCTATCAACACTATTACGACCGACGTGTACTGCGATTCCTGAAGAGGTTGCGCACCCTACTTGTACTCGTTAATACAAAGAGTTCATGTGGTTGTATGAAAAATGAGTAACAGTAGTAGTACACCGCGTCACTACATGAACAACTCGCTAACCCCAATCACGGGACTGCTCTCCAGCATCACCCAGGTTAACTTCAGCTTCTGTTTACTGCTATATATCAACCTCCAGTGTGTACTGCGACTGGTGCTGAGTTATCATGCTGCTGTGTTATTTATCACTGCATGGACCATTTTTACAACCCTGGCTGACCCCTGTGATGAGACTTTCCCGTTTTCATTGCGTCTTACATGTATAGATACCACGTAGTCGTAGTCGCACATCCAAAACGTGTGTTTATATCACAGCACAAAGCGTCACTGCATGGACCACTTGTCCAACACCCGCTTACCCCGATGACGGGACTGCCCCGTACTCGTAGTCGTACATACATGAAGTGTGTTTGGCTGTACGTATGAAAAAGAAATCGCATCACACAGCAGCGTCACTGCATAGGTCTACTCGTAGACCTGAGTACTTGTACAATTCCCGCTTATACCCCGATGACGGGACTGCCCCGTACACGTACTCGTACATGCAAAAGTGTGTTTGTACGCATGAAAAAGAAATCACAGCACACAACTGCGTAGACAACTAGTACAACATGCTTACCCCGACGACGGGACTGCCCTCCGTGACCACCAAGGCGAACTTGAGTTTGTTCAGGCTACGCGTCCCCAAGCACAGCTTCCACACCGTGTGGTAGTTCGACCACGCTGGTGTAGCACACACATGCTACAGCAGACGTTGCAGACAGACACACAAGGTCAAACAATGTAAATTTCAATGTGCATCATTATTGGAAACAGGATTCGCTTGAGTTCACCAACACCCGAAACCACATACTGGTAGTCTATTGCGCACAACTTGCAGCACACTCAGCCCACACTCAACGCAGCACTACCGAAAATACAGGGTGTTGACATCTTGTGTCTTACCTATGTCGCACGGCGCTGAACACACTGACAACGGGAAACTCTCAACATCATCAGATTCAGTAGTATAGTAGCTGACAGCAAACATCAAATTCCAACAACACGAAGAAATGAAACTCACGTTTCGTCAAGCTCTCAGCTCCTTCGTTAGGGACGCCGATCGAAGGTGAATCACAGGTGTCCGCGTCACACCAGTCACACACACGAGGGTTGTCGCCGCTTCCCCAGTGCTTCTTGTTAAGGTTACATGAAAAGCTTGGCACGTGGAAGGCTCGTCACTCCTGCAGGTGTCGCAGACAGCGTCCTGGGAACTCCTGTTTTTCCTATTTCGTGCGGTGAGGAAGCCGTCACAACCCTTGCTCGGGCACGGCCAATCAGGATTGCCAGAAGAAGCTGAGTCCCGTTCTTGCCCGACCAGCTTCCACACGCCTGATCCTGAACCTCCACCACCCCCACTGTTGGCGGAGCCTCCTCCCGCACTAGCCTTGGTGCGCTTCGCAAATTTCAACTTCAAATTGTTATTGCGGATCCGGCAAATTTCATATTCAAATTGTTTGCAGCCGTCAACGGCAATTCCCTCCCAACAGCCAGCAATTGGCCAACTTCAAAAGTAAAAGTACAAAAAAGAAGTTGCTGAAAAAGCAAAATAAAAATATCAGAGAGCAAGCAGTAAAGATGAGAGAATGAGAGCTAAGTAAGAATGAGACTAGGGAAAGCAAGGAAGGCAAGGAACTTCGGGACGGTTCTTTTCCCCAGCAACTAATTTTCTTTTCGGCAATTACGGGCTGAGAAGGGCTGAGAGGGGGGAGGATATGCCGAGCGAGACGTCCGAGGGGGGCGAGGTCTAGGTATATAGTTTTATGTAAAAGTGCTCACCATCAAGCAGTGTGTGTGTCGTGCTGCCTCCTCCCCAAAAACTGACAACATCAGCAGTAGCAGAAGCCTAGCCTTGGCAGCAGCAGCAGCAGCAACAACAACAGCAGCAGCAGCAGCAGCAGCAGAGCAGCAATACCAGAAGCCGTAGCCGCATGATCAAAATCGATTAAAAAAACGCGCACGAACTGCGAACTAAGTTACGCCGCGTCCCTGTTTGTCCCTGCACGCCTTTCGAATGCGAGCAGAGAATTGTCGCTATCGGAACAATCGCCGCGAAGACCAGCAGCGGCAATTGGGTGTGCAAGAAGTGCAAGCGCGATTTCGGACGCAATATAGAGCAAATGAGCCGGACCCGACGTGGAGACTCACGAACAGTCTCTTCAACACAAGTGAGGACTTGTGAGGACAGCAGTTGTTGCATTCGCTAGCAAAATCAGTTTCGATAAACAAATGAAAAATATAAAAAACGTCAGCTGTGAGTACGACCGATTGGATGGTTGAAACTCAACTTTGCAAGCTGCGTGGTACATTAGATCTATGTTTCATTTATGATATAGTGGATTTGTCAAATATACCTGGTTGTTAATACACTGCTTCACAATTTTTATGGGAGGTCGTTCGCGCGTGTTCAGCAGTTTGGGAACTGCTACACTTGACGTATATGTTAGTCGCGAAGTGTATGAGGCTGCAGGCCTTGTCGTTGTGTGTATGTGAAAAGCAGGAGCAAATTCGTAATTTCTTTCCACGGCTGATCAATTGCTATTGCTCATGTCGCAAGTTGCGTGTCGACCAACGTGTGTCGACAGGGGTGCTGGTGCCGCGGCGGCGGTGGGGAGCGGGCGCACATTGCTGGATTTTTTCAAATTGAACAGCGCCACGGACGGGGCGAAGGAGTCGCCGGTGTTGATGGACAGTTGTAGCGGCGGGGGCGCAAGCGGTGACGCTGACGTGGTGGTGAAGGTGGTGCGGGCGCGGGCAGTTTCGCTGACGTGGTCGCGACGGGAGTTGTGAACGGGCTTGAGGATTGTAAGGGCGCGGGCATTGATATGGATGGTGTTTTCTCCGACGCTGCAGACGGGAGTGGTCCCGCCGATAGAACGCTTGTCCACGCTCCCATCTACTGCGCGGGATTACGCCCGGCTGTCCGGGAGCCTGTTCTCCAACGCTACCCGTCACTCTCCATGGTATTGGCAACCAGGGGGTGTCGTGGGAGGCTCGGATAAACCTGAATCGCGTGTCTCTCCACGCGGTGCCAACTGCCTCCCGCGGCACCTTGAGCCCAGGCTGTGCGGGAACGGTGGAACAACTTCCAGGAGGCTCGTGGGCGCCATGTTTGGACATGAAGGGCACGAAGGCTTACAGGGTTTCGTTCCCAAGCGCGGCGCTTACCCACCATTGATTATTTCTGACTACATTGACCACCTTGCATTGACACAAGGATTTACATACCTAAACTAACCTAAAGTACAGTTTGACATCCCTTGCTCTTGCAGTGTTGGCTTGCTTGCCAAGCCTCTCTGTTAACGCAAGAGTGTGCAGTAAACCATCCACAGGTGGCACAGCCAAGAAACGAACCACCAAGCAAGGAGACAGTAAAAAAAAGATGTTGAAAATAATGTTAAAAGAAAAGTGTTTATGGGCCACGGAGGAGGGGGGGGGTGGGGGGGGATAGGTGTGCGGGATAACCTTCCTTTTGCGCCCTCGGCTGACGTATTTATAATAACCTGGTATTACGGGGGACCATAGTAAATAGGACCAAATATTGTTAGTCAAAATAGGGAAATATATTGGTTTTTGTGTGTACCGTAGGTCCTATTTACTATGGTCCCCCGTAATAGCGAAATCTGCTATTACCTCTATTGTACGTAGCATGCGTCAATTCACGTCAGTCTATCACGCGCGTATGCATGATAGGTACAGTAGGTAGCCCTGTATAGTGGCAACCTGAATAGTAAAGTGCCCTATATAGTGGCATGAAAATCTCCTGGCAAAATCTCAACCCGATATAGTGTCACTTTACCACTATTGAGGGCGGGGCCCTCAATAGTGGCATTTTGGGCATCACACACACCCAATAGTGGCAGTTCCAAGTAGTGGGCCCCCACTACTGCTGTACCACACCTGCCCACACACACTCTCAGCGGTGGGCGCCACACGTATCATGCCAGCCTGCGCGGACCTAGAACTGTGTAAACTCCCAAACAAACCACTGGGAGAGAAAGACGGGCACGAGTAAAGCCTACAGCAGTTGCAGAGCTTCGTGGTGGTTGGGTTGATGCCCCGGGGTGGGGGTGTTTGAATTTTCTTTACTGGCTGTTTCAGTTAGTTTCGCGTCTCTACGTTGCTGTTTTCATGCGTTCTACACGTAGTGTTGAATGTTGAACCCCATGTTACACTGCCCGCCGGACAAAAAATATTGATGTGCCACCTATGATACAATGCGTTTGGACGTGGTTCCTGTGGTCTGCCTGCGCAGAAGAAACAGGTCTTGACCACAGAAGGCTCGGTAACTGTTGGCTAATCAACGGTCATTTCATGTGTTTCATGCGGATACTGCTGCACACAAATCAACCACGAGTAGTGGAACAGTATGCACGGCTTTACCTAACAGCGTATAATCAGTGTACAGCGTGAACATCGAAGCTCTTCTAGCGTTGGGCTGCGAAAGCAACTGAGTTAAATCGACACACGACGCGTATGAAAATACGCGGAAGTGTGGTGAGCTAAAGCTTTATTTTTCCCCATCCGCCGGAGGATAAAAAAAAAAAAAAAAAAAAAATCGAAGCTCTTTATTCGATATAGTGGCAATATTGCCACTCTAGACTGTCTAATAGTGGCAATAGTGCCACTATATCGAATAGTGGCACTGCCCTGAATAGTGGCACAATTCTGTCCTGCCACTATATGCCACTATACAGGGCCACCTACTGTACCACAATACGCGTACGAGTTATATACGTGATACGTGGTAGTCTTTTCTGGGCGGCAAGCGATGTAGACGTTTCAGACGCGAGTAGTGAGGCGTGTGTACGACGTACATACTGCTGTTACCAGTTGTTTTTGTTTTTCACACACATCTACTTTCCAGCTTCTGAACAAGCCGTGGTCGAAGGTGTCGTCCCTGTTTCCCCCCGGTTCTTGCCTTCCACTTTTATAGTGCACAGGGTTCAGCAATCGCACTCACTGCTCGTCGATGTTTCATCGAATGATAACCCACGCTCGCTCGCGCTTTCCGCAAGTCAATTTGTGCGCAAGAAAAAGTCCCCACGAAATTATACTAGTATGCACTGACCTATACCTCAGGCTCGAGGATTACCTGATACGCCACTGGGGCGACCGGCTACCGGTATGGATGGACTGGTATGGACCTGGCACGTCGTAGGCTGACTCCCGACTTCACTTTTTCACTTCGTTAATATTTTCTAGCGGAGGAGGCATGCATTGCGGTAGCTGTGACAGAGATGCGTGGTCAAACTACCAGTCAGTACAGCAGTGCAGCAGCAAATATCTCTGAAAGAAGAGGGGTTGCGTACGAGGGTAAGCGGCGAGGTATACTCGTAATAGACAGAACCGAAAACAACTTCCATGGTATTATGTGCACATATTGTGCTGGCGGCGTACCCGCCACGCGTGCCAGCACAGCAGGTGCCTTTTTTTGTTGTTGTTGTTGTTGTTGTTGTTCTCACATTAACTCGCAAAATCAAGTCCGTGGTCACAGGACAGGCTCCAGTCACTCTGGAGCTGAGGAATACCCCAGGGAAAAACACACACAACCCGGTACACGCATATATCACAGCTGACGCAATTCATGCCTCCACCAGAAACATATAAAAGTGAAATCGGGAGTCAGTCTACGATGTGCCAGGTCCAGGCCGGTGCATACGTCTCACTACTCATGCCTGGAGGAACCAAATATTCCGATTGCCACCCAAGACTACCACGTATATATTACACGTAGTATCTATCACTACGCATACGCACGACAGGCATAATAAGTCAATTGGAGAAATAGAAACAAAGAAAAGAAAAGAAGATAAAGGAAAGGAAAGAAAAGAAAAGAGAAGAAAAACGAAACAAGACGAAAAAGGCAAGCAAAGAGAAGAAAAAGACAAGAAAAGCAAGAAAAGACTGGACAATTATTTATACTTGAGTACCCTGTGTGTGTGTGTTCTTCACATTAAACCGTTCTTCTACTCGTCGACATCCAGCACACCCAGTGTCCGTACTGATTCTTCACCCTAGAAAGATCAGCTCACTCTGTGGTCACAAGCCACGACACAGAGATAATGCATCGTAATGCATTCGACAACGCAATGTCATGCCCTAGTACTGGGTACGACAGGCACAACATACATACGTCAGCAACAGAAATACATTGGAAGAGAGAAATACGAAATAAACAAAAACAAAAAACAAAAACAAAAAACAAAAACAAAATAAGAAAACAAATAAAAACAAAGATAAAAATAAAAAATAAAAACAAAAAATGAAACAAACAAAATAGTACCTGGCACCTGGTAATTAGCACCTGGTAGTTATTAGTAGTTGTTGTTATTATTGCTGTTGTCCTGAGTCACACACGACGAGGGAAGTATGACTACTACAACAGCTGTTGACGTATTGTTGGCAGATGATTGACAACCATCCGATCTAGTCTAAAGCTGAACGTGTGGACTGGAATATCATATAGACTATACATGTACGTGCTTGGAAATGCCCATGACCACAGAGTCGGCGCCGTACGAACGCATGTGGCAAGTGGCTATCACCATGAATGATGACCAGTCATCTATCTTTCGATTTTCTATGGCCATCATCAACGAAGGCCTCAAATCGCCTGAATCTACATCCAGTTCAGTATCCACGATCTGTCCTGACATATTTTCTCAGCGGAATCTAGAAAAGGCCAGTCGATAAAAACACGACCGATCTTCGGACGTACTCCCGGAGATAGCTTGTTGCTTATCTACGTGTGGGTACCGGTAGTCATATTATTGGACAGTCCGCTCCAATGCCTTGCCGGGCAATGCTGTCGACGTTGCCAAACAACGCAGCGATTGTTTCGCTCTTCTTCCCGTAATATAAGAGGATGAGTTCAAGACACAATATTCGGCGGTTTCTCCGTTGAAGCATTTGAGCAGGGCCCTTTGTACATAACATAGTAACCATTTTTTTATTTAGAAAAAAACGTAATCGGTCATGATATTTACACCCAAAGTCTCTGGATGCGGGCAATCGGAAACACGCCGGAACCGAACAAAAAGAAATACATCTTCAGAACGATCCGACACAATGCGCGCAGGCTGAAACCTGCTTGGTGTGATTGGTCAATGACGATTTTGATTCTTCAATAGAAAATAAAATATCGAAGCAAAGACTATTCCCAACACTTTTGAGCTACCAACCACATCTTGCCTAAATAACTTGAGTACCGCCGTTCCCAGCTTTCTGTCTCTCAGGCCATACATTGTAATAGAATTATCAATTGTTGCTCTCCTACAAAGAAACTGAAACGCACCCTACGCTGGCCCACGCACGGCAGATCACATCACCTACACCGAGTTAACGTCGTAGCCTCTGGAACCTACGCTTACCAGGCTCGTATCTGTCGGAACCGAGCAAGAGAGCAGGAAAAACAGAAGCCTACCGCATCTGTTGAGGTTGAGAGCACGTGTTGTTTGGGTTGGTACTTGCACGGTGCGTCTCCACTCGACCCTATCACGTCGCGACCATGGCTCATCAGCGTAGCGCGGACAAGCTCACCCCCGAGGACGAGGAAGTCATGGGTGACTCCAGCTACGTGTACCGGGTCCGGGATGCGTCAACGTTTTCCAGCCAGGAGCCAGACGAGGACGTTGAAGGCGACTCGGATAGTATCCCGGTCTTCCGTCGCATGACGGTGCAGAGCTCGTATCAGGGTGAGCAGCCGAAATGAATGCCGACCGAGATTTGAGATTTGTTTGGACTTGCGCTGCACCAGAGTATGAAGAGTTGTCCAAGTCTTTTTCCGTGTCTGTTGCTGCTTGTTTTATCATACGATCGACACCTGTGTAGCAAGCAGTATAACATTGTGAAACTCGGTCGGAAGCAGATATGAGTTTTCGCACGGGGTATTGGTACTCGCTTCGGGGTTTTTGAGCAGTACCGGTCAAGTTCGATTGAACGCGAGAGGGGTACAGGGGGTGGACTGCGGGATATGTTCTGTCACCGTGGGTACCCTTGTGTCTTGTAGGCCCTAGGTGTCATCGTGTCTTCGTCCTCTTGAGATAGATCTTGCTCGATCTAGAGAACGTTTGTTGCCCTCCGTCCGCTGGCAGCGCTGCTCTGTAGCTTGCAATATTTTTTTCTTGCGCGGGGTTTCTTTTAGGGCCTTTTTTTCATCCTCTTGACCCCGCGATGCCGCAACCCCGACCTGGATGCTTCTGCTACTACTGTGTGCAAACCATCTTTGGGAGCCAGGGTCGTGTGAGATACCTTCAACCCCCTCGAGCTGACCCAAGTTGTGCCAACCATGCCCTCAGCTCTCGGTGTGACACTCGGCCTCTCGGCTCGTCGTCATGCACAGCAAAGCCGCCATACGAACGCCCCGAAGTACTGATGTACCATAAGAATCGCTCAAAAATCCGAAAACATTGCTGGTGGTGGTCGATTCTCGGCAATTTTTTCGTCTTTGGTTACCTCGTCATCGTGGAACCAGCACACCAACAGCGGAGCCATGGCTGGCTCCCGAGCTTGCTACGGGACCTAGCGGAACTAAGCGGTCATACAATGTCGGCTGCGCGTCGTTGGTGCTGGGCGTGTCGATCGTCCTCTTTGGCGGGCGTGTTTATTTCTGCTTTTTTTCCAATCCTCCGTATTTTCAAGTGCGATAAGTCCAGCTTTGTTTCGTGCCATACCTGTAGTTGCACAAAAATTATCGTGCGTTTAGTTGTGGGTCGTGTTTTCCTTTTTTTGCGTTGATATGATAGTACGAACGTTATTTTTCATTTTTCCAAAATAGTAGGGACGGGTTCGAGCTGGTTCTATTTTGGTGTGTGTGTGGTGTGCTATGTACACGTTTCATTCTGTCGATCAACATCGCACATGCGATACGTCCGTGCCTGTGGTTCATCAATCTCGAGATGCAAGCTTTGGTAGTTTGGTTTGTTGTTTGTTTCTTCAACGGTTATGGTTCATGCAGCAGAGACAGACAGAGCTGGCTGGGCGCGAGCGACGGATTTTCTTTTCTTGTTTTTTGTTTTTTCCCACGAAAAAAGGGTGTGGTAGTTGTTGAATGTACTCGTAGTCGATTTTAGTTGACGCGCCACTTGCTGTCTTCATCATTGTTGTTTTTGTTTTTGCAACTGGCGAGCATTGCTTGCACAAGTACCTCGTCGGGTCCCAGACCGACCACTTGCCCCGCTCCCCTGCTACTAAAAGTTTGGACCGGATTTAACTTCCACGTACGAGGTGTATAAATACGATCATATATACATGTCCTTAGGGCCCGAATTAACGAGGAACTTGCCAAATCGAATTTCGATTTTTTTTTTTTAGTTTCATGAAAAATTCACGAAAAATTGAACTTTGGTTCTTATCAAGGAACGGCGCAGTGCGTTCTAGGAAATAAAAAAATTCAAAAAACGCAAAAGGGTCAACGAACACCCGTGGGCAACGACCGAGGCGAGCGATGGCTCGCGTCCTCCCCGGAGCGCCGCGGCTAGCCGCAAATTCTTTTGGCCAGCAGCGGCTTGGAGGCTATGGCTCTAGGTGTCTCTTGGATGGGCTGGCGCCACCCCGCCGCCCGACACGGGCAGCAGCGACGGGGATATAGCGGTCGAACTTCTGAGCGAAGTCATCATGTGGTAGTTGGTCGTGTAACTTTCGAGGTGCAGGGCGACGAAAAACTGGGTTTGCGACGGTCTCATCGGTTGTTTTCGAAGCGTCGCAGGCGGTCTAGGCTGTGCTAAGGACCTTCGGAGGCCGCGCTGCGGCTGCTCCGGTGGTCCTACCTCTCGCAATGTTGGCTTCTCGCCTCTCAATCAGCCGACGACATGGCACCAATTCGCGTGGCCGGCTTCGGTTACACAGAACAAGCCATGTCTAGGTGGACAAACTCCCTAAATTCAATTTCGATTTTCGACAAAATTCGACCGAGAAAGTCTTTTTTTACTTCTTTGTTGAATTTGATTTTTCGTAATAATTCTGAGAACGCCTGCTTGGTGATTCATTTCTTGACCAATCAGATGCAAATTAAATTCAATTCTATAAAAAAAAATCGAAATTCGATTTTGCAAGTTCCTCGTTAATACGGGCCCTTAATGAGGACACACAACTCGTAATGCGCGCGATCGAAGTATCACACACAGCTTGCAAAGATGAGTTTCGACGAAATCTTCGATCTCACAGCTGGAGTGTATTTTCATTTTTTATAATATACATGTGTCCAAAATTTTGTCGAAGCCTGTCCAGGAATACCACCACTGACTTGAAAAAAAAAGTTGTCGAAGCCCTGTCCTGGAACACGACCGCTGACTTCAAAGTCGCAAGGTTGATGTACGAAACGTCTTACGGGTTTGTCTACGTCACCATCGTATCATTTGAATCTGCACTCGTCACGTACGAATCTTGTGCTGGGCTGAGCATCATCATTATCTGGTCACCTAATGAAGTAGGCCGACAAACATCACAACAAGTGGACTGATTCGATCAAATGTCAAACGTCAATTGCACTACTTATGCATCGCGTTGCAGCTTGCTTGGTACAACGTTAGAATTCGTCGCTTACGTTGTTTTGCCCTTTCCTGGCGTGCACCCCTCAGCCCCCATCAACACGCCTATTTCTGTGAAACCTTCCGTGCAACACGCCTATTTGTACAAGACCTTGCAACACCTATTTGTGCAAGAACCTTGCAACACCCCTCCTTCTGCCGGACATTGCGCAACGCCTTCTTTTGCTGGGCCGTGCATTACCCCTCTTTGTTGGCAATCCCTCGTTTGTATTATCAGTATAAACAAAAAAAATGCTGCACCCCGACGTCGTCAATTTTTGTCTTGCACGTCCGCCTAGTTCCAACCCGACCATAAGTCTAATCCTAACCCGTTTTGGGGCTTGAGGTCGGCAGGGGCGGTCCCGCGGCTCCTCACGTTGCAACACCTGTTCGTCCCCGACCCGGCAGCACACCTCCTTATGCGAGACCTTGCCACACGCCTCTTGATGCCAGACCTTACACGCCTCTCGTTCCAACACCGTCGAACTCAGCTCTCAGCGGCCGACCTTGCAACGTCCCCCTGTGCCTGACTTGTTCGAGCTCTTCCCCGTGGCTACAGATAGTACGAGTACTCATACTTTGGTGGCCGTGGTGCCGACTGACTTGCTCTTGATATCATATGACGCTCTTATCGCTCATGTCAAGCCGTGATATTGGTTTTAGCCTACACTAGATTTCTCATTTCGTGAAGTGGCCATTACTGCACGTATTAATAGTTTATCGAGTAATATTAGCTCAGCTTGGTTGTTTTCGTTTCTGTTTCCTCACAATAACTCTTGTCAAAAATCTAGAGTCCGTGGTCACACAAAGGTGCTGGAGCCCTAGGAAGATCCGAATAACTAAATGAAATCGTCAACGCCTCTCCGCTCGGCGTGAGGCACGGAGATGGATCGCCTTATCTGGGGGCCTCAAGACTTTACTCTGGCTCGCGTTGTCGTCGGTTGTGCTATGGGCTTTCGGCCGTCCGCTTGCGTTCATTTGCTCGGCGTCCAGTCCTCTTTTATTGTAATCTTTCGGTTAAGAAAAGAATGTGAAAGACAACACCCGCATCTTCTTGCGTCCTCTGTTGACGTGTCGAGCGAGCAGTACGCGACGGGGGGGGGGTTGTGTTCATGTGCTCTTGACTTCATAGTAGTCTTCCTACCCATCCACATACACCACACCCAGCAGTGCCCGTTCTGTTACGAGCGCTGTGATCAAGTCACCAGGCAGGAACACATTGCAAAATCAGCAAGGAGGTTTGGTCATGCAATGACCTCCGCGGGGAAAAAAACAAACTATGCAAAAGCCAGCGCACCAAACTCTGTGCAGCAGTGGAATGGAAAGAAAAGAAAGACGAAGCTGCTGGTGGTAGTTGGTGTGCGTGGTACTTTCCCTCTGTCCCTCTGGTTCTATGCTTCTCTCGCTTTCTCTGCCTGTTGCTGTGTTTGCTTCTGCTCGTGTTTTTACGTTCACCCCGCCTGTCCAAGTTACTACAACACTGTCGATTGTACCTCTGGTGTCTTCCTCAAGGGTAGAAGTAGAGATAATATCATTAGTAGTGGTGGCGGAAAAATCGGGGCTGCTGCTTTTCTTGGGGCGGCACCGCCGATCGCACTATGTGAAGTGTCGGTGTAAAATATCTCTACAACGCAAACGAGTACAAGTTTCTGCGTGTAGACTAGCAAATAGCCACATCCTGTTGCCTTGGTGCTGCTCTATGATACCCTGCTGTGCTCTCCGTGGTAGGCTGCTTGAGGTGTAATAGGAACAACAGATCTCCATCATTCCTGGTACAGCAGTACTGCAACAGTTGTAGTGCTCGACCCACCTACAGGAGTAGAAGTAGAACCCTTGAGATCTGTAGACCTCCAGAGCGATTGGTCACGAAATCTACTTACGCATGGGTTGGTTTGGCCGGTATGGAGGATGGCTTCGAAGCCGTGACCTGTATTACCAAGAACCGAATTTTGGCTGCTGATTCGAATTCGTTTCACCCTTTTTATTTATGTCGCCGAATTGCTCGTGTAGCAACGATGGTATGTCGCACCGCGACTTGTTGTCTGGTGATACAGCAGTGTACAAGTACAATACAGCAGTCAGACCCTTTCCAGACTGTAGAGGTAAAATTGACGAATGGTCGACTGGTGGTGAGCCTTTCTTTTTGTGAGATGCACTCGGGGGGGCTCGAACTCACGAAACTGACCTACTACCAGGCTCGAGGATCACCTGATACGCCACCGGGGCGACCGGATATCATACCATGATGCATGATGGTAAAGTTGATGTCCGAGTGACAACAATCCAAACTCATACGGGACGGGCGCAGGCAGCTTGATCCTGTTCGTGCTGCTGGGCGCTCACGCTACCGGCAGACACTTGAAATATCGCAAAATGTCGTTTTTTCATCGCTACGCAGAAAGGATGTCGATTGACGGCACTCTTCCCCCTTGACAGGCAGCCGTCAAGGCCGTGAACTAACTACGTAGACTAAATTTACTATGATAAGTCTCACGACGCCTTGACGGGTCAACACTAGACCGTCAACCGACATACGTTATAGACGCTCTTGGGTGCCTCTGTGCGGGTCATATGCAGCTGCTGGCACCTACTCGCACGGCGTGCTAGTATATTTTACGCGTGATGGGTGTCGCATGTCTTGCTGCTGTGATATGTCCAATTGCTGCTGAACAGCAGTTTGCTCTTTGTAGTGGCACTTGTCGAAAACTGGAACACTTGATGACAACAGCAGTGTACGGTTGGTGTAACATCAGCCGTCTGGCAGTTATGATGATAGAGCGTGCCTTGTGTTTTTTATTTTCATCCCTAGGGCGTTCACAGATACCAGAAACGGTACTGGTACTGCTGCAGCTAACAGGGCCCAGTGGGGGTTAATGAGAGGATTTGATGTGTGGTGAAGGGTGGTCAAGGTGAAAGGAGGATAAAAAAGGAAGCAGGAGGGCTGATTATACGAACTCGAAGAAGAATGGAATCCTGACAAAATGTCACTATGAATGGACATATTCGAATTCTGAAAGGTCACGTTTTTCTAAAAGATGCGTGTTATTATCGAGGCACGAGGAAAAAAGAAAATACGGAAGAAGATTGGGGTTATTTGCAAGTTGACGAATGAGGTCAACGCGGGTGGGTATAGCAATGGGAATCTTGGATCAGTCTAAAACGACCAGTCTGTTATCACACCTTGAACCTGTCTCGCTAACGATGCTTCTCTCTTCTCTGCGTACTTCGCTTGCTAGTCAGCAACCGCACAGACTGCAGTGATCCGAGGTTCCCTTCGCTATACCAGGACAAGTACTAGTACCCACCCGCTTGATCTCATTGGTCGACGTGCAATAACCCCAAACTTCTTCCGTACATACATAGCCCTTTTATTATTGAAATATTTCAAGGACGTCAGCCGTGAGTTCGACGAATTTCCGGTCAGTACTCATCTTTGCAAGCTGCGTTGTTGGTACTTGTAATCTCGTGCCTCGACAATAATGCGCCTTGTATTTTTGCAGGTATTTTGCTTTCGAAGTTGCATTATATTGATGCGCACCCCCCACTGAGAACACGAGGGTCGGAGAGGGGTAAGCGCCCGGGGCTGCTCCAACAGCAGCCCCACGCTATCGTCCGTAACCCTGAGTCAACTTCCATCCCAACTGGCAATGTCGAGCTTTCGACTCCAGCCTCCAACAAAGGTGTTTGGCTCAGCTTACGGAGGCATTGCGTCCCCCCCCTACCCCCTTTCGCTCTACCCTAGGATGCGCACGTCAACGCCTGGCACAAATAATACGGTTGCATCCTAGCCGAAGAACTTATGTCGACTTCTACCCCTCCAGCTTTGGAATGGGGCTAACCAGCATTCGAGGGTAAAAGCCGAGGTGTAACAACTAGACCACCGGGGCGACCGGTGCGGGTACTATATATCGCACTATATAATGACGATATAATGACGATATAATGACGAATCACACAACCCGTAGTACGCGCGATCGGAGTATCAAGTATCACACACCACACAGCTTGCAAAGATGAGTTTCGACAAAATGTTTTATCTCAAAATTGCATGTATTATAGGGCCTTTATCATATATTCATGATATATCTACTGGCGGAAAGCCGTTGAAACATACTGCTGTCTAACGATAGCATTCCCAGGCCGCGGCAACGCCGCCGGTAAGGTTTACCCCCAAACACGTGCTCCAAGAACGGCCACACGAGCATACAGAGGCACTGGTAGATCGATCAACATGAACAGACCTTTTGTTACACCACCTGATCGACGTTCTGGCACTATTTCAATTCGAATGTAACCGTGACTATTCGCACCAAACTCCACGCGACACCTGCCGGGAAAGTGCTTGGTGTTCATTTTAACAGTAGTGTCCTTTTTTTATTTTTTGAGAAAACAGCCCCTACCAGGTACAATAGTGCGTTTTCAAACCCCCGCAAATATGTTGACGATTTTTTTCGTAGAAATTGTCCATGGCGTTGTGAAACCTCAGAACCGCCAGTTACTCCCGGAAAGAAATATGATAAAACGCACGTCGGGTAGACCTCGCAAACATTCGTCAATGAGTGGTGAAAGATGTGACAACGCCATGCGTGACCCCCCGAAAACGGGAGAACAGAGTTGTAGCACGATTTCGCACATACATATCATAGCCATCATACAATATCATCGCCATGGAAGGCGTTATTGCGGTCTTGTGACCACAGGAGCAGGTATCTTCAGTCGCTTGCAACATGTGTGTGTGTGTTCTTCACATTAAACCGTTCTTCTACTCGTCGACATCCAGCACACCCAGTGTCCGTACTGATTCTTCACCCTAGAAAGATCAGCTCTGTGGTCACAAGCCACGACACAGAGATAATGCATCGTAATGCATTCGACAACGCAATGTCATGCCCTAGTACTGGGTACGACAGGCACAACATACATACGTCAGCAACAGAAATACATTGGAAGAGAGAAATACGAAATAAACAAAAACAAAAAACAAAAACAAAAAACAAAAACAAAATAAGAAAACAAATAAAAACAAAGATAAAAATAAAACAAAAAATGAAACAAACAAAATGAAGGGGAAATCGAAGAAACAACCCAACCGGAAAGGAGAGCCAAAGCTCGGAAAAGAAACATAATAAAATGAAATAAAATAAAGTAAAGTAAAACCAAAATAAGATAATCCGAACACGAGCCAAAAACCTGGACACGCAAGGAGGGAACAAAGGGGAAAAAAATACCCCAGAGAAAGACGAAAAGTGCTATGTACCTACTAGTCGGCCTGGTACCTTGCTACCCTGTCTGCCATCTCCTTCCTGCCTTCGTCCACCGCGGTCTCCCTTTTATTCCTCCTGTTGCCCCCCCTGCCCCCATTCCCTTGGACGGCTTTCCTTCTACTCCTCCTGTTTCCCCCCCTCCCCCCTTTGTGTTCTTCTCATTAAACCAAAATACCTTGTAAAAGAGAGAAACAACGAAAGAAACCAAGACAAAATAAATAAATAAAAAGGGGAGCCAAAGCACGGGAGATAGAAACATACCCCGAGCATGAGCCAAAATGGACATGCAAGGGGGAAAGAAAGGGAAAAAATACCCCGGAAAAAAGAAACAAGTAGAAGAAGGAAGACTGGGAGGGCCAAATAAAACAGGCTCGTCACCTACCCACCATGCAAGACTCCCTTCATAAGGATAAGAAGGGGAAAGAAAAAAAGAAAGAAAGAAAAAAATAAATTCACGGAAAAATCAAAGTACCAAGACATCACATTCCGAGCAGCCGCAGCAGTTGGCGGTACGAGTGGCATAGATAGAAAGGTTCCACCTACTAGTCGGCCTGGTACCTTGCTACCCTGTCTGCGGTCTCCTTCCTACTTTCATCTACCGCGGTTTCCCTTCTACTCCTCCTGTCCCCCCCCCTGCCCCCATACCCTTGTGCGGTGTTCCTTCTACCCCTCCTGCTGCCCCCCCTCCCCCCGTTCCCTTCGACACCACCCACGGCGGATGCGCGGCGCTGTCTACTCAGCTTTGCCTCATCCTCGTGCCACCTGCCCATGAACCGTTCAGCTGCTTTGAGGACCCCCCGGTACCACTTGCCCACCTTTTTTGCTGCAGTGGGCCACAGCGCGGTCCCAACTCCAAAAACTAAGGGGGAGTGTTCCGTTGATCCCTCGTTGGCTTTGAACACCCTAAGGTCCTCAGCTATGGCTCTAGGCCAAGTCTTGAGTTGTCCGCCTGGTTTCGGGTTCTCCCCACCAGCGATCGTCCCGAACATCAACCGACGGGGCAGTCGCCCCTTGTGTTGTCGCACCAGGGCCCCGGCAAAGAAGAGCCGCCGTTTACGGATGGTCGTTTCGATGCTCTCGCATCGTGTCATCCTGAGGGCCTTCGCGTACGAGAGGGTGGTGTGGTCGGTGCGTAACATACTTGACGCTGAATATCTGTGTTTTCCTCATCTCCACGTGTTTTCCTTTTTTTTTCCCGTTTCAGAGGTGACTTCATTCAGCGCATCATCGTATCAACCATCACCATTCGTCGTTCATCAACTTTCGACTAGTCGGCATGAACGTTTATCCTTGTCCGTCTGTCATGAACCAAGCCACCATCCCATATGATCCATCCCCCTATTACAAGATAATTCTCCTCAAATATTTGCCATCCTGTTTGCCCTGTTCATCTGTGCATTCGACGCTTAAGTTGTTGTCCTCATATCAAGTCACCTAGTATGCGTGTACCACCTTGGGTTGTGTGTGTTTTTCCGTAGGGTATTCCTCAGCTCCAGAGTAACTGGAGCCTGTCCTGTGACCACGGACTTGATTATGCGAGTTAATGTGAGAACAACAACAACAACAGCAACATAGTCAACTCCGTGGTCACAGCAGTATGATATGTCAGTGTGTATAGCCTTACCTGGTTTCAGCGGCTCTATGTTACTAATGTATTTCTGCCGGTACGGCGTCTGCGTGCTTGATCACAACGGCTCTATTTGCTTGTTCATGTTCCACCACCCTGCTTGCTTTCATCAACTTTGGTTACTGATATGTTTACTGGCCGTCTGCTTTGCTTCATTTCGACGGGGCGGGGGGGGGTTAGGGGGGGTTCTGCCAGCCTGTTCTCCATGACAGCCGCACTACGACACAGTGGACCGACCTTCGTTAAGGATTGGTCAACTCTGCTGTGTGTTCCAGGGGGACAATGGTACCTCCAAGGTGGAAGAAAGAGGGGCCTAGACGAACGTTGAAGATATTGCTGTATGCTACTCTTGCTCCCGTTGACTGACCGCCTTCCGTCATTGGAACTCCCCACTCAAAGTCTGAAGCAGTTGGTCTGAAGAGGCGTTATCCCTTCTACCTCTGCAAACGTTACATTGCACTACACTAGTTTCAAAATATTTCAACGGGCGAAAAATAAACCCCTCCACAGACATGGCCTGAGCGCGAACAACTAACGTCCTCTACCACAACCATGGCATACTTTCAACTAAACCGTTGCAAGCAACTGCTGTGGGTCTCCCTTGGAACTCGCGCTGGTAACTGTCGCCAACTCAGCGTCACCAGCCCAACCTAAAAAACCCAACAGTAGCTGTCTTTTCTATAGTTTTTTAGTGTCCTTTTCTTGTTTTATTCATGTCCCCCTCTTACGTTTGGTGCGTTTTCCGGCCTTGTCTGCGCCCGCCCTCTTTTTCTCAACAACGCGTTCGTTGCTCGTTGCTGTTCGCCTTTTTTTTCATGTGGGTTTTTTTTTTTTTTTCAAGGCCCGGTTCATACGCAGCATATGATCGGATTGGACAACATGCCTGGAAGCCAACAGGAATTCTACGGTTTTCCAAAATCACGTGAGATCTGAGAATTTTCTGAGAATTTTTAGAATTTAAGGTTTGGATGCGAAAGTTAGGCTCGGCGTTTTTTTCCTGCTCGTGAAGATGCGGGTTGTACAGTGTAGATTTGTTGCTCTCATCGTTTTTTTCGTTGTGGTCACGTTGAGTCAAACCGCCTTGCTCATTCGCAAATTCTCTGCTAGCTCAGGCACCCTCTAATCCTGTGACGTGACGTCTCGTCTCGTCTCAGACCCCTACGACGATCTTGGCAATGAAGTCTTCATGTTCGATTTCATATACTGGAGTGTGTTGTCTTGACATCAAGCCACTACCCAACGACATCAGTACACCCAGAATCCGTGCTGATCTAAAGAGATACAAATTATGTGGTCACAAGACTGTTGCGAAACAGAGTAAACCAAACACAGCAGTCGCAATTCATCAATGGTAAAGCAAGTGAAGTGCTAGCGTACCGGGTACGAGAACACAACAAAACAAGCCAGACCATAAAAAACGAGAGAACAAAAAGCAAACGACAGGTGTGCTGAAGAACGTGATGCAAGAAGGTCGGAAGGGAAAGGCTGCAAGAAGTAGGGACCAACAATTATGGCCATCAAAAGACAGCGAAAACGTTAGTTTTGGCTGTGTACCTCCACGCTACCCACGCTACGGTTGCTATTATGGAAGGCTATGGGACTCGTTTCTTTTCACTACGAGTATCGCAAAGGGTGACCCCCTGTCGATTCGATGCGCGTCATCCCGCAAACGTAACATGTACAACTGCTGTACATGTTCTTTGAAACGAAGGTGCCTCTCTTCACCGGGTCGTCACGGACTCATTTCGTCTTATTTCCCAGGTACCAGGTACTGGTTTTGATTGGGCGGTCGGTCAGGGTTCGATCTCCCATCGTTTTTGAGCTGTAAAGCTCATCTCATCAGCTACCTGTATGATTAATAATACCCCCATTAGTATTGAGCGATGTGTTGGTGTTATTGAGTGTTGTGTTGGTGTTATTGAGTGTTGTGTGTGTTGTAGCGGTAGCGGTCGTACGGCTCTCATCAATGAGTTTTGAGTTTTTCGTTTTCCTACGTAGTATGGTGCCAACAGACTTCGAACCGGTACGGGACCGGCACCCGTCATATTCCCATGAAAGGTGTTCGGGGTTTCCTGAGCGTGTGCTACCAGTTGGCATTTGACTTCAATATTAATCGACGATAGCCCCCCGCGAAGTTGCTCGGACGTGCAATTTTTTTTCTTGTTCTGCCCGTAAATTCAAGACATAGCCATTTGTGTATAGCGGCTCCCTTTGTGCAGGTCCGCACAAAACGACGGTTACACTGCCCTGACCAACCCGACCCCAGACCTGACCCTAACGCTAACGCTAACCCCAACCCAACCCTTTGGGGAGCTCGTGGTCTGCTCTCGGGATCGGTCGGGGCAGTATTGAGTTCACGTGCAAATCTGAAAAGCTTGCACGTAACGTGCAATTAAACGGCTGGTCAATTGACGAATGAAACGATATCGCATGATGGCAGCGACAACAGTTAGTGTCTCCAGTCCAGTGTACCAGTGGAAGCTCTACCCAAGCAGGGAGATCTATTTCAAAAGTCGGGTTGATTTTACAACAATGATGGCGTCCCCTGAAAGCAATTGCATGTGCGCGTGCGTGTGTCACGTGTGCATCAGCCATTGTGCCCAACGAGCCATGTTTGGCGCTGACCGCAGAGCTGGTATGGTAAGGTAAGATCCGATTCGAGTTCACGGGGCCGTTTCATTGCAAAGATGCACTTCAAGTCGATGTTTAAGTCATGGTTGTAATAGCTGCTATTAATATCATCAATTATGCTGCAATGATTTCGTAGTACTACAAACTGCTGTATTATACATGTGGTACGTAACGGCAGTAACCAGCTGTATGTGGTCCGAAAGGACCGTGTTGTCTAACCCTGGGGCCTGTAATACCAATACAATACCATCTCGTATGATAAAAAAACACCAAATACGATCGCACATACGATAATTTAATACATGACCTGGTCGATTTTTTTTTCTCCCGATTCTTTGTAGACGTTACACGTGTCGCCCCGACTGCTGTCGACATCTGTAAGAAGAGTGAGGGTTGGGGTTGCAAACCGGAACGTTCTCCAGAAGGTTCCGAATTTCGTTCTGAAAGAATCTGATTCATCCACGTAGAAGGGTGTTTTTTTTTTTCCTTTTGATCCTCCGGCGGATGGGGAAAATTAAAGCTTGAGCTCACCACACTTTCACGTATTTTCATACGCGTCGTGTAATTTACGAGGTGCGTTTGTAATACGTACCAGGTAAGGGTTTTTACGAGTAATGACGAAATTTCCATATATGATATACGTACGTAGTCTAAAAAACCCGTTGTAAATTTACGTTTCTTGTTTAATGCCAAATAAGAACGTGGATTAGTACTTGCAGTACACTTGGTACCGACCGCGTGGTATCGATCTGCCGTTTCGAGAAAATGTAGGTGCGTTCTTCGCGTAATACATACCTGGTATGCTGTTCATAGTATATATCTGGCAGTTGTTGAAAGTTTTAAACCAGAATTGTTTTTGTCGGCTCACGCGCAACAAGCGAGGTAATGGCCACCAGATATATTCCTATATATGATACTATAGACTAAATGTCCTGACATTATGACATATAAACGGTAGGTAGAAGCGCCCAAGCATCTATCCAAAATACGATACGGAATTGCTCGGTTTAATCGGAATTACCTCTCACTCGCACTGTGAAATGGGGTTGAAAAAATGAGTTAGTATACAGCAGTAGTATAGAGCAGTACATGGTACCGTGCTGTAGCTCTAGTTTGAATTCCCATATTTTGTTCTCATTTTTTGTTTTGGTGGATCATAATAAAACGAGGTCGATATGCTACCTATCACTACACTCGAGCTCCTCAATTCTTGCCGCTGGCATCAATTCGCTTCTGCTGCGACTTCATTCAAATCTGTAAGCTTTGCCATCTACTTTATCTTTTCCTGGTGTTATTCTCAGCTCCGCACAAAGCCCGCGTTCGTCAGTGCTGAAGTTTGGTGTTGCTGCTGCCGCTTGAATTGCTTGTGGTCTTGGCTCTGCACGTGCCCCGCTTTCTTTGGCCCAGTTGTCCGTTGGCCTTGCTGCTGCTGATACTCTTGTCAACACTTGGCACTCCATATACACTATACGAGACCTGACCTGCTCTTGCATCACTTCAGTTTGGCGCTCGAGTCGTCTCATGCTGATGCATATCAAGCTGCTGATGATGTTTTATATACAATTTTTTTCTTTTTTTTTCTTGCGTTCTCCGGCGGATGGGAAAAAAGAAAGCTTTAGCTCACCACACTCCCACGTATTTTCATACGCGTCGTGTGTCAATTTAACTCAGTTGCTTTCATTTTTCTAGCGACGTTAGCTGTGAGTTCGACGAATTTAAGGTCGATAATCATGTTTGCAAGCAGCTTTGTTGGTATAGTAGATGACCTTGCGGTACAACCTACACTGTAGTTGCAGGAGGAGTCGCCTACACCTTCGTATACCATATCCTTAGACTAAAGAGGACACACGCCCAGTACTACGCGCGATCGGAGTATTACACTCAGCTTGCAAAGATGAGTTTCGGTGAAATCTTCGGTCTCACCGCTAGAGTGTATTTTTATTTTTGTAATATACTGCCTGTTCTAGCTTATGTATGGCGGATGGCTTGGTCGGGGTTGTTGGTGCTTTTGGTCAATACCTAAGTAAGCTTTTCCTACCAGAGATTGGTCTTCTTTTTTTTTTTTTTCTCCACTGTAATGGCATGTGTTGGCGTACATGGGGCATGAAGACAGCAGTCGTAGTTATCTAACATGTTTTCATAATAAATACAGCATTCGATATTGCTCTCTGCAATCAACACCACACAAGCCCCGGTCTCATATTTCTTCAGTTTTGCCGTTGATGTTGCTGCTGTTGACACTACTTTCAACTCCCCAACACTATCCTAGCCCGGCTCTCTTCAAAGTCCAGTTTGCAGCCCGAGTCTAATGCCACATACTGCGGCTACTAGTCGTTGTATCTCCGCATTACCCCCGCCCTCTCCGTGACAGTGTTGTGATTCCTCTCCGCATCCCCTGTTGCCTCCACCTCGTCCACCTCCGCCGCTGTCGAACCCCCCAGGCCCAGCGAAAGACGCTGTTCGCGTGCCCGGTCCCGTGGAACTCGTTCCTTCAGCCGTTAAACTGCCGGAGTCCCGCGCGCCTGGTACGTGGTTGTGTATGGTTTGACGTGTTTTGAGTCTCGATTTTTTTTTTCTTCTTTTTCAGTTCCGTGATCCCGGCGTCCGTGACAAGATACCGAAGGATCACGAGTAACGCGGTGGTGTGTTTAGGGTGTACACTGTACACTATAGAGAGCGATATCACCGCCTTATTGGGGAACACCCGGTTTTTTGTTTCTGGTTACGAGTGCGTTTGCCCTGGCGCGCCAAGCGATTGCGACCGCCTTCCGTCGGGATGTCGCCGTATCGGGGGACCCCTTCGATACCAGAGCAGCTCCATGTTTTTGTCTTGTGCTTTTCGTTTTTTGTGTTGTACTTTTAATCTCTGCTCATCTGTGCACGTGGTAAAATATACCTGGTGTCATATCCTACGAATACACGTCTACTTTTTGAGTATTTAGTCTCCTGGTATATACCTGGTTATATGATACGTTATATGGTACGTTGAGATACAGATGGTAGTGGACGTATTTGTGTATATAGATGGTGTTTATAATAGCGACGATAGTGCCCCCCCGCCCCCCATGTGTTCGTCATGATCTAGTTTTTAGTTGTTTTTTGCTTCTAGTTACTGTTGGTGCCCTCCCCCGTTTTTTTCCGTACTACCAGCCGAGATCGAAGAGCCGATCTACGCGGAGCGCTTTCCCAGTACTTTCCGCTTGGAGTGCACCAACTTTGCGGTGAAGTGCCACCCTTTCCTATCGAGGGATGAACGACCGCACTCAGTCCAGGCGCTTGTCAAAGCTCTCAGGCGTGCCTTCGGTCAGGCGGGCATTGACGTCGTTGAATTTCGGCCCAGCGAGTGCATGGTGAGAGGTCATTTTTTGTATAGGGCAGTGTATACGGTTATAGCTGTATCAAAATTACTAGCATGTTAGGGGTGACAGGGGTGTTGGCGCGCCAAAACGGCGGGTCTCCTGTCAACGTGATAAACGTTGCTGTTGCTGACACGTTGCTGTTGTGTATGGGGTCCCTTTTCAGGTGGGTGTTTTGTGTGTTATGTAAGATCCGCTATTGTTTCATATCTTGTTTCCGCCCCTCACATCTAAATATTTTTCGCCTACCGCTGCCCCGCCTCGCCTCTCGTGAACAGTGCAAATGCTCATACCAAAAGGGAAACCTGTTCCTGAGCTTCGTGGTGACTGTCTTCCTGGCTCCAAGCCAGGCTTCAGGCCAGCTGCTCGAGCCGTACGACGAGAACGAACTGGTTTTGGTGGAAGTCCAGCTAATGGAAGGCGATGGGTTGTACTTTTCGGGTCTGTTCCGAGACCTCGTGGATATCATAAACGTGAGAGAGAAATCGAGAAGGACAACATTCACAAGATTGACGCAGTGTAACGTCCTGTTTTTTGCCTCTTTTTTTTGTCGGGTTTGGTATCGCTAATGTTGCACTGATCTTGTCTTGTACAACGTTTTATTTTATGTCTACGCCTTTCTTTCTGGTCCTCGTTTTTCCTGACCCTCCCAAGCCCTCCCCTCCGCCCTCCCCCCCCCCCCTATCCCGCCCCTTCGCCCCATGCCATGTCCGTCCCTGCCCTGTCCTGTCCCGTTCCGTCGCCCGATACCTGTCATGTGTGCTGTCCCCGTCGTTTCCTACCCTGCTATGTCCTGTTCTGTCCTATCCTATGCTCGCAGAACGATGGAGACGTTGCCATACTAGGAACTTTCCGCTATCGCTCCTGTGACAGTCACCCTTTCAGAGAAGGTCTTTTGCTCGAAGACATCGTGAGGAAGAAGACCGGTCACGGTCCCGCCCCTCCACCTGCCCCATCTGGGTTTTCCAATGAAGCCGGACCTGGGGGATACTCTCCTGTCTCCGACGCCGACTCGAACCCTGGGGAGCTTGATAAGGACATGACCGAAGATGTTATGCTGCTGTCGGGCATGATCAGCGAGGGCTATCCTACTGTTCAAGCTGACGCTGCTTCAGTTGTCGCGGGGCTGACTTCTAGGGGTGAGCGCTTCGCGGAGGCTAGTAGATTGGTTGTATTGTGTGTGTTGTGTGTGTTGTGTGTGTTGTGTGTGTTGTTTGTGTGTATGTGTATTGTGTATTGTGTGTATGTGTATTGTGTGTTGTGTGTGTATGTGTGTCCGCTTTCCCTAGAGTGATGGTTGAGTTTTTTTGTTTTGTTTCATGCAGGTTTTTGGCCTTAAACTTGCTAACAAAATGTCCCCCACTGCTTCGTCCCCAAAAAACACAGGTGCAGTTCTGAAGGGGTAGAAGGCGCAGCACGGCCGCCCGTGTTGGATTTTTTGTGCACGTGCCATCCTCCACCCCCAACCCCCCCCCCACCCCCCCCACCCTCCACCACGCGACGTACATGCGCACACAGACTCGTTCCGGCAGCAGCTGTCCATGGAAGGAGCTTCCAGTGCAGCCGAAACTCTGGCCTGTGCCTCTGCACGCCTTCTTGTGGAAACCCCGCACCGTGCCGCTCGCCGACAGGCATCAGTGGTGGTGGCTAACTTGGCCTACAACCCGGTGCTTCGTGCCGCTCTATTGGCATCCGATCAGTGTTCTCCTTCGGCGAAGGGCTCGGGTTCTTATTCTGGTGGCGGTTCTTCGGCCTCCGTTCCCGGGGGGAAGGGTCCTGGCGCGAAGCAAGATCAGGCGGAAACTTACGGTCGCGGCTTGCTGGACTCCCTCGTGTTCTTTGCCGTCGGAACGACGACAACACTTGGTGGTGGCGGCGGGGGGGGAAGAATAGGAGAGGAGAAGGCCGGAGCGGAGGAGGCAGATCAAGAAGAAGAGATCGGCATGAGGAGGGAATGCATGCGCGCGCTCCTTGGGATGTCGGAGAGCAAGGAAGCCAGAGATACGGTGAGCCTAAGCCTAGCGAACGTGTTTTTTTTCCGTGTTTGTTGTTTAAAATGCTAGTTTTAGTGTATGGAGTTAGTTCCTTCACGGCTGCCAGGCTGCCGGGGGGGGCGACACTTGTCTTGTTTTTTGCTCGACCTAATGTTCCTATTTTAGTGCTTGGAGTTCCTTGGCGGATGTTTTTTTTGTCAAGGGGCCGAGACGGTGTTATATACTACCAGTAGTTTTTTAAGTGAGAATTTTCTTGGCAGCTGTCTGTCAAGGGGCGAGAGAGTGCCTTGACCCACATTCCCAGTTGTTTTTAAAGTGAAAATTCCCTTGGCAGCTGTCTGTCGATGGGCGAGAGAGTGCCGTCGACCCACAGATTTTGTGGGGAGCGGGGGATGGTGCGACGCGGTTGGCCGGGCGAATCGTAGGGAGTGCTTTGTTTTTTTTGTAAGGCGGCGTTAGAATGACTGTCGAGGTACGGCCTGCGCGCCCTTCTTGCGATGAAAACCCGAGCAAAGCCAGAGATACGGTGAAAGCCGAGAGCCTTTTTTTTATTTTACCACACGTTTTACACGGTGGTTTTCTTCTTCCACGTGTAATCTCTCGCCTCCCCTCACCACCCTCCCACGCTTTTCTCTCCCCCACCGCGCGTTTTCTGTTTCAGACGGCAATGCAATACCTCAAACAGTTGAATGCTGCGCCAAGCGGGCGGGGAGCTACCGATGAGATCTTGATCCACCAGCTGGCGGCATGCCAAGATGTGCTAAAGGGCCACGCCTGATGTTTTGTCTGGAGGCCAACATGGATGGGACTTGGACGCCTGGCGAGCTGGACTGGTGTATCCTAGTTTGGTCGCTCAGTCGCTGACTGACCTGGTCGATAAGTCTTGTCGACTAGTCTGGTGGTTGACTTTTGGGCGTTAGTTTGTGGGCACAAGTCTCGGCTGAAGGTCCTGTCGACTACTCTGGTCGATAGGGCTGGTCGAAGGCTGGTGGGTACAACTCTAGCGGGCAAAACTGGGCCACGCACCTAGTCTGGTGGGGCGTAGGCAGGCAAATCTGGCGGAAAAATACCGATCGGCACAGCATGCACGCACGACTCTACCCGACTGTGCTCGGTCAACAAACTTATGGAGACGTTGGGACACAAGTGGCGTGCGTCATCACGCTGGTAATTGCGCCGCATCACTTGTGATTGCGCCGCAATGCTGGTAATTGCGCCTCGTCACGTGGCTTGTCAAGAAAGGAAGCGTTTCGAATGTTATGCTACCAAATGCGTGGTATGCGACATGAGATCTGCTGCCTCTGCCTGCAAATCACGGATATCCCGCCCGGCATATTTAATATGTGGGCTTGGTTGACGTAGAACAAGAATGACTGACGAGAAAAAGAAGCGAAGACGCAAGACTTGAGGAGACGCGGTAGATGCCAAAAGGGAAAATGCTGGGAAAACCCTCGCTGAAGCCAAGCGATAGCGTGGAAAGTTCTTCCCACAGGCCAAGGAGACATGCTGGAAATTTCGTTTGAACAGATATAACGGCTGTGGACATGCACCTACTACCCGTGGGGTCTTTTTTGCTATTTTTCTAGCGCTTGAGAGTTCAGGGAAGCAGTATTGACTGGTTGGTGAGCGTCTCGTGAGGGGATGCCTTGTTGGTCGTCCAAAACTCAGAGCTTGTTCGTTTTTCCGTTGGTTCGAGACAGCCACGTTGTACATATTCACACATATATACGATTGAGGCTTTTGAACTAGGAACAGACAAGTGTTTCACAAAAGCGCGAGCGAGAGATGAACAAATTATTTTACTTGCTCGCTTTCGTGGGCATTGTCTGGCGAAGCACGGCGGACGCGGGCAGTAGATCGATGAGGATCTACTTGCTTGTTCGTCAGCGTTGCCTAACGCAACGGCGACTTTGGGCGTTGTGGCGGTACCGACTCCCCCTTTTTAGTCCTGTGCGTTGGTTCACCGGTTGGGTTCCATGCGCGTCGATCACGGTCGAGTGGCCGCACAGCACTCGGGAAGTGGGGGGCAATCGTCCCCTCTTTCTTCCTTTTCGGCATTCTGTGTTGTGAGCCTTGGACTCTCGGAGGGTGGGCAGCTTGTATGGTTTCGGGGGTGTTCAGGTAGGGGTATATATATTCTGCGGGTAGAAGACCCAGGTACATACTCGGGTATCACCTTCGGGACCCCAAAGTATATATATATTGTTACCATCACAATCATCACAATAACACCCTTGCAGTCGTTATTTCTTCCTTGACATGATTTCTTGTTTCGCGATGTGTCGTTAGTTGTTTGAGATATGTTTTTATCTTGCGCACACGCATCCATATCCCGAGCGTGCGATGTCCGGCTCTTTTTTCATGATAAGATCAAAATGCTCTTACCTTGGTTTGCATCGGACGAACGACCGACTCGGGCAATCTCGAAATCAGGTCAGCCCGTTTGGTTTTTACGCCCCATGTGCGTCGCGCGCTTCGGTGAAGATCAGCATTATCCCTGTCTATGTTTTCACGCATCCAATTTGTGACTTGTCTGTTGCGCGATAGTGTAGTGTAGCCCCGGGTGGACGACGCGCGTGTGGGGCTTTTTGTTTGGTTATGATTTGATACTGTTTAGATCTTAGTTGGCCGGCCTTCGGTCCTTTTGTCGTCGAGAGCTTGGCTTGTCTTGGCTGAGGTCTTGTCTTTAGTCCAAAATACTTCATGGGGGTTTTTCTTGGGAACTTGATTTTTGGGGGGTTTTCTTGAGAAGTTGATTGGCCGAGAGCGCGGGCCTGCCCTGGCTTGGCTTGGCTTGGCCAAGACTTGACCTTGTTGGGCTCTACTTGCTTTGGCTTGGCTTTGCGCGACCAGGAGTTGAACAGCACTGACGGAGGATTTGACCAGGACTTGACCTAGCTGGCTTAGCTTAGCTTGGCTTGAGTATAGCTCCCTTAAGGCTACTATTCGATATGTTTGCTGTAGATATTGTTGAATCCTTCGAACGATTTGTTTTTTGATGGAGGATGGGAGGGGGTGGGGGGGGTACAGCGGCAGCCGTTCGAGGGCGTGTACTGTAGGGTTGCCGCGGACCTATGCTGTATCTCTTTGTGTCCGCGGAGGAGAAGGTTGTGCTATTTGTTCTGGGCAAATATTGGCAAGGCGAGTAAGACATGATCTGAAATACTCCCTGTCTGCAATTCGGCCATGTGCAGGGTCGTTTTCCCTGGACGCGTGCAGGTAGGGGGGGGGGGCGGTGTTCCACCTGTCCCCTTGTGTGAGGGGCGCATTTCGAGACAAACCAGTGCTTTCTCGGGCCGGCAAATGGACGGCTATCTCCTTGCGATCGGGGACAGCGTACTTGTTCAATGCGGAGGTATTAGCAGTCGCACCTTACCGTGGTGGAAGCTGTTGGTTTTCCGTTAATCTGTGGATGGGCGTTTATGTTCGGTTCGTTGACCAGTAAGGTTTGCGATGCATTTGGATAGCGCTTCTGAGTCCGTCACTGGACAAACGACTTCGTTCACGGGAAAACGGACGATGGTCGGTCGGTTTTCCATCATCACGAATGGCGTTTGTGAAATGGGCAGTGGTTCGTGCGGTTTTCCTCGAGTTTGGATGGGATTTTGGTTTCCACCTGTCCCCTTGTGTGAGGGGCGCATTTCGAGACAAACCAGTGCTTTCTCGGGCCGGCAAATGGACGGCTATCTCCTTGCGATCGGGGACAGCGTACTTGTTCAATGCGGAGGTATTAGCAGTCGCACCTTACCGTGGTGGAAGCTGTTGGTTTTCCGTTAATCTGTGGATGGGCGTTTATGTTCGGTTCGTTGACCAGTAAGGTTTGCGATGCATTTGGATAGCGCTTCTGAGTCCGTCACTGGACAAACGACTTCGTTCACGGGAAAACGGACGATGGTCGGTCGGTTTTCCATCATCACGAATGGCGTTTGTGAAATGGGCAGTGGTTCGTGCGGTTTTCCTCGAGTTTGGATGGGATTTTGGAACTGGCGGGGGTCAGTCGGTTCAACGGGAGACATGTACATGGAGGTATGGAGGGAGGGTGAAACTGCATATGCACGTGATTCACGACAGAGACAATAAAAAATTGTTTTTACCGTCTTTGCACGTGATTGACGAAATAGAGGCTATGAAAAAGTAATTTCACTTTCTTGGTTCCTTGTTGTAGGGTGTGGAAGTATGAAGCAAGTATGCACTTTTTAGTTAGAATTGAAACCGACAACAGCAAAAAACAGAAGGACTACGCCATGTTTGTTCTTTCGCTTTTTTTTATCTCCCACAATTCTTCCGACACGTTGTCTGTACACCTACTCCTACCTGGTACACCACCTGCATCCCTCCCGCAAAACTCTGGCGTTACATCCAATAACATGGTGTCCTCAAATACTTTTCTGAGTCCGCAAAGCAATCAGTATGTGGACTTTTTTTTTTTTTTTTTTCTATCGTCTGCATATTGTTCGGTTACTACGCAGAGCATACTATCATCGAGGAACTGGTGTTTTTGTGTTTGCTGTTCCTCTCATAAGTGTATTTTTGTTGCGCGGGCGAGCGAACGAGTCAAGCAAACCATCCGAGCGGTACAGAGTATGTTTTTTCTTTTGGTTTTCCCCCGAAGACACCCCCAATCTGCCCGATGAGACTCAACAAGAGCCTATACACCGGACGTGGCAGGAAATTAGGCTGGCGGAGCCTAAATCGACTTGTCTGCTGGCCGTGATCTGTGAGTCCACCTGCCTTGGCTTTGTTGAGGCTCGTTTGCTGAGCGCGGGAGTGCGTGTTTTCTCTGTGAAAATCTGCTCATGTATTATTTCTATGTGGACGGGGGGCGAGATATTTGCCTGCCGGTAGTTTTCAGCAACAAGAAGGGGCGGTTACTCCGGGACGAGTATTGAAACGACAGTAGGATAGGGGGAGGTGGAATGTAGTAGGACAGAGGAGAGCACTGCTACAGTGAGTGGTAGCTATGCACCATTTCGGAGACAGCAGTGAGGGGTTCGGGTGGGGGGGGGCGGAGGGCGAGATTGTTGTGGTAGTGGTGTTGGTGGTGTTGATCCAACAACAAATAATAATGCGAGGATTGGGGGCTTACGGGCTTGGGTAGCTTGCTCATTTCGGTATGAAGAGTAAGTTCCCTCTCTCTCGACGGCGGTATGTCGTGTACTACAAGCGACAAGGGTGGTTTTATTCGCTATCATTCGAGACAGCGGTCAGCGAAGGTTGTATGAGGTGAGGTGGAAAAGAGGAGAAATTGGTACATGATGTTGGCTGGTACGGGGGGGAGAGAAGTTGTCGTTTTTTTGTTGGCTGAATTTACGGCGGGGTGGCGTGTCCCTGCTGCGTAACATATATAGTGCATAATATATCTATAGGTAGGTACTCAACATGTAAATGTTTTGTAGGTGCCATCATTTTTTGGTTTTTATATTTTCCTGTACCAGTGGCTGCTAGTAGAAGGGTCGCAATCGTCACCGCACGTGGTGTTGGTCTTTTTTGGTTTAGGGGTGATACAGTTTTTGTTTTGGAGAGGGGAGGGGGGGAGGGAGAGGGCTATGGCAAACGATGGTTGACGTCGTGTGTACCTTTGTGGCGTTTGCTTTGTAGTAGGCATATAATGAGTAGTTTTTGTTGGTACGGGCACGCCACCGTAAAATCTTTGGACGTTTACGTACGACACGTACGTGCTGAATGATAGAAAAGGGCTGTCATTATACTGAAGTATAGGAGCAACTGACGCGATATCCATACGGAACGACAAGTAATTATAGTCGCCAGTTACAGTAGTTTGAATAATTCGACGGGAGGGTCGGGGTGGTTGGAGATACACAGAGAAGGCAGTAGTAATAGTAAGTACTTCTACTTTTGGACATGACATATGGAGGCGGGTGGTGCGGGGTACAAAGAGGGGAGGAGGTAAAGATACGAGTCGCTGTGGGAATCGAAACGTGGTGTTGATTATCTATGATTTTTTGTGGAGAGGACAAAACACGACCATCCATCATGTAACATGTAATTTATATACTTCGTATTATTTTGTCGTTTTCGTCGTTCGTGTCTCTAATCGTGGCATTGGGGGAGGGTGGGGTGGCATCGCTTGCCTTCGACTACGTACAACTAACTGAATGAACAGGTAGTCATAACATTTCTTCGTTGTACGAGTGAGTGTTCGTGTTTCTCTTCGGGGTTTTGATGCATCTGACAATCAGACTTGTAGTCCATTTGTGTCGTTAAGTTATCGTACCAATCAAAACCATTCAGTCAGAGCGACCGTCCATGATCGATCCCCTTTCCATACACAGCGGCGAGGTTGTTCTTTGTGTATTCACGGCGTGTGTTTTTGCTTGCTGCTGCTGCTGCTGCCTGCGGCGTGTGTTGTTGCTTGCGGCATGCTCCCTACAACCACGTTCAACCCATAAAAAGTAATAATAATAATAATAATAATAATAATAATAATAATAATAATAATAATAATAATAATAATGACATTCATTGTACGTCACTCAGTTCTTCACGTCGAGTAGGTCGAAGGTCGGTTTGAGAAGAAAAAAAAACGCGCATTATTATATTTCTCAAGTATTATTGTCCACTAGATATATTTTGTCTCCTACTGTAGTATGTAGGTCGAAGCAACGGGCGATCCCACGGATTGACAAAAGCGTGGTGCCGAGCGAGCGAGGGGGCGGGCAACGGCGCGCGGTCGACGATCGTGTTCGTCTGCTTGTACCGCCAGCCAACCTTAATAAAGAGTAAGAGACGTGTACGCGTAGGGCAATTCAGCCTTAACAGTATTGGCGCTGCAGTACAAGTAGAGTATTGTTTAGGCGTGTAACTAAACTACAGCAGTACAGTAGGTAGTGCATTCGATCGCGTTTGTATCGTACGTAGGTGGAGCCTGAAAAAAAACTTTATACCAGGTACAAGTTATTTGCTGTCGCGTTGCCAGCCAACAGCGGTAGCGGATCACCTGTTCTTTGGGTCGTACCAGGTGCGTTGTGTACGGGGTGGATATGCATTGATGCTTTTGCCATAATATACGCGTTACGCACGCAAAGTACGTACTTGTATAATAATAGGAGACTTGATACTGAGTATTTTATAAAAATAATTCAAGGACGTCAGCCGTGAGTTTGACGAATTTCGGGTCCATACTCATCTTCGCAAGCTGCGTTGTTGGTACTCGTAATATATTATATGAGTGAGTTTTTTCACGTAATGGGAGGGGCCATCTTGTTTTGTAAAAAAAAACACACATATATATACAAGTATATGGTACATGTTTTATAAAATATATTTCAAGGACGTCAGCCGTGAGTTCGACGAATTTCAGGTCAATACTCATCTTTGCAAGCTGCGTTGTTGGTACTTGTAGTATAATACTATATGGGTGAGCTTTCATTAGGAGAGGTCCTATTTCTTGTTCACTATAATGGTACTTGTACCTGTTGGTATTTTTAGTTCAGGTGTGGAATTTTGAGCTAGATCTAACATCACAGCTATTTATAAGTTTATTACTGTAGTTTGCACTAAAGACTACTTCTCTATCATATGTATGGTAGGCGGTTTGTTTTGTTTTTTCTCCCCCCCGGCTTTAATATCGGGAGGAGTACGAATACAGAATATTATTAGTTATCCGAGGACCAACGCCCGAATGGGTAGGGTGGACCGTAACTGGACCAAGTCCTGCGGAAGGCCATCTCCCATGGCCAGGGGTTTTGTTAGTGGGTGAGCTTGCGCAAGTCCCACACTACCCGGAAAGATGACATTCCGGGTGGCTATCTCCACCGAAACTGACCCTCAGGGGACAGGCCGGGTCGACATACACACGCATCCGTATACAACGGCAGCTTGCGCTGCCGGGGTTGTAACGAAGACCACTGATAGGGACAGCTTACGCTATACCTACGATGGGACCCGAAGGGTGTGCCAGCTAGCGTTGGGCTGCGAAAGCAGCTGAGTTAAATCGACACACGACGCGTATGAAAATACGTGGAAGTGTGGTGAGCTAAAGCTTTATTTTTCCTCATCCGCCAGAGAAAAAAAAAAAAAAAAAAAAAAAAGTTATCTTATACGGAGTATGTTACTCCTAATACAGCATTCGAGAATGAAAGTCGGCTACTCCCCCCCCAAAGAATATATATTATAAAAAATGAAAATACACTCCAGCTGTGAGATCGAAGATTTCGTCAAAACTCATCTTCGCAAGCTGTGTGTGATACTCCGATCGCGCGCATTACGAGTTGTGTGTCCTCATTAAGGATATAGGTCGGCGACTCCCCTTACAACTACAGTGTAGCTATCAGGGTCAACAGGGTGATGTTAGTCAGTCTGCGCGCGGAAACTCTAAAACCCGTTTCTGAGGGGGACAAAATCTGACAGCTGTGGAGGGAAATGTATCCTTTTATCAAGTGAATCTTGTAAGTCGAATAACCGGTGACGGGGGGGGGCGGAGTTTTGAAGGACGTGGGGGCCTGGTTTTGATCAAAAGCGAGCGGGTGTGGAGGGGGAGGGGGGGGAAGGGGGGGGCAATTCGTGCATGTACGTTATAATCCTTTCAAGGGGATAAATCTGACGGTTTTGGCACCAGTTTATTATGGGGGGGGGGGGGGGGTTGGGGCGGGGGTGGGGCGTGTGGGGCAGCTCAATATGTGCGTGGAAACTATTCAATTTTTTGAGGGGATAAATGTGACGGTTTTGGAAATAATGCATCAGTTTATCATGTATATCCTGTGGTAAGTCGTACAATCAGTGAGTAGAGAGAGGGTGGAGTGTTCGAGGGGGTGGGGTTGGGATGGGTTGGGGGGGGGGAAAGCTGGGGGTGGGGGCGGGGGGGGGAGGGGGCGGGGGGGGGCGGGGGGGGGGGGGGGGGGGGGAAGGAAGGGTTTTAGGTGAGGGGTTTGTTATACGTGTGGTGCTAGGTCTAGGCGATGGTGTGGGTGATGGGGAAGAAGGGGGCGTTCGGGGCGGGGGGGGGGGGGGGGAGCAGCGGCATGGATGGCTCTCGAAAGATAATGAGGTGATATCCTCTGCGTAAAGTGTTTATTAATCTGGCGGATTTCGATATTTGGTGGGGCGTTTGAGTAAGGGAGAGCGAGAGGGGGGGGGGGGGGGGGGGGGGGGGGGGGATTTTTTAGCAGGTTTAGGTCACAAATAATATTCAAATACACTTCGGCTGTGAGATCAAAGATATGTAGGGGCTCGTTGTACGCGTGGTGCTAGGTCTAGGCGATCGTGCGGGTAGTTGGAAAAGAGGGGGCGTTGGAGGGGAGGGGGTCGGGGGGAAAAGGATTTGAAAACTACGTCATGGATGGTCAGAAAGATAATGACGTGATGTCAACTGCGTATAGGTGTTTATTACTCTGGCCGATTTCGATTGTGAGTGGGGCGTTTGGACAAACTAGGCGGAAGGGGGGGGGGGACGGGGGACGGGGGGGGACGGGGAGGGGGGGGGAGGGTTGGGGGGTTTTATGAACAAGAGGGGTCAGGGGAGGGGGAGGGGAGGGGGGGCGGGGGCGGGGGGCGGGACATTTCAATATGTAAAAAAAATGAAAATACACCTTAGCTGTGAGATCGAATATTTCGTCGAAACTCATCTTTGCAAGCTGTGTGTGATACTCCGATCGCGCGTATTACGAGTTGTGTGTCCTCATTAAGGATATAGGTCGGCGACTCCCCTTGCAACTACATTGTATATATAGCTAGCAGGGTCAACAGGGTGATGCTAGTCAATCTGTGCACGGAAACTATAAAACCCGTTTCTGAGGGGGACAAAATCTGACAGCTGTGGAGGGAAATGTATCCGTTTATCAAGTGAATTCTGTAAGTCGAATAACCGGTGAGGGGAGGGCGGAGTTTAGAAGGACGTGGGGGCCTGGTTTTGATCAAAAGCGAGCGGGGTTGGAGGGGGGGGGGCGGACGGGCGGGTAATTTGTGCGTGGAAGCTACAAATACTTTAAGGGGATAAATCTAACGGTTTTGGGGAAAAAAAAAAAAAAAAGTGCACCAGTTTATCATAAGGGGGCGGGGGTGGGGCGGGTCGAGCATCTCAATCTGTGCGTGGAAACGTTTATAATCCTTCCACAGCTGTCAGATTCTTTCCCCCTCACAAGCGGGTTTTTAGAGATTTCCGCGCACAGACTGCTTAACATCACCCTGTTGACCCTGATAGCTATATATACACTGTAGTTGCAAGGCAAGGGGAGTCGCCGACCTATATCCTTAATGAGGACACACAACCCGTAATACGCGCGATCGGAGTGTCACACACAGCTTGCAAAGATGAGTTTTGACAAAATCTTCGATCTCAAAGCTGGAGTGTATTTTCATTTTTTATAATATTAGGGCGAGTCATGATGTATGTATGTATGTATGTATGTATGTATGTATGTATGTATGTATGTATGTATGTATGTATGTATGTATGTATGTATATATATGTATGTATATATATGTATGCATGTATGTATGTATGTAGACTATGTATGTGTGTTTTTTTATATATATATCCTACGGCGGATCGGGAAAAATAAAGCTTTAGCTCACCACACTTCGACGTATTTTTATACATACATACACGTCGTGTGTCGTTTTGACTCAGTTTCTTTCGCTGTGCCGTCTTGGGATATCCTCGGGGTATCCCGGCGAGTTTCTTGCTGGTATCTACGATATAGACTATAGGTATGATAAGGAGATGAATGCGAGATAATAGTACCAGGTATTATATGTGAACGGCACCAACCACCTACTACTATTAATAACTACCTGCAGTATTGTTAGTTATGTCGTACCTGGCACCACTGATGATGACGATGTGTATCGTGTGTATCATAGTCTATACCAGGTATTATAAAAAAACGAAAATACACTCCAGCTGTGAGATCGAAGATTTCGTCGAAACTCATCTTTGCAAGCTGTGTGTGATACTCCGGTCGCGCGTATTACGAGTTGTGTGTCCTCATTAAGGATATAGGTCGGCGACTCCCCTTACAACTACATTGTAGCTATCAGGGTCAACAGGGTGTTTTTAGTCAGTCTGTGCGCGGAAACCATAAAACCCGTTTCTGAGGGGGACAAAAGCTGACAGCTGTGGAGGGAAATGTATCCTTTTATCAAGCGAATGCTGTAAGTCGAATACCCGTTGAGGGGGGGGGCGGAGTTTTGAACGCCGTGGGGGCCTGGTTTTGATCAAAAGCGAGCAGGGTTGGAGATGGGGGGGGGAAAGGGGGGGGGGGGGCGGACGGGCGGGCAATTGTACGTGTAATCTATAAATCCTTTCAACAAAGAGATGAATCTGACGGTTTTGGAAAAAAATAAAATAAAAATAAAAAATAAAAAAATAAAAAAATGCACCAGTTTATCATGGGGGGGGGGGATTGGGGCGGGGGGGGGGCGTGTGGGGCGGCTCAATATGTGCGTGGAAACTAAACATTATTTTGAGGGGATAAATGTGACGGTTTTGGAAATAATGCATCAGTTTATCATGTATATCCTGGGGTAAGTCGTACAATCAGTGTGTAGAGAGAGGGCGGAGTGTTCGAGGGGGTGGGGTTGGGATGGGGTGGGGGGGTTTGGGGAGGTGGGGGGAGGGGGCGGGGGGGGGGGGGGGGGGGGGGGGGTTAGGTGAGGGGTTTGTTATACGTGTGGTGCTAGGTCTAGGCGATGGTGCGGGTGGTGGGGAAGAAGGGGGCGTTCGGGGCGGGGGGGGGGGAAGCAGCGGCATGGATGGCTCTCGAAAGATAATGAGGTGATATCCAGTGCGTGAAGTGTTTATTAATCTGGCGGATTTCGATATTAGGTGGGGCGTTTGAGCAAGGGAGAGCGAGAAGAGGGGGGGGGGTCTATACCAGGTACTATTGTTATCTGCTATAAATGTTTTGAAAAAAAACTTTTGATTCTTGGTGACCCGAGCCCTGCGGCACTCAATATAAAACGCCTATTTCGTCAACACCGCAACACACATATGTAAAGATGTATTTCTAGAAATAAAGCATGTATGTGGTACGTCAAGGGCGAAAAAAAAAAAAATCCGACACCACACCCCCAAAACTTTTCTTGGGCCTCTCGGGGAGGGAGGGGGGGGGACGCCACCCACTTTTCACTTTCCTATATAAAACAATAATTTCACTCAATTTCCTATATAAAAAATCTATATACTTGATCCTATATAACTAAGGGGGCACAGTTCACAGTTCAGGGGAGGGGTTACTGCAATCCGCGCAGCTCCGGAGATTTGACGTCATCACGGGCTGCGACGCTCTGCGTACCGCTGAAGAGACAGAGAGAGAGAGCGAGTGGTCACGATGAGCACAGTCTTCGTGACGTGGGGGGGGGGCTTTTACCGACCCCCTTCGATAAGACGGCGCCTTGGCTAGAACGCGCCTCCCCTGCGGCAAGCGAGCGGATGACCTGGAGTTAATTTGCTGCTGAGGGCACAACTTCGGTGACGGTTCAGGAATGGACGAAGGCTAGGCCAAGACGTGGACAGTAGAACCCAACACCCGGAAAGCTGCACCTCAAAAACATTCCACCTGTTGTCCTCTCGCCAAGTGGGACTCGCAAAAAAGTCTTATTGCTTCTTACGCCTGAAAGCGGCGTCGAAGAGAACGTCATCACCTATCTACATACATACATGTACCTGGAGCGATTATTTTGCAAGCCTGTAGAGTGGTAGAGTGCTAGAGTGCTAGAGTGGGTGGGGAGGTACCCCATATCCCGCCACGCAGGAGGGAGGCATGCCAATTCGTTGGCTCTGAGCGAAACAGATCCCAAGAGACTGAGATTCGAAGACAGCTTCGACGTAAGCGAGGCAGAAAAGGCGGCGGTGCGGCGAGAAGGCTGCGAAAGAGCAAGGGCAAGGCTTTCAGAGCCCCCGTATCACGCCGAAAGGTCTGACAGCCAAAGCGAAAAGGTGTCGGAGCCCCTTTTGTTCGCCGTAAGGTCTCCCAGAAGAAGGTGGGGTCAGATGAGTCGGACGAGTCACACTCAGACGATCGCCCAAGCAAGGCTGTCGCAGACTTGTCACAGAAGCATTGAGAAGGAAACACTTCAGAAACAAGCACTTGAGAAGAAGCAAGACCTTTGGTCTTGGTTTTGAGGCAAAACTTTTGGGGGGGGGGGGGGGGGCATCATATACTTCCACAGGCGTCGCCAGCCCGCCGTAGATATTATTGCTCCAATGTATCTCAACCTATCTATTGTGATATGTATTATCTCACCCTATTTGTTGGTACGTAGAACGTCTATGTGGAGTAAACCCAAGCACACAAGCATAGATTTTGGCATTGAGACCAAAGTTGAGAGAGGAAATAGGGCCAAGAAACGCCCGAGGAAAAAAAACAAAAAAAACTTTGTAGTAGTGTAGACTAAGTGTGCGGCGTATAACTTTCCTTGTGCGCCCTTTTGTGGGCGTACGTATCTCTAAAGTTATGTATGGATATCATAGTCGGCGTGCAAATCAGGCAACAACGTAGTAGTTCTATTCCTGGATGGGCCGTGCATTTTTTGGTTGAGCATTTAGCCCGAAACGGACAGGTATTTTTCGGACCGATTCCAAAACGAACAACCCTTGAAATTCCTTTTTTCGACCGCCGAAAAAAAAACAGTATCTAAAGGACATGCAGGCATGGTAACTAAATTAGTGAGCGTGCAATTCGTGTAGCCCTTTTCCACGGTGGAGGTCGCGTATGTATTCCGTTACAGGAGGCATAGCCCCAAACAGGATCCGACTGGTCTCTTCTAGAACGATATTTCATACCAGGGCAACAGTTTTCGTCGATCGAGAACACCACACAAAGAAATACTTTTTATTGCAAAAAAAAAAGAAAAAGAGCTATCTGAAGGACGTGCATGTTGAGAATAACTATAAAACTAGTCAGCGTGGAATTGAGGCAATGTGGTTCGATTCCCCAGGGGGTTTCAGGATTGAGGCATTATTGGGGAGGGGGGGTGGGTTGTCTGGATAAGGGTCCCTCCACAACCAAGGTAAATAGCGCCTCACAGTTTCACCTCAAAAAACAAGGCAGGCATTGGTCCCGGATCGAATTTCATGAATCATAGAATCACGGTGGTTATATTTTTGTCCGACCGATTTTCCCGCTGAAAAAACAATGGAAAAATTCGATCAATTCCCCGACGATAGGTGCGTTCCCACCAGTATTCCATTCCGAAATCACACTCCACATTTGTGACGGTTGTCGAGCCACGAGTTACCCAAGACCAACGGTCCACCAAAAAAAGCTACCGGCCGATCGGAAGAATTCGCACAGCTGGCGTGCATTTATAGTTTTTCGAAAAAAGTTCCCATTGGTTCGAGATGTGGTTGGCGTGAAATGCCGGGGGGTGTCGCAAGTTCGAAAGAAAAGCTCACCTAACAAGTTGGCCGCCCGGATCTTTGAGGACGTGGGCCGTTCGCGTTTGCGAGCAGAAAGCACTTGCTGGTCGGATAGAGGTACGGGCGTAGACCCAACCCACCCCCAACCCTAACCCTAATCCTAACCCTAACCCCAACCTTAACCCTAACCCTAGCCCCAACCCTAACCCCAACCCTAACCCCAACCCTGACCCCAATCCGGACCCAAAACGGGCCATTTTTTTAATTGGCGAGAAACGCGGCTGCGCCGCTTTTGGGAATGTATTTATTATTCCGATCTGCGGAACACCATATAGCCCTCGGCCAATGAGATGAGAGAGAGCGTGAACACTACCCTCCAAGATCGGGGCTGCATACCACATACCACATACATATCATTGCTAGGTCTGCTGAGCAAAGGATACGCAGGCTACGGTATTTGTAGGGGGGATGTTATGATGATGCTATCACATCTGATTATGTTACCACATCTGATGATGTTATCACATCTGATGATGTTATCACATCTGATGATGTTATCACAACCGATGATGTTATCACATCTGATGACGTTACGACAACCGATGACGTTATCACAACCGATGATGTTATCGCATCTGATGATGTTACGACAGCCGATGATGTTATCACATCTCATCTTATGATTATGTTATGATGATGTTATGATGTTATGATGATGTTGCTATAATGATGTTATGATGATAGGATATACCCCCTTTTTCACTAGAGGGTTTGAGCTATCATATCACATCCTATCATATCATATCATATCATATCATACCATATCATAGCATATCATATCATATCATATCATACCAAATCATATATCATATCATATCATATCATATCATAGCATATCATATCATATCATATCATATCATACTATTAATATCATACTATCATACCATCATACTATCATACTATCATACTATCATACTAATACACTATCATAATATCATACGATCATACCATCATACCATCATACTAGCATACCACACTATCATACTATCATACTCGCACGACAGACTCGGTAACCTCACGGACAACAATACTTTCAGCAATTTTTTGGGCGCAGCATAGCCTGCAATTTTCCACTGTGGATTGGCATCGCAAAACCAAAACAGGCACGAAAGCTTCACACCGACCACAAATTAACAAGGGAGTACTCGCGCGAGTGATCCCCAGCTGCAGCAAAAACAAAAACACACACAAAAAAAAAAGTGACCTTCCTAATATATATATATACTTTTCTGCACGCTTCTACTTTCTTCCAGCTTCTGGACAAGCCGTGGTCACAGGTGTCGTCCCTTCTCCCCCCCCGGTTCTTGCCTTCAATTCTTTTTATCGCGCATAGGGTTCAGCATATTCCACTGCTCGTCGATTTTTCATCGACTGTTGCTGACTCACGCTCTCGCGCTTTCCGCAAGTCAATTTGTGCACAAGAAAAAGTCCCAACGAATTTATATGAGTATGTATGCACTCGGCGGGGCTCGAACTCACGAGACTGACCTATACCAGGCTCGAGGATAATAATACCTAATACGCCACCGGGGGGAGCGGTATCATATATGAAAGCCTGGGTCAAGAGGGGGGAAACTCCTCCTAATTATCGAGGGGGAAATACCCACCGCGCAGCATGGCTAGTAATCGGGGGCAAGTGACATCGACCATCCCCGACGAAATAATAGCATATGTGGATACCAGGCCCTATGCCCTAGAAAGTCGTACCGCCTCGTTGTCACTGTAATCCTTCAAGGCTATTCTGGCTCCTCGAGGGCACTCTGAGGTGTTCCCTTGTTGCTGACCCTCGAGCGCGAGGATACGCGTACTACTCACCTCGATGTGTCTCCACATCTCTATTCCAAGGAAGAGGTTTACCTGCTGCGGGATTTACATCCCACAATTGGCGTCGTACAAAAAAGGCAACAGAGTTGTTAACATGTTAAGCACATCCGGCATTATTGCCCCTTATAATAGCTTGAGCTTCGGATTCGCAGACGTGGGTAAGATATATGGCGCCTCAAGGCAATGCACAGGCTTTGTCGAATTTCTTGACACACGAAGCGTGCCAGAGTACCAAAAACATTAAAATGTTACGATTTCTTGACGTGATCCGCAAATTTTTCTTCAAGATTGTCCAAAAACGCGCGGCAAAGCCGCGCTTGGGTCGAGCCTTAGCCTTAGCCTTAGTCTTATTCTTATCCTTAGCATTTTCCTTATCCTTATCCTTATCCTTATCCTTATCCTTATCCTTAGCCTTAGCCTTAGCCTTATCCTTATCCTTAGCCTTAGCCTTAGCCTTGGCCTTAGCCTTAGCCTTAGACTTATCCTTATCCTTAGTCTTAGCCTTATCCTTATCCTTATCCTTATCCTTAGCCTTAGCCTGGATTAGGGTTGGGGTGGGTTTGGTTTAAGGTCAGGGGTCAGGGCAATTGGGTCGACGTCCTCTCCTCGTGGTTTAAAAAAAACTTCTAAACGCGTCAGCTGTAAGTTCGATAAATATAGAGTCAATGCTCATCTCTACAAGCTGCGCGATACACCGCCCGCTCCTTTGTCCTACGGATGTTGTAGTAAAAAAAGCATCCAAAAGCACAAAAATCACCACAGACCATAACAGTTTTTCTTCTCTAACTATTAATATAAATACCTACAGGATGTTTTTTGTGCCGGCACCAGCAAAGGCGCGTCTTCCAAGGCCAGTTTTCTGGTAATCATCGGGCATCGAAGTGAAGACGATGGGTAAGTGAAGAGAGTGGGAGAGAGAGGGAGGGCGCGACCCGACTCACGATCGATCGGCAAATGCCACTGCCACTGCTCAACAAAACAAGAAGAGAGGCCGAGCGACACTCCTTGGAATAGCTTAGGCGGCACGGCCGTACAATTACGAAGCAGGGAACAAAAAGGCGGCCAAAAAAACTATTACTTGTAATATGAATACGGTAAACTCGACGGGATTTTTGGCGTTCCGCCACACTCTCAAGGCAGTAAAAAATTATCCCGTATTTTGCCGGGATTTTCACGGGTCGTGGCCCGACCCACGAGATGGGTCAGGAGGTTTTGAATAGGGTTAGGGTCGAGTCGGGCCGGGTGAGCAGGTATTCGCAATTTCACGGGTCGGGTCAGCTGGAGTTTGCAATCTCACGGGGTGGGTCGAGCCTCGCTCACGGGGTGGGTCGGGCCTCGCTGACCCGGCCCAACCCGCGAGCAGTGATCCGACCCATGGAAAGCCCTGATATTTTGAACCAACACACCGCTAGTTGTACAACGGTTCGTTACACTTCTGTACTCTACGGCACAGCTGCAGGAAACCTAATGAGAAACAGCAAGGCTGATCCAGCCTTGGTTTGTTATTGGGAGGGAGTGCGTTCTGCAACACCTGTATATCGGCTCCTGGATTTCTTATGTTTCATGGGAATATCGGCGCCTGCCTTTCTTTATTACCCAGCTTCTTACTAGTTGTCTCGTACTGTATAGCCGGGATTCAGTCCATGCTCACAACACAAGCACAGGCTAAACTAATAGTGATTCTCATATGAATAAAAAATAAAAAAAGGCGGAATAGGAAAAAAAGAAAGGGACAAGAAAAAAATGAAGAAAGTTAAAACAACAATGACCTAAAAAAAAAGACACACATTGCACCGAAAATAAATTCATTTAAAAATAATGCTCGTGCCAATAGCACCGCACGTACTTATATAACAAAAGAAAATTGCAGCGCTTGGCTAAGGAAATATCGAAGAACCCCAAGGAAAAACTCACGGCTGACGTCCTTGAAATATTTTTGTAAAATATAACACAGAGTATGCAGACTGGAAACGAAGCAAAATAAAACTCAGAAGTCATAAGTAGCGCCGTGCAAGAACGGTTCCAAAACCGAGAATCACAACCTGCTCCTACCTCTGGACAAGGCATCATTCACGGAACCTCGAGCGTCCACGCAAGAATAACTCGAAAACCGGGAGCGAGGGGGGGTTATCTCCACCAACTACCGACCCTGGACAACGCCTCCTTTTTCGGACCTTCGAGCATCCAGGCAAAACGGTTGGAATGCCGGGAGGGCCGAGCGGGGGGGCGGAGGGGGTTGTACAAACTATGGTGGGGGGGGGGGGGGGGCACACCCGAGCCTTCCCTCTGGAAAAACGCCTCTTTCACGGGCCCCGTAAGCATCCACGCGAAACGGTTCGAAAACCGGGCCCGGGGGGGCGGGGGGGGGAGGGGGGGGGGAATACTCATGGGGGGGGGGGGGGTCATAACCGACTCCTCCCTCTGGACAAGACCTCCTTCACTGGTGCAAGGTCGGGCAGAATGGAAGGGTCTGATCTTCCTGTCTTCGCATTTTTCCCAACCCACTTGTGCACCACCTTGCCCTCCACAATAACCTTCCACCAAAATGAACAAAAAACGGTGGGACGGGTGGGCGAGGGGGGCGGGGGCGGGTGGGCGAGGGGTGGGGAGGGGGTGAGTGGCGGAGGGAGGGTGGTAGGAGTGTGTGTGGGGGGGGGGAGGGGGCGCTTGACTGCATCGGTAAACTTCAGCCATGAAATCATGCGGGGGGGGGGCGAGGGAGTGGAGCTAGGTGTGCGTGGCGCGCGCGGGGGGGGGGGGGGGGGGGAGTGGGGGTTCACGACACAATTGTATACCATATTTCCCTCTCGATAGCCTTCAATGGAACATAACGATCGCACGGGTAGACAAGAGGGCGGGGAGGGGTGAGGGTGGGTGGTTGATATGAGGGCGGAGTTGGGTGGGCTGGGGGACGGAGGAGAGGCGGGGAAGGGGGGTTCCTTATCCACTGGTACACCACCTTGCCCCCCTCGATAGCAGTTGACGAAAAAAAACGCTGAGCGGATGAGAGGGGAGGTGGGAGGGGAGAGGGCGATGGGGTGGGGATGGGGTTGGGGAGCGTGCGGTGGGGTAGGGTGGAGTGGGGTTGGGGGGGCGGTCGTGTCACAAAGATGTCAGATGATCGCCGTTTCGAGTCAAGCGGCGATGAGGGTCGCGTAAGTCGCGCTGCGTGCGTCGGAAGCCGTGCTGGGATAGGAGGGTTGTAGGATGGGTCATACTACAAGCAAAGATGTCGGAAATTAACGCTCGGGGGTCGCCAGTCAAACATTTAGGAACTCCCACGCTAACACTTCGACAGCATCGTGCTATTTGATGAAAAGGTAAGGGAACACCACGCTTTCTGCCCCCCCCCCCCCCCCCCCCCTCTACCCGAAGGCACCATACCTAAAAATACTACTCGCAGAATTCGAATCGCCTCCGCTCCCCTCCGACCTGTTCTCAACCCCCCCCTCCCGTCCACCCGCCTATATAGGCAGCACTATCCTTGCTACCTAAAGGGAAAGGGGGAACCACGCCCCCCTCGCCTCTCCTCCCTTACACCCGCCTCTACCGATAGCATCATGCTTACCACCAAAGGGAAAAACGGACACTACGCCCCTCTCCGCTCCCCCCCCCTCTATCCCTACCCACAGCGCCACGCTAGTCACCTGTGGGGAAAGGGAACACTACGCCTACGCCCCTCTCCGTCCTCCTTCGTCCCTCTCCCCTCCCTTCGAGGTCGCTGTCCCCCCCCTTCCACCTCTACCGGTAGCACCATGTTTGCCACCTACGGGGAAAGGGGAAACTCTCCCCCCCCCCCCCCCCCCCTCTTATATGGACAGCACCATGCCCGGGGATATTCCCCACATAGAGCATTCCACCTGCCTGCCCCATCCCCTCCGGCCCTTCCTCAACTCCCCCCCTCCTCCCCACCTGCTTACACTCCACCAAGGAGTGATACTACGCTTCCCCCCCCCCCCCCTTTTCTCTACCCCCCTCTACCAACAGCACCTCATTGCTACCCTGGGGGAAGGGGGACACTTCGCCCCCCTGCCCTGCCCTCTCCTCCATTACACCCGCCTCTACCGGTAGCATCACAATTGTTACCTAAGGGAAAATGGAACACTACGCCCCCTCCCCCGCCCTCTGCTCCGGCCGCCTCTATTAACAGCTCATTATGATTGTTACCTAACGGAAAAGGGGATACTAAGCCCCCCTCACCTCTCCTCCCCTCCACCCATCTCCGCCGACAGCTCCATTTGATGCCACCTGAAGGAAAAGGGAACACTACGCCCCCCAGCCTCCCCTAGCCTCAAGCCTCCCCTCCCCTGCGCCCGTCTGTCGCTAGACATGTGTATGTTGTTGACAAATACTACAGTCAGACATTAATAGTTGACCTACTTGCCACCCGGCTAAATCTCCACCGTAGCCGTGAAGCCCATCAGATGGCTTACGCCGCCACGCAACTAATAGCTCACAGTGAATCCCAGCCAAGTAATAAAAGCCGTGAGTCTCACCACAACTCCCCCATTGGGGGAACGGTATCCCTCCAGTGCGGGATTCCTTGAGCGGGTCGCCAACATGCCTCCTAAGTTGCAGATGCCGACAAAAGCCTGCCATGCAGGTTGAAACCCGCACGCGCGGAGAGGCGGAGAAGGTAATCATACAAATTTATTTTTTTGTTTGTGCAAAAATTCATTCGCGACACGTGCTACGGTATGAAAAAAATCTGAATGACGTGAGAGGCTCTTCAACCTCAAATAACCTTCCTTAACCCCAAATAACCTTCCTTAACCCTCAAATAACTTTCCTTAACCCCAAATAACCTTCCTTAATCCCCAAATAATCCTCCTTAACCCCAAATAACCTTCATTGACCCCAAATCGTCGGAGTTTTTCACTGTATATCTAGGCCATGGGATTGCCCATCGGGTACGTAGCAGCTCTATTAATAGTTTTCCCCGAATCAGTTTCAGGGACAAGTCACAAAATGTACTCAACTCAAGAGTCTCACAAAAAACATGCTGTCAACACTGTCATGCTGCCACCACTGTCATGCGCTCATGCTGTCATGCTGTCATGCTTGTCATGCTTTCATGCTGTCATGCTTTCCTGCTGTCATGCTGTTATGCTTGTCATGCTGTCATGCTGTCATGCTGTCATGCTGTCATGCTGTCATGCTGTCATGCTGTCATGCTGTCACCACTGTCATGCTGTCACCACTGTCATGCTGTCACCACTGTCATGCTGTCACCACTGTCATGCTGTCACCCTCCACCGTGACATTCGTCTCGCCGAAACGAAAGCAACTGAGTTACATCGACACACGACGCGTATGAAAATACGTGGAAGTGTTGTGAGCTAAAGCTTTATTTTTCCCCATCCGCCGGAGGATGAAAAAAAAAAAAAAAAAAAAAAATCATGTGTCTGACAGAACAACTGACCTCGGCCACGACGATGGCGCTCTGCCATAAAGTATCTATTAATATAAGTATCATGCCGTGACAAAGTCTTAGATCGTGGAGCAGAGATCTGATCTATCTGTCAAGACAACTCCCTTCGGCGACGAATGAGGGTGGTCTGCCCCTAAATATGTCGGTCACATCCTAAAAGAATGTATGTAAAATGCTTGCCTAAAATATCTAGGCCATGAAGCGATGATCCGATCTGTCCGGAGCGACGCAGCTTCCCTGAAACATCTATAGCGTGACCTAGAGGTACGATCTGTCGAACAGGACAACTCACTCCGGCGACACAAGATGAGCGATCTGTACCTGTATGCCCCGACAGATCTACCGTAGGTAATGACCTGAAATGCCTCGATAATGGTCCGAAATATCTGGATCATGAACTAAAGATCCGAGCCGTACACGGCGACGACGTTAGCGAGGCATCGGAAAGGAGCGGGAGTAGATCATGAACTGAAGGATCTGACATATGTCTGAATATCAGGACACCAGGACATCAGAACCACTCACCTCGGCAACGACAAGGGAAGCATCAGAAAGGAGCGGAAACCCCAGGCCGATCTGGTCCGCCCACGCGGACATTGTAAACGGCAGCTCTCTCCCTATCCCAAAAATGGCGACATCTCCGTGTCTAGTGAGCCCCGACAGTTCTGAGAGCACGAACGAATCAGGCAGGCGGTACAGGGCGGGGGGGGAGGGGGGGGGGGGGGTACTCATTTGTTGCTTGCTTTAGTCATTTGATGCTTTTCCTTTCTAGACGGGGCACCGTCCCTTCTCCCGATAGAGGCACCTTCAACGTCCGGGGGCACATTACCTTTATTTGGTACCAGGGGTATAGTCTATTGGAAATCCCTAGACGGTTTGATGTCGAATAAGTCTTGAGAGGTTTGATGTCGACGCTTGAGAGGTTTGATGTCGACTCTTGAGAGGTTTGATGTCGAATCAGTCTTGAGAAGTTTGGTTTGATGTCGACCCGCGCCACGATGGAGGTACGAGCAACATTTTGGTCAACTTTTTTTCTGCGGATGACGGGGCCCGCTCAACCCAAAATTCCCGGGATGTAACTTTTGCTTTGATGAATATTATTATCAATAATATTACTAGTGTTAGTGTTAGTGTTAGTGTTAGTGTTAGTGTTAGTGTTAGTGCTAGTGCTAGTGTTAGTGTTAGTGTTAGTGTTAGTGTTAGTGTTAGTGTTAGTGTTGGTGTTAGTGTTAGTGTTAGTGTTAGTGTTAGTGTTAGTGTTAGTGTTAGTGTTAGTGTTAGTGTTAGTGTTAGTGTTAGTGTTAGTGTTAGTGTTAGTGTTAGTGTTAGTGTTAGTGTTAGTGTTAGTGCTAGTGCTAGTGTTAGTGTTAGTGTTAGTGTTAGTGTTAGTGTTAGTGTTAGTGTTAGTGTTAGTGTTAGTGTTAGTGTTAGTGTTAGTGTTAGTGTTATTGTTAGTGTTAGTGTTAGTGTTAGTGTTAGTGTTAGTGTTAGTGTTAGTGTTACTGTTAGCGTTAGTGTTACTGTTAGTGTTAGTGTTAGTGCTAGTGTTAGTGTTAGTGTTAGTGTTAGTGCTAGTGTTAGTGTTAGTGCTAGTGTTAGTGTTAGTGCTAGTGTTAGTGTTAGTGTTACTGTTAGCGTTAGTGTTACTGTTAGTGTTAGTGTTAGTGTTAGTGTTAGTGTTAGTGTTAGTGCTAGTGCTAGTGTTAGTGTTAGTGTTAGTGTTAGTGTTAGTGTTAGTGTTAGTGTTAGTGTTAGTGTTAGTGTTAGTGTTAGTGTTAGTGTTAGTGTTATTGTTAGTGTTAGTGTTAGTGTTAGTGTTAGTGTTAGTGTTAGTGTTAGTGTTAGTGTTAGTGTTAGTGTTAGTGTTAGTGTTAGTGTTAGTGTTAGTGTTAGTGTTAGTGTTAGTGTTAGTGTTAGTGTTAGTGTTAGTGTTAGTGTTAGTATTAGTGTTAGTGTTACTGTTAGCGTTAGTGTTACTGTTAGTGCATTAGTGCATTAGTGATAGTATACCTAGGCCATGGGATGGTTTGTTGATCACAATGGTTGCACTTTCAGGTTGCTCTAAGCACGTTATTGGGTGAGGTATCTGATAGAGGTTATCAAGCCACCACTCTCAGAAGGCAAAACGATGAACCGATGCGATAGTTTGTGCCTCAAGCCATCACCCTCGGCAGGCAAAATGGTGATGGCACCTTTTATTATACCGTACTACGTGCCTCTAGCAACCACTCCCAGAAGGCAAAATGATGATGGCATCTTTACTATACCGTATTTACGGAGATCCACTGTGAGCAGGATGGCTTATAAAACGAAAAAGCGCCCGCCTTCGTCTAACAGCGTTTAATTCAACTTTATTTTGTGAGCTGGTCCCACGAGGAAGACAGAGACTCAATCGAATAAACGAGCTATACAGAGCCTCAATCGAACGAAGTCGTAGGGTAGAAGAGTTAGTTCGCCTGAAAGGTGGCGACGCTTTCCTTTTCTAGTGTGTTTTAGTGTGTTTTAGTGTGTTTTAGTGTGTTTTAGTGTGTTTTAGTGTGTTTTAGTGTGTTTAAGTGTGTTTTGGTGTGTTTTAGTGTGTTTTAGTGTGTTTTAGTGTGTTTAAGTGTGTTTTAGTGTGTTTTGGTGTGTTTTGGTGTGTTTTGGTGTGTTTTAGTGTGTGTTAGTGTGTTTTAGTGTGTGATTTCATCCTGTGAACAATGGGTCTCCGTAAATACAGGTAAGACTGCCGTCAACCGACATCAATGCTCGCTCGTGGCGGTAAAACAATCCTCGTTTCGATACCAAGGCCCTCCTCTCGCGCGGCCGAGCTGGTAGAGGCCGCCTCATCCGCGGGTTTTGATAGCTCATGGCGGCAAGAGCGAGTGTGGAAGATATGGGCTGGGGCGGCCGGTCTCGTTCCTCGCCGTTGTGGGTGCGTCAAGGAGCGGGCCTTACAGAAAAGAGTCGAACGATCGAATCGTTATATTTTACGTTTTACAGCACCAATTCTCCACAATTAAGTTATGCTTGAACGCTAACATAAGGTCGCGAAGCGAGCGTTGCGAGCCTCTACGGCCACTATGCACGGTGGACGAGCGGGTTCCGTGAGGCAAAGAAGGCGGGATCCCTGGTTCCGGCCGAATCGGATAAACCTACGCTGCGGGAGGAGGGGTGCCGTGATGGAGGTTCAAACGGTTTCGAGGAATTGTATTTCCAAATGGGACCCGAAGGGTGCGCCAGCTAGCGTTGGGCTGCGAAAGCAACTGAGTTAAATCGACACACGACGCGTATGAAAATACGTGGAAGTGTGGTGAGCTAAAGCTTTATTTTTCCCCATCCGCCGGAGGATAAAAAAAAGAAAAAAAAAAAAAAATGTAGTTCGGAAAAAATACACCATCATGTGAAGCATGGGCTTACGGTTGTATCCTGAAGGCGTGTTTCATTTTCTTGGGAAAGCCACCGAGAAAAAACAAGGTGTCACCTGCACGTACAGTTTGCGTTGTCGAATGCATTACGATGCATTATCTCTGTGTCGTGGCTTGTGACCACAGAGCTGATCTTTCTAGGGTGAAGAATCAGTACGGACACTGGGTGTGCTGGATGTCGACGAGTAGAAGAACGGTTTAATGTGAAGAACACACACACACACACGTACAGTAGGGGTCCCTATAATAAGGCGGTGGTGTAGTATACACTATAGAGAGCAACATGACCGCCTTATTCGGGGAAGGCGCCTTACTTGCTCCGGGTTATGAGTGCAATTCACTATTCCACAGTTGCGCCAGGCGATTTTGACCGCCCTATATCGGCGACCCGCCTCGTATAGGCATACCGCCTTATTGGAGGGCCCCTACTGTACGATAGTACACTATTGACACTAATAGTGTACTACAGTTGTGCGAGTATACCACCGCGTTGTAGTTGTCCACGCCGGTCCCAGTGACATCCCTATTTTATGGTACGTTATGCTTGGTAAAACATTTTATCGTACGTGTGATACCACGTACCAGGTGTGTATTAAATTGCAGAAAGCATTCAGTACATACAGCAGCAGCACCTGCTGTATAACAGCGGCACGGCACTGCTGCACATACTTGTACCGGACGACGAAATGCGGGTTCTTGCTGAGCCGGTTTTCCTCTTTCATCCGTTTCATCAAGCCTTTCCCCCCCCTTTTTTCGTCCCTTTCTTTTTTTTCCCTTTTTATTGGCCATTTCTGTTTCCCTTTGGGTACCCTTGGGGCCTATTGAGGCGATGATGTCGGTATGGACACCGTCGTCTTAGACACAAAAAATAACAGAGCAGCCAGCAATGCTCCTAACCCTCTAGCAGCGGTATTCGGAACACAATTTGGGGGCTGCCTCGACGTCGGCTGGGTGGTGTCATCAGTCATCAGTAAGCAGTCAGCAGTCAGCAGTCAGGGGTCATCAGTCATCAGTCAGCAGTCCGCAGTCAGCAGTCCGCAGTCATCGGTCATCAGTCAGCATTCTGCAGTCATCAGTCAGCAGTCAGCAGTCCGCAGTCGGCAGTCTGCAGTCACCAATCATCAGTCATAAGTCATCAGTCATCAGTCATCATCTGCTTTGTTGCTGTGTTTTTTCTTGCTTTATTATTTAGGTTCGTTTTTTTACTGGGCAAGGCAAGGTTGCACGGGGGGGGTGATGACGTGGTGTGCTATGGAAGTGATGATGGTATGGTATGGGCAGCACTGTCGTCAGAAACAATACATGAATAAGGCAAAGCAGGGAGCAAAATAGATGGCGAAATGTTGCGCTGACGCACTTTTTTTCAAATCCCGTTTTTACACCACGTGCCGAGCCGCACCACGCTCTCCCTGTGCCCCACCTTTTATTCACCGTATTATTTATTCCTTGTGCGGGTCCTGTTTCGTTGTATGCAAAAAAAAAAAAAATGGTCTGTTTCGCAGGTGTTTTTTTTTGTGCGGTCTGTTGCGCAGCAGTTGACTTATTTTTTGCCGCATTCTTCGTCGCGGGCGAAAAAATATTTATTATATATATATATATATATTAGGTGTTGATTTCGTCTTAGGTGCTGTGTTTGGGGCTGGTTTCCTCTTTTTGCATAGGGTACTTTACTTCCTTCGAGAATTCGATTGAAAGTGAAGGCGTTTTCCTCTGCCTGAAGATGAAGGAGGTCTCAAACAGCTCGAAGAGGGAAAGGAAAATTCCCACTGATTTTAGGAACTGGTGCAAAATATGAATAATCGCCTGGCAACCCCGGGATCGCAACGCACCGTCTTAGAGTAGGGGAGTACTGACATTGTGGAGTTGGACGAGCAGTTCGGCAATAGGTAGGACGATGTACCGTTGTGCATCAATCCCATCAATCCTGGGAGGCTGTCTCGCGAGTGGTATCACGCGAAGATCATTTTGTACGACGTGAGACGGCAGCCAACCATCTCCAACAAGCTTTCCTCCCTTGATCCCTTTGAGACTTGGCGGGGGAAAATTGAAGACGAATTTGCTTTTGACGATTACGGCTTAATCGGCCGCGGCCGGTTGGGGGGAGGGGGGGAGGGGGGTACTCAATTTGTGCATGGCCGTAGTCGTATGACCATGGACCCTCGCATCCCTACTTTGCTGGGACGGAGCACGTCGGGTTTTCACCAACCAGGCAGACATTGCTTGCACCAAGCGCGAAGCGCCGGCCGGTTGGGGGATGGCACCATCGGTGTCCGAACCACAACAAACGCAAAGATTCGTACGGGACGGGTGGTGCGGCATGATCCCTACTCGTGCTGCTGCGCGCTCACGCTACTCGTAGGCGCTTCAAAATATCGAAAGCAATCGTCATGTTTTTTGGTCGCCATACTCGGGCTCCTAAACGGTTAACGTTTGCAAAGTCAGGCTGCACCTGCGAAGGCATCAGCTGGAGCAGACCACGTCGAGAATTAGGAATCTGAGGTGGATCCGGCAACGGGCGGGCGTTGAAAAAGAGACAACGCATGTGGCACGGAAGCGAAACTTTCGTGAAGCGCAAATTCTGGAGCGCGGTTCAGAATTCAACCGGAGGCAGACACTTCCTCCCAACCTGTACAAGCTCGTCAAGAATTACGTTGTACAGCCGCACCCGTCTATGGCGTGGGAGCGCGGATTATCGGCTCAGAACAGGAGTAAAACTCCCGCTCGCAACGGTCTCCCTTGGTCACACAGAAAGGAAGGCGGCGCTGATCTGACGAAGCCGGACAAAACCCTCCGAGAAGCGGCTACCGCTTTGGACAATATCGAACACAGCACAGTGCGGCTCTTAATCATAGTGTCGACCTACTGGCCTAGTTCTACTCGCATTGAACACAGTCACACCTCAACCACAGCAACGTCGCACGCGTGGTACAGCCGTAGTACTAGTAGGACTAGTAGTATTACTACTGCTGCAGTGTCGAACACGTGTATTCGTGCTACTGCTGCTGCAGTTACATTCGTGTAGTGTTTTGTACACGGCCATCCTCAACAACCACAGAAGTGTCAGCTTCTTTAGTGGTACTGCTATTCGCATTGTACAGTAAGTCACTCTCAACCGCCGCAGTAGGAAGTGTCGACCTATGTCGACCTATGTCGAGCTATTAATAGTGGCCTTTCTATTCGCATTGTACAGTCCCCGACACTAGTGGTGTCGAACAAGTGGTAACTTGACCTCCCCTTGACCACCTCAGCAGCAGTAGTGGCATCGGTAGAGACAGCTAACTGTTCTTGGACATCTATTAAAATAAGTGTTTTGGCATCGGCTGAAGCAACAAACAGCTGCTATCTGTGGCGGCGTTTAGAGGTAGAAAATTGCGGTGGCATCGGTAGAGGCAACAAGCTGCTGTGACATCGGTAAATGCAACAAACTGAAGTGGTATCAGCAGAGGCGACCACCTGCTGTGGCGTCGGCTGAGAGGTAAATGTGCACATGAGGTGCACATGACTGTTGTGACCCAATAACTGCTGTGGCATCGGTAGAGGCAACTGCTGTCACTATACGATGTCGCATCGGTAGGGGAAACTGATTGCTGTGGCATCGGCAGGGGCAACTAGTTGCTGTGGCATCGGCGGAGGCAACTAACTACGTATTTTCGTTGGGCTTGGCTCGTACGAACAACAGCTGTCGCATCGGTAGAGGCACCTTCTATTACATGAGGTGGCATCGGTACGGATTTTTTTTTTTTTTTATAGTTTCCCAATTGCTGTGGCATCGGCGGAGGCAAACTAACTGCTGTCCTATGGCTTGGGGCAACAAAACAACAGCTGTGGCATCGGCAGAAATAAATGTATGTTGTGGCATCAGAAGAGTTAGCTGCTGTGGCATCGGCGGAAACAGTTAATTGCTGTGGCATCGGTAGATGCAACTATACCTGCTGTGGCATCAGTAGAGGCACCTCTTACTACGGCATGTGGCATCGGTAGGGGAAACAAATTGCTGCGGCATCGGCAGAGGCATCTAATTGCTGTGGCATCGGCAAAAACCAACTAACTGCTGATGTATGCCTTGGGGCCACAAACAGCACCGGCAGATGCAACAAACTGTGGCATCGGTAGAGGCACCTTTTACTACATCATGTGGCATCGGTAGGGGAAACTGATTGCTGTGGCATCGGCAAAGGCAACTAATTGCTGTGGCATCTGCAGAGGCAACTAACTGCTGTCGTATGGCTTGGGGCAACAAACAGCTGCGGCGTCTACAGAGGCAAATATATGGTGTAGCATCGGAAGACCTAGCTGCTGTGGCATCGGCGGAAGCAGTCAACTGCTGTGGCATCGGCAGGTGCAACTGTTCCTGGTGTGGCATCGTTAGAGGCACCTATAACTGCTGTGGCATCGATATATGCAAAGTAAAAGTGCTGTGGCACCGGTAGAGGTGGCATCTAACCGTTGTGGCATCGGTAGAGGTATGGTTACATTATAGGCATCTGCTGTGGCATTCAAAGGATGTGGCATCGGTAGAGCAATACCAAGTATTTTTTAACTGGTGTGGCATCGGTAAAGGCAAAATATTTCTGTGGCATCGCTAAAGATGATGTTGTATTGTGATATTGTATCTACTGCTGTGGCATCGGCACATCGGCGGGTGCAATTAACTGCTGTGGCATCTGCAGGGGCAACTATTAATAAGCTGTGGCATGTACTACAGACCCAAAAAGCTGCTGTGGCATCTGTAGAGTTAGAGGTAGAGGTATTTAGTGAGATAGAGGCGGGACGAGAGGGGGGGGGGGGGGGGGGGGGGGGGGGGCAGTGCATGCGGGTTACGGGGGGCGGAGCGGGGTCGAGAGCTGACCTTCGTGCATCGTCCTCATCTGGCACTCACATCCCCCGTCCAGCGATCCAGAGAACGCCGCCGGAAAAAAGGACAAAACCACCTGTCTATTTCGGTGAAAAAAAATGGCGCAGTAAGCGGGGATGACCTATAACGAACGTAATCATGGTACGGCAGTGAGCAGGTATCGTCTACCCGTAGTCAAGCAAGCATTTTATAAAAATATTGAGAGGACGTCAGCCGTGAGTTCGACGAATTTCAGGGCAATACTCATCTTTGCAAGCTGCGTTGTTGGTACTTGTAACATACTATGTGGGTGAGTTTTTTGCATTCGTACGGCGAGAAAGCGACCCAGGGAACACATTCGGATAGGGACAAAACCACTTATTAACCATTTAATGATATTTATACAGCAGTAAAAGTATGATACAGCTTGTGGGCAGATGCCCCTACTGCTGCTGTAATGAAATACGCATGGCAAAGTGAGAAGCTATCACTCATAATTAATCCTATTAATAGTATCAATATTGTTAATATTTATACTAGTACAGTAACCATGGCAGGCAGAACACTATTAATAGTGAGCAGGTTCCTACCGCGTGGGCAAGAATGATATCACGTATCATAGTACGCTCCGAAACAGGTTGGAAGTTGGAGCAGAAGGGGGGGGGGTTGGGGGACGGGCTGGCGGGGTGTCAGGAGGTGGGAGGGCGGGGGGGGGATGGGGGGGTTGGGATGCTGGGGGGGGGGGGCACTCAGTTTGTGCTTGGCCGTAGTCGTATGACTGTAGACCCTCGCATTTCTACTAGGCCGTGACGAAGCACGTTGGGTTTTCACCAACCAGGCAGAGATTGCTCGCACCATGGGGGGGGTGTATTCGATATTCATGCATGGCCGTAGTCATATGATCATATGGTATAGTAGCTATTAGACCCTCGCATCCCTACTATGCCGGGACGGAGCATTTCGGGTTTTTACCGACCAGGCAGACATTGCTTGCACCAAGCGCAAAGCGCCGTGAGGTGTTCGGCGAGTCGCATGAAGGGTGAGTAGCATCCTACGAAGAACCGCTTGTGAGGCGGACTTACCTATGGATGACAGCTTCAATACGAGTTAATTTGATTTCCGGTATGGCCACTTCTAGAGACAGCAGTAGGAGTACTATGTAACTGTAACTGCCTCGTGGGTGCCTTACCTTGAACATTAGGTGATTCGATAATTCCCCTTGTGCGGAGTAAAAATTCTCCACCCCGCACAAATGATCTAACTCGAGCGCCAGCTGTGATCAACCGCCAAAAAGAAAAAACGGCACCCTGGTGGTTTAGCTAATGTAATGAGCGGCGTGTTTTACAGTGCCGTTGCCAACCGACGCCAACCCAACCTATACCAGTATATAATATAGGCGGGGGGTGGCACTAACGGCGAAAACTTCTGCATGGTGATGTTCTTCTAGTTGCCAGCAGTTCGATGTCTGGTCAAGCCAAGGGTCAGATTAATCATCTATGGGCATGACAGTTGGATTGTGGCTCGATCCCGTCTGCCACGAAAGCGACTGGGACGGCACTCGGCCCTGACCTTGCGCTGTCAGAACACGTCCCTTGTCTCGATTTATCCTGCTGACGACGTCATTTGCAAAGTTGCTAAGGGTGAGACAGAGTATTCTCTCAGGTCAACCACGTGGGGAGCATGTCCCCGGGTGTTCCTCACTTTCGTAGCTCAAAGCGGGAGAGAAGCAGCTCGTATTAACTCCCCAGGACCGATGATGATAACTGAGACGAGAGGCAAGAGTCTCTCCGTCTCCTGACTACCCCGAATATAAAACGCCACCCTATCATACGAAAAATGCCAATTACCTATCGAATCGAGGAATTACCGGCCTTTCAAGGCCGTACCTAAACAGTGGTGGATGTTTAACCGTTTTCAAAGAGTATACCATAGCATGTGCAAGAAGACATGTTGCCGGTTGGGGAGGTTTGATTTACTTAACTTTCAATGGCCTCGGGTCTTGTTCAGGAATGCGTATTGATAGCGCTGGCTGGTTAATATTTTTCGCCACCCCCCCACCGCTGGGTGTACTGATGTCGTTGGGTACAAAATAGTGTAATGTGAAGACGACACGTACATCCCCTACTGGGTAGCTCACGTATTTTCTTACTACGCGGAATAGTTGACATATTGTATTTGCCTATGTCGGACGCGTACTTTTTTTTATTCTATCTTCGTCCGTAGCTCTGTTTAGCTTGCCTTTACCTCGCTACACCCCCCCCCCCCTCATGCTGGCGAGTCTACGTAACTTCTTGCTTGCGTGTACCTTTCTTGCCTCGCTTGTTTTTCTTTCTTCCTTATTTTTTTTGCTCCCGGGTCTGCGCATTATTTCGTTCCGTGGTGGCATGCGGCTTCAGCTGTTGGTCTTGAGACTTTCGATTTCACTTTTACCTTTTTTGTGGCGCGGATGTACGACTTGCTTTAGCTATAGCATGATGTACAGTAGTGCCAACTTCTGGTTTGAATTATTATTTTTACGTGGGTATTCTTCCACTCCAGAGTGACTGGACCCTGTCCGGTGACCACGGACCTGATTTGGCGAGCTAATGTGGGAACAAACGACTATCTGTTTTTCTTTGTTTTATCCTCCAGCGGATCATCTGGGGGGAAAATAAAGCTTAAGCTCACCACACTTCCACGTACTTTCATACGCGTCGTGTGTCGACAAACGACAACCCCTTCTCTCGATACATTCGAAGACCGTACACGCAGCTCCGCAGGACCTCTACGCACAATGCCGACAGCAGTCCTGCTCAAGTTGGAGTTGTGTTCTTGTGTCGACGCGGGCTACGATAGAGGTTTACCACTCTTTTTCTCAGGTTCCTCAATTTGGGATTAACCCCTTTACAACTGGAAACCCGTTTTGGGGGACAAAATTACTTGGATTTAATATAGGGAGGGGTTCGGGGGCTCTAAAGGGGTTAAGGCCGCAGAGGATCGCACAGGTATATTTGGAGTAGGAGCTTGTATGGAGGCATTTTCGCGCACACATGAAACCACTTGAAAACAGACTATGACATCTGCAAGCAATATCCTTCTTTCGAAAATTTAGAGAAAATGCAGCAAAGATCCGACACTGCAGAGCTTTTTCAGGTGCTTTTAGCCCTTTTTGGGTCTCCATAAGTAACCACCCCTTTTTCGAGTGTCCCTCTCCTTTTCTCCAAAGACCTACGCCAGACAACAAAGAGAGCTATATCATCCGCTTACAAAGAGAGCTTTATCATCCGCTTGGTGAGCAGCGAGCTTTTGGTGAAAACGGTTTTTTCTTCGCTGATCATCGCTGATGTACCCATTGTATTACCCGAATGAAAAAATACTAAACATCGACAGCTTACGCTATACCTACAATGGGACTCGAAGGGTGCGCCAGCTAGCGTTGGGCTGCGAAAGCAACTGAGTTAAATCGACACACGACGCGTATGAAGATACGCGGAAGTGTGGTGAGCTAAAGCTTTATTTTTCCCCATCCGCCGGAGGATAAAAAAAAAAAAAAAAAAAAAAACTAAACATCGACCTTCCGCTGTTCAGATAGTCCGGAATGAAAAAGTACTGCTACCAGTAAACAATACCTGGTATTAGTCTAGGTAGAAAGTACACACAGCACTGTCAGTAGTCGTCATGGTAGAGACAAAGCTCCGGATACTATTTATTGAGGGGACGCGTCCGATTTCGAAAATGTGAAAGCACGCGCGAAGCCAAGACAGCAGATACAAATATCAAATGTCCCGCCTTCCCGAGAAAAAACAGAGAAGAAGGGGTGGCGTGTCAGGTTATCCTCGAGCCTGGCATAGGTCAGTTTCGTGAGTTCGAACCCCCCCGAGTGCATACGCGTATAAATTTCCGTGGGGACTTTTTCTTGCGCACAAATTCACTTGCGGAAAACGCGAGAGCGTGAGTTAGCAACATTCGATGAAAAATCGACGAGCAGTGGGATTGCTGAACCCTGTGCGCGATAAAAAATTGAAGGCAAGAACTGGGGGGGAAGAAGGGACGACATCTGTGACCACGGCTTGTCCAGAAGCTGGAAAGTACAAGTGTGCGAAAACAATAAATAAATAAATAAGTAGTCCGAATTGAAAAAATCCTGTCACCAGTAAAAAATACCTGGTATTAGTCTAAGAAAAAAAATACACACTGCTGTCAGTAGTCGTCATGGTAGAGACAAAGCTCCGGATACTATTATTTTTTGAGGGGACGCATCCGATTTCGAAAATGTGAAAGCACGCGCGAAGCAAAGACAGCAGATACACATATCCCGCCTTCCCGAGAAAAAACAGAGAAGAAGCGCTACGCAAAACTCCCGTGCGAGCAAAGCCACCCCCGCATCTATCGTAGACCACGCCGCCGTAACGAGAGATCGATCTCCTATTCTTTTTGTTTTCCTCCTCGCCCGTGACCACGCAGAGCAACGCGACAGCCTTCAGGTAAACAAAACCCTTCTTCCAAAACCTCGCCGGCTGACATGGCCCGATGTCGACGCTTGATGCAAGCCGACACTGCATCCTGTCGACTTCGAACCTCCATTGCCACTGGGACAGCAGTTCAGTTTCCTTATTGATACGTATTTGTTTCAAATCCTCTTTCGTTTCGCCTATTATTAGAGGCGAAGCAGGTTCTCAATACTCTTTTCCACATTTTTTTTTATATACGCCAACTCTTACTTGACGCCGCATCTAACAGCAACAGTGTGTTTCGCCTATCCTTGCCTTCTTTGTTGTATATGACGTTTTTCTTCTGTCAACTTAGGACCTTCAGAATCTCATGTTCGTATTAAACTCTTGGCATTACTTTAAAGTTCGATGCATGTCAAATCGGACAGCTACAACTTGTCGAAGAACTGCCCTACCCGAAGCATGGGAGCCGGCGAATGCTGGCGCCCATGCGGAGCCCTTGTACACGTGGTAGTCTTTCTTGGATGGCAAGCGGTATGGTCGGTTTTTCGTGGCGCGAGTAGTGATACGTACCTGGTATGCACCAGTATGGGCCTGGCACATCGTAGGCTGACTCCCGATTTCACTTCTTATATGTTTCTGGCGGAGGCATGAATTGCGTCAGCTGTGATATATGCGTGTACCACCTTTGGTTTGTATTTTTTCCCTGGGGTGCATTCCTCAGCTCCAGAGTGACTGAAGCCTGTCCTGTGACCACGGACAACAACAACCTGGTACACATTACAAACACAGCAAGGTGATTAGGCCATGCCATCGATCGCAACGAATACGTGGGGGAAGAAGATGCAAGCCAAGCACACCAGACGGGGTACTGTACTGCATGTACTGGCTGGTACTTGTATGATAGCTGTATCAGGGCATGCTGGTGTGGCTGCATGCTCTTTGCCTCGGCGAAGGATACCCACTTGCCATACGACGACGTATCCGTATCCGTATCTGGCATCTGGCTTACCTTTGTCGCAGTTCTAAGCGGACTGACTGGTTTGAATTCGGTGTCCGGTAGCTCAAACAACGGAGCTTCATCGCCTTCGCGGACCCAGCCATCGCCACGCCGTCCGTCCATCGCTCCCAAGCCCTCCCCTCCCACAGCACGCTAAGCTCTCTCAGCTCTCACTTTGCCACGCTTTAGGTCCACGCGGAGAGTTACACTGGACTCCAAGGCGCTGATGTCGCACGTGTGATCGCAGCTTGCTTGTGTATGTTTGGTGTAAAAACCGCGAACCTGGAAGAGCTTTTGGCTTTCAGCGCCGAGGCTATGCGGCCGTGCTCTGTCGCTCGATGGGTGGAGGTGCCCTGTAGCTGGAGTTGGTCTCCTGGGGCTCGGTGTCGATTGTTTCTTGGCTACGAGGAATCGCATGCACTACGGCACAGTCGCAGTCGGAGTGAGCATTGTTCCGTGCACAAGAACATGACACGGAAAAAGAAAATACTCTAAAATAGTGTACATAAGTTTCCCCGCGTCAATACCGCCATCATATATGGGGAAACCTACCGAAATCGAGACATCGAGAATCGAGAATCTTCGAGATCACGAGGATCTTTGCCAGGATCTTTGGATCTTGGATCCACTACTGCTGTACTTACCGCAGTACGCGATGATAGCACACTCGACGGTTGAGAATTTCAAGCTCGAGTTTTAGACGAAAATAAGAACATAGCATCTTTTGTACTACTGAAAAAAATGTAGGACACACACCCTGCCTTACACAAGAACAATTTCATCCCTCATGCATCCCGGGCCAGAAATAATAGAGCCGTCGTGTCGAATAGTGCACACTGTGTACAGAGGCAACGTCTCAAGAACCGCAGCAGCAGCAGCAAGCAGCACATCAACCGCGCAGCAGTCAGAAGAAGCAGTCAAACGAAACTGGCACAACAGTAGTAGTACTTGTAGTAACCAGTGGTTAACTGCTGGTGCTGTTGCACGCGTCTAGAAACGAATAAGCGACTTGGGTGCAGGCTTGACGGGAAACAACATCCAGAAGAAGCACTAAGTGAGACCTCGCCCGACGGCCGGACGAAACGACGGGGGGGGTGCGCGCTACGAAGCAGTCGTAGTGGAGAGCAGCGAGAAACTCCACTTCCTGTTCCCCCCATGTGGTCCACCGGTAGTGTTTTTCACGAGGCGGGGGAGCACAAGGCAGCTGCACTCTAACGGTATTCAACAAGCTTCGCAGTTACTGTAGGCTAATTTCCACGCTGTGGACAGCGGCGGCATTACATCGTTGTTACGTTATTACCCCCCCTGCTACCATACATGGTTGATGACGTAGACTATTAACAGTATATTATAAAAATAACAATACACTCCAGCTGTGAGATCGAAGATTTTGTCGAAAATCATATTTGCAAGCTGTGTGTGATGCTGCGATCGCGCGTATTACTGGGTGTGTGTCCTCATTGAGGATATAGGTCGGCGACTCCCCTTGGAACTACAGTGTAGCTTGTATCAGGGTCAACAGGGTGATGTTAGTCAGTCTGTGCTCGCCGCGGAAACTATAAAATCCGTTTTTGAAGGGGACAAAATCTGACAGCTGTGTGTGGAAGGAAATGCATCAGTTTATCAAGCGTATCCTGTAAGTCATAAAACTGGTGAGGGGAGGGCGTAGTTTATAAGGACGTGGGGGGTTGGGTTTGATCAAGAGGGAGCGGGGGGGGGGGGGGGGGGGGGGGGGGGGGGGCGGGGCAGCTCAATCTGTGCGTGGAAAGTATAAACCCTTTAAGGGGATAAATCTGACGGTTTTGAAAAGAATGCACCAGTTTATCATGGGGGGGGGGGGCGGGACGGGCGGGGCAGCTCAATCTGTGCGTGGAAACTATAAATCCTTTAAGGGGATACATGTGACGGTTTTGGAAAGAATTCACCAGTTTATCATGTATATCCTGTAAGTCGTACAACCAGTGAGGAGAGGGCGGAGCGTTCGAGGGGGTGGGGGTGGGGGGAGGGGGGGAAGGGGGGGAAGGGGGGGGGGGGGGGGGGGGGCGAAAGGGTTTTTTAAACACCTTTAGGTCGCATAGATGTAGGGGTTTGCTATACGCTTGGTACTAGGTCTAGGCGATGGTGCGGATGGTGGGGAAGGAGGGGCGTTGGGGGGGGAGGGGGGGGGGATTGCAGTAGCGGCATGGATGGCTCTATCTGGAAAGATAATGAGGTGATATCGAGTGCGTGGAAGTGTTTATTACTCTGGCAGATTTGGATGTTAGGTGGGGCGTTTGAGCAAGAGGGAGCGGGGTAGAAAAAAAAAAAAGGAGTGGGGGGGGGGGGTTCGGGGGGGGGGGGGGGGGTTCAAGAGGTTCAGGTCACCTATAATAATATGAAAATACACTCCAGCTGTGAGATCGAAGATTTGGTCGAAACTCATCTTTGCAAGCTTGTGTGTGATACTCCGATCGCGCGTATTACGCATATATGCAGGGGCTTGTTATACGCGTGGTGCTAGGTCTAGGCGATCGTGCGGGTGGTGGGAAAGGAGGGGGCGTTCGGGGGGGGGGGGGGGGATGAATGAAAGGTACGTCATGGATGGCTAGAAAGATGATGATGTGATACCAATTGCGTACTCGTAGAAGTCTTGATTACTCAGGCCGATTTCGATTGTATGTAGGTAGGTAGGTGGGGCGTTTGAACAAAAAGGCGGGGGGGAAAAAAAGAGTATGTATAATATATACCTGGTAGTACAACACTTAAAATGCATGGGCCCGCCGACAACAAGGAACACTTCATCTGTTGAAGTAGCTACTAATCTGTGAATCTGTGCAGAATTGAAGCCTTATTGTGATACACTGACTGTAACCTTGATAAACACGGATTCTGCAAATCTGTGTGATTAGAAGCCTTTTTGCGACACTTTTAACAACCTTTTGAGAAACACGCATTCTGTGAATCTGTGCAAAAGACCCAGGCTACGGTAGGGGGGTCCCCTTTTGGGCCTTTTATTTCAGTGTGTGTGTGTGTTCTTCACATTAAACCGTTCTTCTACTCGTCGACATCCAGCACACCCAGTGTCCGTACTGATTCTTCACCCTAGAAAGATCAGCTCTGTGGTCACAAGCTATTTTTATTATGTTTCTTTTCCGAGCTTTGGCTCTCCTTTCCGGTTGGGTTGTTTCTTCGATTTCCCCTTCATTTTGTTTGTTTCATTTTTGTTTTATTTTTATCTTTGTTTTTTATATGTTTTCTTATTTTTATTTTGTTTTTGTTTTTGTTTTTGTTTATCTCGTATTCTCTCTTCCAATGTATTTATGTTGCTGACGTATGTATGTTGTGCCTGTCGTACCCAGTACTAGGGCATGACATTGCGTTGTCGAATGCATTACGATGCATTATCTCTGTGTCGTAGCTTGTGACCACAGAGCTGATCTTTCTAGGGTGAAGAATCAGTACGGACACTGGGTGTGCTGGATGTCGACGAGTAGAAGAACGGTTTAATGTGAAGAACACACACACACGACACAGAGATAATGCATCGTAATGCATTCGACAACGCAATGCCATGCCCTAGTACTGGGTACGACAGGCACAACATACATACGTCAGCAACAGAAATACATTGGAAGAGAGAATACGAAATAAACAAAAACAAAAACAAAAACAAAATAATAATAAGAAGAAAACATATAAAAACAAGGATAAAATAAAACAAAACTAGTAACACACGAGAAACACCGTGCACGGTGGTAATCTGTGAGTTCGTGCTACGAATTGAAGCCTTGTTGTTACACCAACCGCGAGAAACACGTACCTGGTGTGATTATTATAGGAATCAGTGGATCTATGTGCAATTGAAGCCTTGCTTGGGCTGTTGGGTTGTTGTGACACCAACCATGAGAAGCACGCGTTGTAATATGCGAATCTCTGAAATATGTTGCGACACTCACTACTACTTAAATTTGGGAATAAGTTTGAGAAAACACACACACTATGAATCTAAATGCAGTGGAAGCCTGACAAACACGTATTATTATACTGGTAGTAATCAGTGTATCTGCGCAATTGAAGCCTTGCTTGGTTGGGTTGTTGGTTGTGTTGTGAAACAACCATGAGAAGCACGTTGTTGTCTGTGAATGTGTGAAAATATTGTGACATTCACCAAGTTTAAGAAAAAGTTTGAGAAAAAAACAAACATTCGATGAATTCATAGACTATATAATATAAAAATAAAAAACACTCCACCTGTGAGATCCAATATTTTGTCGAAACCCATCTTTGCAAGCTGTGTGTGATACTCCGATCGCGCGGATCACGGGTTGTGTGTCTATGCAGTGGAAGCCTGTATCGTGACTCTAACCTGGAGAAACACGGTATGTATTCTGTGAGTCTACACAGTAGCTGCAGCCTTCTTATCGTACTGTGACACTTTCTTTTTGCTCGCCCCTTTTATCATCTTGGCAATTTTCCTTTCTCCTTCTCCCTTCCTAGACGCAACTCAGGTCCGGGGTCAACAAGCAGGCTCTCTGTTCTCCCCCCTCTCGACCACGGCAACGCGCCTTCGTTGATATCGGGGGAAAATTCCAGCTATTTCTTCCCTCCACGATAACGCGCCTTCGTTTATATCGCGGGAAGGTTCCTCCAGCTATTTCTTCTCCCGTCGGCCCGCATCGAACTGCGCCTACCCACGCTGCTAGGCGCTCTCACCGGTGTTGCTTCTTTTTTTATTTATATATTTCCAAGTAAACCTCGAGAAAGGCGTATTGTGTGGATCTGTGCAATTGAAGCGTTGCAGCGTTGACGCGTTGACGCGTTGAAGCGTTAGTTGCGTCAGTTGCGTTTGTTGCGTTGGTTGTCGCGTTAGTTGCGTTGTTGTTGATGTTGTTGATGTTGTTGTTGTTGCTGTTGTTGTTGTTGCTGTTGTTGTTGCTGTTGTTGTTGTTGTTGCTGTTGTTGTTGTTGTTAATCTGACATACGCTACGATAGAGGTCTTTTATTTTATGCTCTTGTTTTCTGAATGACGGGGCTTCTTATTAAGCCCTTCACAACTGGAACCCCTTTTTGGGGACACTTTTACTTGAATTTAGTATAGGGAGGGATTTGGGGGCTCTAAAGGGGCATCTAGCCAATCTTGAGCCATGTAGCCAATCTTGAGCCATCTAGCCATGGTGGTAACCTGTTGGTTGACCCAAAACCGCTGGAATTTCGTATTTGTATGCACCATATTTGCACCATATTTCCGTTGTATACTACCTAGCTAGGCCATGCGATGGTTCATATGGTAGCAGCAGTGTTAGTAATAGTTTTCTCCAAGCTGGGTCGGGGGTATACTAAGGTACAATGAGGCATGCTAAGGTATAATGTGGTATAATAAGGTATAATAAGGTATAACAATATTGCTCAAACGCCCCACCTAATAATATCGAAATCCGCCAGATTAATAAACGCTTCACGCACTGGATATCACCTCATTATCTTTCTAGAGCCATCCATGCCCCGGCTTTCCCTCCCCCCTCCCCGCCCCGAACGCCCCCTTCTTCCCCACCACCCACACCATCGCCTAGACCTAGCACCACACGTATTATAATAGCAAACCCCTCACCTAAAACCCTCCCCCCCCCCCCCCCCCCCCACACACACACACCCCCCGCCCCCTCCCCCCCCCCCCCCCCACCACACCCCGCCCCCACCCCCCACCTCCCCAAAACCCCCCCACCCCATCCCAACCCCACCCCCTCGAACACTCCGCCCTCTCTCTACTCACTGATTGTACGACTTACCCCAGGATATACATGATAAACTGATGCATTCTTTCCAAAACCGTCACATTCATCCCCTCAAAATAATGTATAGTTTCCACGCACAGATTGAGCTGCCCCAAACGCCCCACCCCCGCCCCACCCTATGATAAACTGGTATATTGAAGGCAAGAACCGGGGAGGAGAAGGGATGACACCTGTGACCACGGCTTGTCCAGAAGCTGGAAAGTGAAAGTGTGCAAAAAAAAAGAAAAAAAAAAAAAAATTATAAACTGGTGCATTTTTTTTTTTTTTTTTCCCAAAACCGTCAGATTTATTCCCTTGAAAGGATTTATAGCTCACGCACAAATTGCCCGCCCGTCCACCCCCCCCCCCCCCCCCCCCCCCCCTCCCCCCCCCCCCCTCCAACCCCGCTCGCGTTTGATCAAAACCAGGCCCCCACGTCCTCCAAAACTCCGCCCCCCCCCTCACCGGTTATTCGACTTACAGGATTTACTTGATAAACGGATACATTTCCCTCCACAGCTTGCTGCAAGCTGCTGTCAGATTTTGTCCCCCTCAGAAACGGGTTTTATAGTTTCCGCGCACAGACTGCCTAACATCACCCTGTTGACCCTAATAGCTACACTGTAGTTGCAAGGGGAGTCGCCGACCTATATCCTTAATGAGGACACACAACTCGTAATACGCGCGATCGGAGTATCACACACAGCTTGCAAAGATGAGTTTCGACGAAATCTTCGATCTCACAGCTGCAGTGTATTTTCATTTTTTATAATAATAAATGATGAGGTATAACAAGGTATACTAAGGCAGAATAAGGTATAGTACGGTATAACAAGGTATAACAAGGTATAATAAAGCATAATAAGGTATAATAAGGTATAATAAGGTATAGCAATGTATAACAAGATATAATAAGGTATACTAAGGCAGAAGAAAGTATAATAAGGTGTAATAAGGTTTAATAAGGTTTGATAAGGTATGCTAATGTGTAACATGGTATTTATAAGGGAAAAAAAGGTATCACAAGGTATAATAATGTATACAAAGGTGTAATAAGGTATTAATAAGGCATACTAGGGTATACTAAGGTATAATAAGGTATACTACAGCAGAATAAGGTATAATAAGGTATAACAAGATATAATAAGGTATACTAAGGCAGAAGAACGTATAATAAGGTGTAATAAGGTTTAATAAGGTTTGATAAGGTATGCTAATGTGTAACAAGGTATTTATAAGGGAAAAAAAGGTATCACAAGGTATAATAATGTATTCAAAGGTGTAATAAGGTATTAATAAGGCATACTAGGGTATACTAAGGTATAATAAGGTATACTAAGGTATAATAAGGCAGAATAAGGTATAATAAGATATAACAAGGTATACCAAGGTATAACAAGGTATGCCAATGTATAACAATGTACAATAAGGTATAATATGGGGTAAAAGGTACAAAAAGGTACGAAAAGGTATACTAAGGTATGTAATAAGGTATATAATAAGGTGTATACTATTACAATAGGGAAGTTTATATTAAGGTACAAATCTCCCCAAGTGAGGGACCTCAGAACAAAAACAAAAAAGTGCGCACCTGTACCGTGTCGCATGTGTCTCGTCACGACTATTAATAGACCATTTACCACTACTCACGACTAACCTTGGGCAGCCTTGAGCGCAAGCTACTATATGTCAGGGGTGAGTGCTACCTTAAATCTGAGTACCCACCTACCGACCAATTGTGAGAACCGCACTCAAGAACCGCTACCCGAAAAAACGTTTGACAGCGGATGGATCGTTTATCACCCCATTGCGGGCGTGCAAGAAAGGGGGGTTTCCTATTAATCTATGGAGGCTTTTGTTGCATAGGGGATGTTACCAAGCATTCAAGAGCGGCCATGTTCTCCTGAGAACCTCGTGTGGATTAATTAGCGACCTATTCACCGACCGGGACCGTCAAGACGTATCCCTGCTATGTATCGGAAGCCTTTCGTGAAGCGTTCGTCGCGGAGGACGATTTTCTCAATCCGAACTTCTTACGAGTAGGGTTTCCTAAAATCTGAGCCTGGCGTTCATATTATTAATAGGTTGTTTCTTTGTTCGTGGTCCTATGCCGTACACGAAACCAGGGGGAACAAGGTAGCGGGATGGCACTGAAAAGGTACGAAAGCTATGATAGAGGTAGCGCTTTTTTTGGCTGAAACGTTTTCAGGATGACAGGGCTCCTTAGATACAAAAATTGTCGGAAATTTACGATATTTTTTTTTGCCCAATAATTTTTCTTGAATACCCAGGCCATGGGAGTGTTCGTCGGATGATAAAAAAGTTTTTTTTTGCCCCGAAGAACAGTTTTTGGGGTATGGTATCAATAGTATACAGCAGTGTTGTACTAATAATAGTATACAGTTTCTACAGTAGTGAGGACCCACAGGGAAAAAAATGGTCTACACGCATTTACCGTACGTAGCATGCGTCGAGGGTACGGAGGAGGCCAAGCTTCAATACGCGTCGTGCGCATCTCGTCACGCGAGAAAGGGGGGGGGGACACACACACCATGCCAGCCAAGTTGCACTCGGTAGGAAACGAGAATATGACTCGAAGACGCGACTCTTCACAACTTACTCCCACACCTTTACCCTGCGAGGCTACGAAGCCCCATGGAATGTGCTACAGCAAAAAACCTCAAACGAAGAACGGAAGACGGAAGAAAGGGTACAGAACACTCCAGCGAATGGCGGGATCGACAGGTGCGAGAGCTATCACTTCCGCAAATTGCCGAGGGAAACGGGGGCAGAGAAAAGGGAAAACGGGAACTATGCAGAAAAAAAGAAACAATAACAAAAGGCGAAAGCGCTGGGGTCGAAGGCGGAAGAGTCATAAACCTCGCGAGCAAAACTCCAAGCGGCCGCAAAAACGTACCAGAACACGCTACGTACGAAACCTAACTCGTGATATCGTGCCCCACGCTGCGGGGGCGACTTCGAAACCGGGCGGATGATTACCAGGAAAATGCCCCCAGGAAAACTGAATAAAAAAACAGAACAAAAATGAATGTCCCCCGAAGAAGCAAAATTCAAAACCGGGAAAACTGGAATAAAATACTCGAGAGCAGTGGTGGCCTGAACGTCAACTAGCCACGTCCGCGCCTCGAGATTCATGTACGTCACTTTAAATCCCGCGTGCAACTGATCTATCCCAACGGAGTTGAAGGCACCGGGAACCTTGAGCACCTCCGGTCGAAATCTAAATGTGAGCCGGAGAGAACGGAAGCTTGATCGGTCCCGGGTCGTCTAGAGAACGAACCAAATATCCCTCGTCGATGGATGTGCGAGCGCTGACTTTCCCAAGCCACCACAAGCCGTGATCGGCTTTGTACCAAAAATGGCCCCCATTGGGGAGAACCGTGGTGTTGTAGTGCTGTAGTGGCGTAACCCGTCAGCGCGCGGCACGCAGCCATAGCCAGGCGCCAAGAAACGTTCGCCGCTAGCACGGAAAAGCTCCCGTTGTGCAGCTCTAATGCACATCTGACGATACAGGCGGTTGGTTTGGCGGTGTTGGTTAGAAGCGCAAGGCCCATCAGAGCAAGATGTGCTGGCGTGAGAGCTGGAGGTCCATCTCCCGTTCCCACGACGGACGGGAGAGCCCAGTTCAATGCGTCTCCTACATCACATCACCGCGATGACCCCACCCCTACCACGGAGCGATTGATGGTCATGCCGGTGATCCTCTCCACCTCTAGCCACTGAAGGGGCGCCGACACGTCGTCTTGGGTCACATGATATGGGGGGGAATGTTTCGTAAAAATGTTGAGCACGTACTGCGTCAACCCATCCGGAAGATACTTAGACATGTCGTCGCGGTCGTGGGGGTTGGTGCAGGGCTTACAGCGCTCGACGGAGACGCGGCAGTGCGCATCCGCGCCGGGCACATTTGTGGGGAGGTCCAAATAGAGAAGTTTTTCCCCGAGAGGGGAACCGTCCGGTGTGTCGCTCGAGGGGCAGGGGCCGACGGCAAGGACCTTGTAGAGGCCCGTCCAATTTACCGCGAATTTAGTATTGAGCACCTTTGCATCCGTGCCGGCTTTCGTGCCTTGGCGAGGAGTGAAGGCCGTAATATACAGCCAAACCCAGTTACCCACAACGAAGTTGGAAACCTGGCGCAAGGCGTCCGAAAGAGCTGAGGTTCGCCGTTCCACACGGGAAACTGTTGAGGCATGCATCTCGCGAACAATATCGTTGGCGCGCTGTTGGCGTTCTGACGCCAAGTCGCAGTACGCGAGGTGGTCGCGGGCCAGGATCTGATGGCCGGCGACTCCGGAGCGGTCGAAAAGAGTGAGAGGGAGGCGCGGGAGCCTGCACATATGAACTTCGTTGGGGGCCAGGCCAGTGGCGGCACTGACCGAATTGCTGTAGGCGAACTCCACGTGCGGCAACTGCGCATCCCAATCGTCCTGGTGTTTGTTGACGATCATAACCAGCATTTGGGACATCGTGTGGTTAACGCGCTCCACACCACCGTTACCGCTTGGATGGTGGGAGCTGGTGGCGATTTTTCGAACACCACGAAGCTCATATACGACGTGGGAAAGCTTGGAGCTGAACTGGAGGCCGTTTTCCGAGAGGATGCTACGTGGACACCTCCAAAGGGGAATGTACCGGTTGATAAGGATGTTCGCCGTGCGTTCAGCTGTAAATTTAGCGGCGGTGACGGCGAACATGTCCGCACGACGGGTAAAGCGGTCGGTGAAAATAAAAATATACCTGGTAGGTATTACCCTGGGGCGTGACTGTCAATGGCATAAAATAGTCCACGCTTACCGCAATGCCCGGCCCTGAAGGGAGGGGAATCGAAATGACGGGCCATCGAACCGTCAGTCCCGGTGTCTTCCGCGCTTGGCACTTCAAGCAATGGCGCAACCACCAGCGGGTGCATATGCTCATTCCTATCCACCAATAGAAATGCTCGAGCATGCCAAGTGTGCGTGCCGTGCCTAGATGAGAGGAAGCAGCCGAGCGACAGGCTTGCATGATCCAAGGGTGCATGAGTAGCGGCACGTAAATACGGATTGGTTCGTCGCCCCAAAGGCAAGCTGCGCGCCCCGCAGGCTGTAAGCGGTAGTGGGTCGGGGGTGGATGACGGACGAGAAGGACAATGTCCTCGTCGGTAGTATGGAGGCGGCCTTTGCCAGCGAGCTCCTGGATCTCCGAGAAGGGGGGGCACTGGTACGAGGGGAAACGCGCTAATACTTCGGTGGGCAAGGCCAATGGCCGACCGAGAAGAATGTATTATATGGCGGCGTAGCACGTAGGCTCTGCACGTTGCTCTCTCCCCCAGTCGGCGTGCGAATAACCTACAGCGGAATCGCTAAAGTGTAGTTCGGCAGCAGCGCCGAGGGCGTCCAAATCGGCCGTAGGAGCGGAGGGGAACCCCGAAGGGGTCGAAAGCCCTAAAAGCGGGAGACCCAAAGGCTCCGCTCGGTCGCGGTCAGACGGGATGGGTACCGTCGGGACAGACGTTGGGGCTCGAGATGCGCTCAGGGCGGCAGCCAAAGACAGCCGAGGGCGCGGAGCGCGCAGTGGAGGGTCGACCCGAAAGGAAGACGTCCGCGGAACCCTGCCGGGTTCGAAACCACAGCGACGGCAGGCGGCGCGGCGGTGGCCGCAGCGGTTGTTCTTCGGCGTGTCCGAGTGGAGATGCGGCCCGTAGGCGGCAGTGCCACTGACGCCCCCGATGGGGGCGCAGGGGCCCGCGGGGGTAAGTCTGACGGAGTAGCCCCGGAGGGCACCGCGAAAACCGGATCGAAATTGGCGTCGGCGGCAGGCCAAATTGGCGTGCGGCCGAGGCGGTCATCACCGGTACCGACGAAAGCAGAAAAACCGGCGAAAAATCTCCCGGTGGGAGCAGAAAGGTCGTCAATCCTCATACGTGGCCCGCGTGCGCGAAAACCGCGAATGCCGGTGAAGGTAAGGGGGAGCCCACCCTAGACGGCGCCATCGGGTTGGGGCGCTAGCCTACCCGAGCCAATGCCGGGGATCGATGTGGATGGGGTGACCAGGCCGCAAGCCCTGACGAGGTTTATGGCCTCATCGTCGTCAGGGGTGAGGCGGCTAGAACCGCTGCGGCGGTGCTCAGTCGCCGGCTGTGGCAACCGCGAGAGGAATCAGCATTACCATTTTTGCTTCCCTTTCGGTACTAGAGTGTGTAGTCAAACGCGGTCAGGTACTCGAGCCACCTCTGGACTCGCGCGTTGTGGTCTCCAACTTTTCCGACATTTTCCAGAGCCTTGTGGTCCGAGAAAATGCAAAGCTTCGTACCCCAAAGGTAGCCTTGAAGGCGCTTGGTCGCCCATACGATGCTGCCTGCTTCCAAATCGAGCGGTGTCCAATGTCTTTCCGAGTAGAGGGTGGCGCGGCTAGCATAAGCAATGGGCCTAACGGAGCCGTCGGGCTGTTCTTGCTCTAGCATAGCGCCAAAACCATCAATGCTGGCGCCGGTGTACACCCGAAAAGGGCGGGAGCCGTCCTCCACGCGGTGTCCCAATCGGGAAAGACCACGACCGGTGGAGCGGCGAACGCTGCGAGCATGTCACGCACGATGACTTCCATGCTCGGCGTGAACAAAACTTTGACGCCCTGATTGAGGAGGGCCGTGATTGGTCGAATCCGCTTGGAAATACCTGGCAGAAACTTTCGGCAGTACGAAAGGCCACCCAGGAGAGAGCGCAGCTGTTTCAGGTCACGGGGCATGGGCATGAGAGTCAAGGCCGACACTTTCTCGGCGTTTGGGCGCATGCCCGCGTGCGAGATGGACTGGCCCAGGAAATCGGCGTCCGTCGCGCCGAGTCTGGCTTTCGAGGGAGAGAGCTTGAGGTTGTGCTTGCGCAGTCGCTCGAAAAAGGTACGGACGGGTCAACGGGTATGAATCGAACACGATCACGTCGTCCAGGTGTGCCGCAACCTGTTCCAAACCCTTGGTAGCCTCGTTGATCACCTTCACAAACCAACCAGGCGATGCCCTGCTGCCCTGAGGCATAACCAGCCACTCGTACAAGCCAGTGGGGGTGCAGAATGCCGTGAGTGGAACTGTGTTCTTGTGGGCGGTTGTCTGGTGAAACGACGACACTAGGTCGAAAAGGGAGAAAACGCGTCCTTTGCCCAAAGATTCCAAGACCTGATCCACGCGTGGGATGGGCAGCAGCTGGCTGAGTCTGCTAGTGTCGTTGAACTTCTTCTAGTCAACAGTGATCCGAACCCCGCCAGATTGTTTTGGGACGACCACCAGGGGGCTCGAGTATGGCGAAGTCGAGTGTTGCATCAGACCGGCAGCGAGGTACTGATTGAGGGTGGCGTCCACCTCTTTTCCCAAGATCGGATCGATGCGATGTGGCCGGGAAGTGACAGGCGCACTGCCCTCCGGTACCGAAATTTCGAAGGGCGTTCGAGAACAGGAGCCAAAATCCGTTTGGGAGCCGTAAAAAACACCCGGAAATTCGCAGAGGACGTTGCCTAGTTCCTCGATGGCCACAGGGGTCTATTCCGGGCTATGCAAGTCGAAATTATTTTAGCGCACATGCCTCGGCAAGCGGTACCAGGCGCGCTGGAACGAAATCCTTTTTTCGGGAGTCTAACGCTCGAGCAGAGCAGGCGAGGGCAAGGCCGTGGCTGCAGCTGCTTCGAGAGAGGGTTCCGCAATGGCCGCCACCCCAGGCGCGTTCGTGGGCGGGGAGACAGCTGGTGCACTGTTCGTACTCTGGAAAACGGCAATGGGTGCGCGCATCAATGGGGCGTCGGCGACTCCCAGAAGATCGCCGGGCTCGAGGTCGGTCGCGCCACTGATGGGGAGGACCAGTCGCCCTGAATCGGAAACATGTTCTTCGGCAACAAGAAGGTCTGGCTGGGGCAACATTCGACGAGATAGTGGCCTGTAAGAGCTGGTAAGCCGTTACTGCGGACCAAGTTAACAGCGAGCAGCTGAGGCTCATCTGACAAAGTGACGTGATCGGCGCCATCGTAACGGAAGTGGAAACCTCCGCCAGAGGCGAGGGGGTCGGGGACAAAAGCCGATGCACCCGTGGGGGCATGGTGAGAGAGCGTCAGCTCCCCGAAAACTCTCTGGTCAGAGGGACGGGGAGGGAAAGAACGGTAGGACCGCGTATTGAAACGCATCCAGCTATCGTGTCACAGGAGCACCGCGTGACGCATAACTGAAGGCGGAACGACGCAGGCCCACACGGCGAGAGAGCTCGTCGGCTGTTCATCCCGGAAGAATTGGACGCTCAAGCGGACGCTTGTCGAAGTTCGTGGGGGAGCGGATTTGCCGAATCCCCCCCCGGAACGAGGGGCAGAGCCCTGCGCACATTTAAAGGCGGCCGCGCCACCCGCATCTGCTCCAAGACGTCACGGCGGATGAAAGTCTGGGGGGAGCCAGTGTCTAGGAGCGTGATACAACCAAAAATTGTAGAGGCGGTGGTTTCTCTTTGGGCGGAAAATGTTGTGGTAAAAGAGACGTCGTTGAGCGTAATTGTGGGACGAGGCCCGTGCCGAGCTCGGGGAGCGAGGGCGTGTCCGCGGAGGTAGGCGCGGCGCAAGAGGCGACAACCAGCACATCGGGGCTGTGATCCGCTGGCGCGTCGGCAAAATAGGTCGAAAACTCCGAAGGAGGACCGGGGTAAGCACGTGCTGAAAGCCGAAGGCGCGTCAGCGGTGCGGGGTTATTCTCATGAATTCCCTCGGACAATATCGGAGTGCAGAATTGAGGAGAAGAGGAGGAGTGTGCCAACCCGTCCACATTGTGGCGAAGGAGATCATGGACGGTAGTAGAGCCTGCCCGAGCAAGTTCTGTCCTCGCCACGAGTGGGGGTCATGGGCGTCGGGGTCGTCCTGCCGGAGGTCAATGCCCCACACCTGGTCAAAAGGGCTGGCCTCAGGTAAAAAACTTGTTACCAGTGCCTAAAAGGTGGTGTTTCATCTCCGGGTTTTGCGAAAACTTGGCAAGAGTTCCAGCGAGAACGGCGTTTTTGCGTTCCAGCTCCCAAATGGCAATGTCGAAACCCCGGATGCTCCGTCCAATACGCTTGTGCGATTGGGGTTCCGACGTGCTCAGTATGAGCTCCAGTACACGGTTGCCGTGGGAGAGGCGTGCCTTTTCGGCCATTATGAATTTCTCTGAGAAATAACACGAAACGTCGTCGACAACAAACGCCGACGCTGTCCATAGCGAAAAAATGGAGAGGGGTTGCCAAAACAACACGACGTTTCCCGTGGAATACTCGCGTGTAGGGTTAAAATTAGAGGGGGGCGAGCCCTCGGAGGACATGGTTGAGGCGCGCAGTGCAGCCCTGTGGGGGCACTGGGTCGCCGATGCGGACCGCGGGGCCGGTCTGACGGTCACCGGCGGTGGGGCGTTATCGCGCGTAGACGAAACGTCGCCAGAAGTGTCTCTCTCTGCGCCCATCGATTGGGGGTCAACGGGGGCAGGGAGCTCTGAGCCAGTTCTGTTTGACGAGAGGAGCGAGTCACCCGCGCGACGGCGGGCAGATACCCCGGTTACGTTGAACGCAGGTTGTGGAGTCACCACGGGTTCGACGGGCAGTGCCGGGATCACCTATTCCACTGGTGCCGTGGAAGTCCGGAGGAGGTGCTCGTGGGAACGCAAGGACGAAGGAGAGCCTGTAGACACTCCAGACGAATTTAAAAACGGGTCTCGGACGGGCGGCACTTGAGTGCCCGCCGGAGGGGGTTTCTGCCCTGTACCCGCGCCTGAGGGTGTGGGCGGGGTAGCTAAGCGCGCTGAATCCTCTTCGATAGGAGCAGACCAGAATGCCCACCGTTCGTGCGGGGGAACGCCGAGTCGAGCGCTAAAGAGGGGCTCGGGGTCCGGCGCCGGCCTTCCCGCACCTCAACCCAACCGTCGCCGTATGGTCGGGACTAGGAGGGCGGGGTGTGTAGGAGTGGGGCAGGGGGCAACGCTCTCGCGATTAATCAATGTGGCACGGTGGGTCTGAACCCGGGGCGCGCGTTGCGTGATGGGGAGTGCTGCTCAAGGCGAGAGCTCCCGGCGCGGCAGTGGTGCCACTAAAATAATTGTCAGCTGGAGTTGCAACAAGCGTGGGCGAGACGCGGGGTTTGGGCGCAGCCGGGTTTAACCCCGGGCGGCGGCTAGTACATACATGGTGGTGAAGTCGGTGCTGTAGGCAAAATGCCAGATGCACGGCGTTTTTCGGCGGCGGTTGGCAGCGAAGGAGCGCGAGAGCTCGTCGCGGTAGCAAGGTGTGCTGTGTCACAAAGCCTAGGAAAGTTGCCGGTACCCATGATCAACGTCCGGAGCTTGGGGTCAGTGGTCGAGGCTGGTCGGCGCTGGGCGCTTGACGAGCGTGGCACGCGGGCATCTTGTAAAATACATATTTCTGGCTCTGGTAATGCTTGTGGTGGACGCGGGAGGGGTGCCGTACCACCGTCGGGGCATCAATTACCAGTGCGGAAAGTGCCGGGTTGACGCGCAGTTGGGCTACTACTGTTCGATAGGCCAAGGCGCACGCACGTTAGGGGCGTCAGTCGTCGAGGCGGGCGAGGGCGGAACTGATTGGTGCACAGTTACGGCTGAGCTATTGGTGTTTTTACCGTGGCCGCCGTCAGAACCCTGATGTGGATATCCGGAACGCGCGTCTTGCGAATTGTGACCGGAGTTGGAGTTGTGTGATTGACCTTGGCCGTGTTGCCAGCCTGACCGGTGGCGGCGGCCCTTGCGAGGGCTGGTTCCGGGTCCTCCTGTTTTGTTGCCGCGGCGGCAGCGCAGCATGCGTTGCAGCATGCGTTCTTGTCAGCAGCGTGCGCGGCGCCGTTGTCCCCGAGCTGATCACGCTCGGGGTTGATGCACCCGCTAGCATTAATAAAAGAGTGCGAGCACTGTTCAAAAAAATGTTACGTCTGGTGGCAATTAAGGCAGTGTCCTTGATTATCACGTTGGGCTGCCGCGCGTGCGGTCGGTGAGAGGAGACTACTCCATAGAGGAGGGTCATCGGGCGAAAATGTTTCAGGAACAGTGCAAACTTCATCACAATGCGCAGGCGGCCAGTGCGAGTACGACGTGGATGAGACCCAGGGGTCGGTGGGATTTAGTGAAACATTCATTGCTACCGGTTGCGATGCGAACCCGTCGCCCACGTAGAAGTCTGCGATGTCGCGCGCCCCTGCCCACGGCCCAGGGCGGAAGGCGGTGAACCCGACGGGGCGGAAACACGTCCCCCCGACACCGCAGGTAGCGAAAATAATTTTGCGCCGTTAATGGCAGGTGTCTTGTTATTCGCAAGGGTACCCAAAGGTAACTACATTGCATCAATCGAATAAATAGGCTGAGGACGGTTTGCCAGCTCTCCAGGGTATAAATTAGGTATGAGCTGCAGAAACTGCTCGTTTACGCTTAAGGCACACAATATCTAGTACCAGCCCCAACCCTGGTGCCAACGCGCACTCGCTGCCCCTAACCCCCGAAACAACCAACCGCAAAGCGCGGTAGTAAGCCGCGTGAGGGATACCGTTGGGCACGCCACACCTATGAAGCTCGGTAAGAGCAGACGCCGCGTCCCCGTTGTCAAACTGCCGGCTCAGCACCTGGAGGAGAAGGTCAAAAGCCGCCGGGCCGGAAGATCCTCGTGTGATTGCTCGCAAGACCTGGCCAAAAATGTCACCGATGACGGTGTTTAGGGCGGGGGCGAACGGTTTGTCATTGTTGATAGCACGCACAGGTCGGTGGAGGGTGCGTTCGACCCGGGGATCCAAACCGAGGATTTCAGGCCGTCTCTACTGCATCGCGAATCGCAAATCATGAGGATGTCGGTTTGGGCTTCCTTGCCCGAGCGCATCAGCTGTTGGGCCGCGACAGCCTGGTAGGAGTCTGTGGGGGGCAAGGATGTCATGCATGCCATCTTGCGCGTGTCTATATTGACGCATTTGTACTTGACGGCGTCTACGTGTTCGGCTTTTGCGCGGGCGGCGGCGCCGTCTATGGCGGCCTACCGCTCGCGGACGAGAGCGGATGACAACGGCTGTGCGCTTTCGGCAGAAAGGGTCATTTTCTTCAAGCTCTCCGTAGAGGAGGCTACATCTCTCAGGCACGGAACTTAGCTCTTCAGGGGTTGTACCACTTTAACGTGAGGGGGGGGGTGACCCAACTTCCCCCCCCGCCGAAGAGTCGGAGGGTGGGCACGAGGTGCAGTAACCAGCCCTCCGACCCGAGTCTGGCGGCTCGATTTTCCCCCAGAAGACCTGCTGTGGCCTCCTCCTCCCTTGCCGCGGTGCATCGAGCCCATGCGGCACCCGTTCCTACCACCCCCGCTGCTGTGGCCGGAGCCGCCGTGGTGATTCCTGCCGGAACCGCCTCCCCGATGGTCGCGGCCATCGCTCCCGCCACCCCCACGACGGTCGCGGCCACCATCGTCTCCGCCGCCGCCGTCGCGGGCGCGGTTGAGGTTGACGGCCCGGTTAGCCCAATCGTCGGCGTACTCCGAGGGGATCGGCCAGAGGACACGCTCGGATGTGGACGCGTCGGCGCTCCTGAGCGCGTCACAGAGGGCGCGCACGATGACGGTGAGGTGCTGGGTGAAGTATGAAACCGGGCCCGTCTTGCCCCTCGCGTCGCGCACCGATAGCCGCCGATCCGGTAGCTGGGACAGCACTGCCAACGCTGCTGCCACGACCTGGCCCGCTCGGTACGTGCCGAAATACGCGCTCCTGTCCACCGCCGCCATGCAGTGGACGCTGCTGTCAAGGAAGGCCCCGTCCTTCGAAATGGTTGGTGTGGCCGCGGCGGGACGGGCCACAGCCGCCGCGGGAGGGGCTCGCAGAGTATCGGCGGGCGGGGCGCCCAGAAATTTGGTAGCTGCCGCAGCCGGGTGGTTCCCGGCGTCCGTGACATGGGCTCCCTCAGCAGGTAAAGCGTCCGAAAAAGACGCGGGGCCCAACCCCGTAGGGGGAGAGGGGCGCGGCGTTGGCTTTGCGACAAAGTAGCGCCCAGGGACCTGAGCTGGGGTTTCCGCGGCATCAGCGGCGGGGTAAGGCCCTAGGGCCTTGTACGGGGTTCCCGCGGCAACAAAGGCAGGGACGGCAGACGAATAGGGCGCCACCGCAGCTGTAGCGGCGGGAGCACGACCACTCCGGTGGTGCTTGTTGCCGGGCTTGGCGAGAACCCTTTTAGCTCGCAGGACGGCAGCATCTTCCTCCTGCGACTTTCGGGCTGCCGCCGCCACCTCTGCTGCCCTAGCGCGATCCCCCTCCTTCCACTCCCGCATGACGTGGGACCTCTCCTTGGCTGCTGCTCGCGTCCGCCGCTCCGCTGCGGCGTGGGAGATGGTGGCTTTGGCCTGTGCCGCCTCGGCGATAGCGAGCGCCTCGGTGTGGGCAGGGTTGTCTCCTCTTTAGCTTAAGAGGCCTTTCGGGCGGCGTTGAGCAGCACCCAATCCTGAACAGCACCTGTCTCTAGGGGGAGGCCGAGGCAATTTCGGACGTCGGCCGGGATCCTCTGCCAGTGGTCCTCAGTGAGGGTACCCTGGAACATGGGGGGAGGGCCGGGGGGGGAGGGAGCTCCGGTTGGAGGGGCGGCCCCTCGCCATGGTCCCGGTGGGCCGGCCCAGATGGCTCCAGCTCCTCGAGCAGCAGGGAGCCCGTTCCTGTGGGGGGGGTGGTCGGTGACAGCGCAACCCCGTCCCCCCTTTCGCGGAGGGGAAGGCCGTCGTTGTCCGTGTCGCCATGCGGGGGTAGTGCGTCGTCAATTACGCCTTCCGAGAGGTAGGATGAGGCGCTCCCCTCTTCCTCGGAGGGCTGGTAGCAAGCGCCGCGGCGTCGGCCGTACGTGTCCCTTCCCCGAGCCTCGTCCGACTCCGTAGACATCTGGGGAGTGGGCGGGAAGGGGTAGGGGGGCGGGCCGGAGGGGGGACAGAGGGGGGCGGGGCGGTGAGCGGTACTCAGGCGTAGTAGTATCACGAGAAACCCATTGTGATTTCACGCGCAGGTTCGAGACCTGCCGTCGACGCCATGTATAATAAGATCAAGGGGCTGTTACAGACACAGGCCGCCCTTTGCAGGTTTCTCTACGAGGCAGGTTCCACGTTGGTCACTCACTTGTACTAGATAAGCTCTTGTAATTGTTCCACACACGCCACGGACGAACTGAATAGCGTTAAATTCCGCGGGGCAACAGCATAATCCCCTTTTCCCTATACGCACGTGCCTTCAAAGGCGTGTGAAACCCTCTTATATCCAGCCGTATCCCATATCTTACGCCTTGTTAGGCTCCCAGGGGGATACCATAACACTCGAAACCGCGCGCGGAGGGGGGGGGGGTGGCCGACAAATTCCCATGGCATGGGTGTGGATGCGGCTTGCGGAGCAAACGCACAAGGTATTCGTAGAGTAAATCTCCCCGGCATGCCAAGGTTCGACGGCTGTATCTATACCTTCCTCGTACAACTCGGAGAGGAGAGTCTGAGGAAGGTTTTACAGCAGATTAGAGCTAAACAAACTTGTACGGATGATGCTGCTGCCGCGCGATAGATAGCACGGCAGCTGTAGTTTTACTCGCGTGTGGAGCACGAACAGCAGCAGGATGAACGTCGTACTATGGGATAACCGGTATTTTTTTATCTACTCAGCAGGAGTTTCTGCGATCTCGGCGACAAACTATAAGTCGTGGTCTCAAGAGGTGCTAATCTACCCTTCCCCCCCCCCCCCGGTATTTCCCTTGCTGGCAGTTTACTCGAATTGCGCATCTATTCGGAGTCCGGATGTAGTTTCCTTTCTCCGTTCGCTGATTGTATAGATATGGCTGGAATAAAGAACTACACTTTGTCAGATGTCAAAAATGGAGTAATGGCAATGAATGGGTAGGTGGTGCGTCGTGTCGCGCTCACCACTGACGTACACCAAACGTACCCGCTGCTGCTCTGGGCGCAACGTAATACCTGGTAGTGGACATCGTTCGTTTATTCCCGGGCAAAGTGGTAGCGTTGTGAGCCATAAGCAAGAAACGGCCTTATTCAACAAGCAGATTCTTTCGTGGTTAGTCAAGCAGAGCGAGTTCGGGTTGGTCGTGGAGACGATCCTCGCCTCGGCTCCTCCGGATGCTCGGAGCCTTACATGCTTCTTCAAAAACATCCATACCTGGTACCGAATACCGCGGTTTGGACAGGAAGATTCTTAGGTACCTGCATGGCAGAAAAATAAGTTATTATAAGAAAACGAAATATACTCCAGCTGTGAGATCTCGAAGATTTCGTCGAAACTCATCTTTGCAAGTGCTGTGTGTGATGCCGCGATTGCGCGTATTACTCCCAGTGTGCCCTCAATAAGGATATAGACCGGCGACTCCCATTGGAACTAGCTCGTACCAGGGTCAACAGGGTAACGTTGATCAATCTGTGCACGGAAACTGTGACACCCGTTCTTGAGGGGGACACAAAACTCAAATCTGACGGCTGTGAAATGTATCAGTTTAGTTTATACGTCCTGCAGTGTCGTATGACCGGTGATGAGAGGGCGGGGTTAAAAAAAGGGGGGGGGGTCAAACATGTTTAGGTCGCATTAAATGTAAACGTAGTAGGAGCTTGCCGCACGCGTGGTGCTAGGTCTAGGCGATAGTGGGGGCGGCGGGGAAAAGAGGGAGCGGGGAGGAGGTTAGATGGAACTTGGAGACCATATGTACGTGAACTGGAGCTACGGTTTAGGAATTAGTGGGGTATTAGTCCGTTTGACCACTTGCAAAAGGTTAAACAATAATATAATAGCTGTTACCCAATCTAAGCCTTACAACAGTCTCCCCCCCTGAACGGCGGGATAGCAGGTCGGCCGGATATACGGGCGGACCTGTCAATATCCAAGCCGCTTCATTTCCTGAGTATACAGGGGAGAGTATTTTTTGAGTTCGACATGGGGAAAGCCTGAAAAAGTACATTGTTGCGGATGCTAGGATTCGAACCCATGACCCAAACAACCCGTGGTCTGTCGACAACGCCATTTGTTAAGGAGTTAGTGGGGTATTTGTCCGTTTGACCACTTGCAAAAGGTTAACCAATAGCTTACCCAAACTAAGCCGTACCAGGTTTAACACTACTACTGCATATGTATGGTTCGAAAGGTAAAGAGGTGTTGTTGTTGTCGTTGTTGTTCTCACATTAAGTCGCATAATCAAGTCCGTGGTCACAGGACAGGCTCCAGTCACTCTGGAGCTGAGGAATACCCCAGGGAAAACACACACACAAAACCGAAGGTGGTACACGCATATATCACAGCTGACGCAATTCATGCCTCCACCAGAAACATATAAAAGTGAAATCGGGAGTCAGCGTACGATGTGCCAGGCCCATACTGGTGTATACGTCTCACTACTAGCGCCTGGAAAAACCTACTATATCGCTTGCCACCCAAGAAAGACTACCACGTATATATTGCACGTATTAATAGTACTTATCACTACGCATACGCACGACAGACGCAAATCCATTGAAAAAAAGAAACAAAGAAAAGAAAAGAAGATGAAGGAAAGGAAAGGAAATAAAAGAAAATACAAGGAAGCGAAAAAACGAAAAAGGAGAGGAAAGAAGAGAAAAGACAAGAAAATCAAGAAAAGACAAGACAAGAAGAGGAAGCAAGGAAAGGAAAATAGAAAAAAATGTCATACTGCAGACCGTAGGAATTGACTCAAGATGGAGGTGATACCACTTGTCGGGTAGTGCTTTTATTTCTCTGGCGGATTATTATTTGAGGTGGGGAGGCGGGGTGAGGGAAAGGGTGTTTTTGTGTAGGGTGATTTTGGTGGGGCGGCGAGGGAGGAGCGTTATCATAATGTGTGTTGTATTGTATCATTCTTTGGTTTCAGGGATTTGGTCAGGAGTTTTTTTTTCGTCTCGGCCTAAGTATGCGATTCGCGGAACTGGAATTCTCGATCGAATAACTTCGTTCGAGCGCCGCCTTCGGGGGGCGGCTCCAACGCCCTTCGCCCTGCCGTGTCCGTTCCGCACATCGACGTGAATGCGGACGGATGCCGAGCAAGACAAGGGAGAAGTTGCAAAAATACCGCATGTCGAGTAGGAATTTCGGAGATTTTGGTTGTATCTTAATGTCTGCAGCGTCTGGATGATTTACAAAATTGGCATCATTTCTAAACGGTACTTGATAATGTTTGGAATTTTGCGGTGGCATACTCTCGAGCGTTTGTTTCTTTGCTGTACTTTTTTACTAGTTCGTTTGGTTTCTTGCTCGGCCTTTATTGTTTTTGTTTCTGCTCGTTTTGCAAATTATTTCTTGACCTTTCAGCTGCTTCCTGCAAATTTGGTTTTTCTGCCAACACGATTTTGAACTTTTTCGCGATTTTTTCGTCTTTTTTGTCTAGTAGGTTGAACTTCCTACCATTTGCCGCTAATTTGCCGCCTGCGCATTAGTTGCGGAACGGTCCACCTTTAGCTTTTATTAGATTCCCACCATTTGTTTTGTACTTGACGAAGTTTGATCAGCTGAGATCTGGGCTTAGCTCATCAGCTCCACACCGCCCAGCACCCCATCGCAGCGCTATAGCTCACGGCAATGAAGCGCCGTGCAGTGCCCTGCGATGCCCTGCAGCTCAGCTCAGCAGTGCGCCGCAGCGCAGCGCTAGCTCAGCAGAGCGAAGCGCTGTGCTTTGCCGTGCTCTGCCGTCGCGGTCGTTCTTTAGTCATGATATCTAAAACTCCGCGTACGCTGATATTTAGGTATTTGGCGCTGTATTCTATATCGCGATATTTGTGTGGGCACTTTGTTGTGCTGTCTAAAACTGAATATGGCGTTTTTTCCGAGCTGGAGTCATCAAGGGCCCAAGACTCGAGACGAGGCGAAGCAAGGTTATTTGCCCCGTCCCGTCCGAGACCCAGAGCAGCGTAGGGCACCAGCTGCCAGGGTTGTGAGACGAGGCATGCACGGCATGGGCCAGATAACGTTGCCTGCAACAACTGCCCGCCACAGCAGTATAAACGCGCGGACGGACGCTGAGTGAGACAAGCGAGAAGTGCGCTTTTTTCTTGTATTTTGGGCGGTATACGCCCGAGCTATTCTTGGATCTTGGCATACGTTAAGCTTGAACGAATAAATAAGGGACAGCATTTCCAAAATTGGCATCATTTCCAAATTGGAATCTAATTTTTTTTCCCGTCATTGCTTTTTGCATGGCGGCCTCGAAGCGCTTGCCTTATCGCACATAGCTATTACCACTGCTGCTGTGTGCCGTTGCCTTTCGGCTCAGTGGGTACAGTGCTACGTAACCAACGACCTTCGGTTAAGTTGTGTCAGTGTAGTGAGTACCATTCTCACCCAGATCGTATTTGGTCGTATTCAGGAGCGCGCGCGCTGGAGACATTATCAATGGTTCATGATAGCTGTTATTAATAATAGTGTTCTCCTGAGTACTACTAACTGCTGTGTAGTACGGGGAGAGTGGAAAGATCCGGAGATCCCTCTTACGAAGTCGGTGAGAACTAATTGACGAACTCGAAAACGTATCTGGTTGGTATTTTAGCATAACGCAACTGAGTTACTGAGTCACGTGACAGCAGTGGGTAGTGCTACTTCGTATGTGTCGTGAGTTTGATTCTCACCGCCTTCATATTTGTCTTTTTCGAGCGTGCGCGCTGACGACATTATGAATGGTTATTTTGGTAATTATGTAGCACTACCCACTGAGCTACTGAGTCAAGTGATATAGTAGCTCGGTGGGCAGTGCTGTAGGATTTCTCAGTCAAGTTACTTTGTTCGAAGGGCGCTGTCCAACGCCTTCCTTATCCGTCCCGTATTATACCTGATCGTGAACGCGTACTACGTACGGGAGGCAAGAAACACATCCGAGAATAGCGGGGATGATTCCTGGGCAGTTCTTTTTCCGAGAACGGGTCAACGCGTGGCGTACTGATCGATGACATATCAGCAATCTATAGCAGAAGTAGCGTGCGCGAGCAATCGATGGTACAGCAGTACATAATCTGTAATCATTATTGTCGACGATATATACCTCGTATCATACGCTGCTTTCAAATTCCGAGCTTCAAGTGTTGTTGTTGTTGTTGTTGTTGTTGTTGTTGTTGTTGTTGTTGTTGTTGTTGTTGTTGTTGTTGTTGTTGTTGTTGTTGTTGTCACATTAACTCGCAGAATCAAGTCCGTGGTCACAGGACAGGCTCCATCAGTGAATAATACCAGGTAACGTTGGCTGACACCACAGCCAACACCTCTCTGCTGGCTAACGCAGCGTCAACCATCGTAATATCATATTACAATACCAGGTATGGGGGAATGTAATCTATGCAAAGATTCTGTTTTGTTGTAATCAAATGTCAGCCGGCCGCCCCGGTGGGTCTAGTGGTTTGACCATCGAACTTGCGGATGGAGGGGGCCGGGCCAAGAGAACAGGGAGGTACATCTAGTATTCGTAGTTTTTGGTTGTTAGAAACATCGTTTCACGCTTTCATCTGGATGTGTTCTTTCATCATGTTTATGGTTTTTGACACTCAAGTCTCACGCTACATTGATTGTCAGAATAATAAAATATACCGAGTATATACTACTACTAACGTTTTTTGTCCTTGAGTTCGATACCCACCACGACGATGAGAATTGACTATTATATACTGGAGTATTTGCCAAAATGCAAAAAAAACAAAAGAAGGGATCAAGTCCTGAGGTGGGTAGGTACAATTCGACGCGAGTCGACGAGGGAAGAAAATGCTGACTTGTTCTCGCGATAAAAATGAAGGCACGTACGTCGTGCCGAAGTGCCCGTGACCACGCAGACCAATCAATGCGACAGCCATCAGGTAACAAAGCTCTCTTCTTCCAAAACCTCGCCGGCTGACATGGCTCCATGTCGACGTTTGATGCAAACCGACTTTGCATCCTGTCGACTTCGAACTTCCATCGCCATGGGGAAAGCAGTGCAGTCTCTTCACTGATGCCAAGTCCTCTTTCGTTTCGCCTACAGGCGACGCAGGTTCTCAACACTCTTTTCGATATTTTTGTTTGATATATTATACGCCAACTTTTACTTGACGGCGCATTTAACAACATAGTAAGTGTGTTTCGCCTATCCTTGTCTTCTTTGTTGTATACGTTTTTCTTCTGTCAAAGTTTGACCTTCATAATGCCATATTCGAATTAAACTCTTGGCATTACTTTAAAGTACAATGATAGCCAAATCGGACAGCTACACCTTAACTTGTCGAGGTGCTGCCCTGCCCTATACCCGAAGCATGGGCGCCGGCGCCCATGCGGAGCCCTTGTAATGTATGAACACTCATCATTATAGTGGACAAAAGATAAGACCCCTCCCAAAAAAAAACTCACCCATATAGTATAGACTACTACAAGTACGAACAACGCAGCTTGCAAAGATGAGTATTACCCTGGAATTCGTCAAACTCACGGGTGACGTCCTTAAAATATTTTTAGAAAATATCGATCCTTCAACGAACCGTTCCCGAAACCTGTCCTCCGCCGACTTTCGTAGTGTATTTTTCTAACAGCTTCATCTTGCGTCGCCCTTTGCTTCGCTTCGACCTATAAATACCTGGAACGTAAAGCAACACTCCGCAGGGATGTCTGTGGGCGGTGGTGCACCAATCCCATGTATATTATAAAAAATGAAAGTACACTCCAGCTGTGAGATCGAAGATTTCGTCGAAACTCATCTTTGCAAGCTGTGTGTGATACTCCGATCGCGCGTATTACGAGTTGTGTGTCCTCATTAAGGATACAGGTCGGCGACTCCCCTTACAACTACAGTGTAGCTATCAGGGTCAACAGGGTGATGTTAGTCAGTCTGTACGCGGAAACTATAAAACCCGTTTCTGAGGGGGACCAAATCTGACAGCTGTGGAGGAAAATGTATCCGTTTATCAAGTGAATCCTGTAAGTCGAATAACCGGTGAGGGGGGGGTGGAGTTTTGAAGGACGTGGGGGCCTGGTTTTGATCAAAAGCGAGCGGGGTTGGAGGGGGGGGGAAAGGGGGGGCGGGGGGGGGGGGGCGGACGGGCGGGCAATTTGTGCGTGGAAGCTATAAATCCTTTCAAGGGGATAAATCTGACGTTTTTTGGGAAAAAAAAAAAAAAAAAAAATGCACCAGTTTATCATAGAGGGGGGGAGTTGGGGCGGGGGTGGGGCGTTTGGGGCAGCTCAATCTGTGCGTGGAAACTATACATTATTTTGAGGGGATAAATGTGACGGTTTTCGAAAGAATGCATCAGTTCATCATGTATATCCTGGGGTGAGTCGTACAATCAGTGAGTAGAGAGAGGGCGGAGTGTTCGAGGGGGTGAGGTTGGGATGGGGTGGGGGGGTTTGGGGAGGTGGGGGGGTGGGGGCGGGGGTGGGGGTGGGGGGGGGGTTGAGGGGGCGTGGGAGGGGGAAAGGAAGGGTTTTAGGTGAGGGGTTTGTTATACGTGTGGTGCTAGGTCTAGGCGATGGTGCGGGTGTTGGGGATGAAGGGGGCGTTCGGGGCGGGGGGGGGGGGGGGGAGCAGCGGCATGGATGGCTCTAGAAGGATAATGAGGTGATATCCTCTGCGTAAAGTGTTTATTAATCTGGCGGATTTCGATATTAGGTGGGGCGTTTGAGCAAGGGAGAGCGAGAAGGGAGGGGGAGGGGGGGGGGGGGGGTTAGAATGTTTAGGTCACGAAAAATATTCAAATACACTTCGGCTGTGAGATCAAAGATATGTAGGGGCTTGTTATACGCGTGGTGCTAGGTCTAGGCGATCGTGCGGGTGGTTGGAAAAGAGGGGGCGTTGGAGGGGGGGTTGAGGGGGGTGGGGTGGAAGAATGAAAAATACGTCATGGATGGTCAGGAAGATAATGACGTGATATCAACTGCGTATAGGTGTTTATTACTCTGGCCGATTTCGATTGTGAGTGGGGCGTTTGCACAAACTAGGCGGAAAAGGGATCGGGGGAGGGGGGGGGGGGGGGGGGGAGGGGTGAGGGGTTTTTGAACAAGAGGGATCGGGGGAGGGGGAGGGGAGGGGGGGAGCGGGACATTTCAATATGTGCGTATCATCTGCCTGGTAATGTTTACTATTCTAGAAGGTTTAATGTTAGATGCAGTATGCAACCCAGTGTTTGAGTGTAGTAAATAACGTGGTAAATCTTCATAATTTGTTGTTGTACATGGATCGAAAGCTAGAATATTTTATAGAATATTTGTAGTTACCATTATTTTCTGACATCGCTGAGTATAAGAAAGAGATACGTATTGCCAAATACAACAGGCGAGGTGATGTGGTCATCCACTGTTTATCACCACTGTTAAGATACGGCCTCGAAAGGCCTGAGAGTATCCGAATTTGAGATCATTTGGATGGGTTTCGTATGATAAGGTTGGCGGTTTATATACCCCACTAATTCCTTAACACCACCATCATGTAGTTACCATTATTTTCTGACATCGCTAATTATACGAAAGAGATATGTATTGCCAAATACAACATGCGAGGTGATGTGGCCAAGCACTGTCTCCGCCATTGAGCACTAGAGGGATAAACGCGAATCGTCAGTGTTTTTAAGGAACGCTTGGTATACACGCGCTCAATCACGTCATCTCGTTAGTCATACTTGGTATACACGCGCTCAATTACGTTACCTCGTTAGTCATACTTCGCTTGGTATAGGTTGGGAGGCGATCATGCAGACGGTATGTGTACGAAATACCCTACGTAATGGGTTGGTAAGGTGGTTTACCGCAATTTTAACACATCTGTCTGGCTGTGCTTCCTTCTCAAATTATTTTTGTCTCAAATGTACGATTTCACGCCCATGATTTTTACCTTGCCGATGTGGGGCTCTGCGGTCGTCAATTTTAAGACAGAGATACATCTTACAAATACATCAGGCGAGGTGGGTATGCGATATCATATCATCGCCTAGACCTAGCACCACGCGTATGGCAAACCCCTACATCTATGCGACCTAAAGCCCTCCCCCCCCCCGCCCCCCGCCCCCCCCCCCGCCCCCGCCCCCCCCCCCGCCACACCCCCCCCCCCTCCCCCACAAGAAATATATATAGTTTCCACGCACAAATAAACCTGCCCCACCCGTCCCCTTCCCCCTCCCCCCCTCCCGCCCCCCTTTTGATCAAAATCAGCCCCCCACGTCCTTAAAAACTCCGCCCTCCCCCCACCGGATATTCGACTTAAAGGATTCACTTGATAAACTGATGCATTTCCTTCCACAGCTGTCAGATTTTGTCCCCCTTAGAAACGGGTTTTATAGTTTCCGCGCACAGGCTGACTAACATCACCCGGTTGACCCTGATAGCTACAAACAATTTAGTTGCAAGCGGAGTCGCCGACCTATATCCTTAATGAAGACACACAACCCGTAATACGCGCGATCGGAGTATCACACATAGCTTGCAAAGATGAGTTTCGACAAGAAAATCGATCTCACAGCTGGAGTGCATTTTAATTTTTTTTAATGTAGTCTATGCGATGTCCCCACTATTGAACGCGAGGGTACTTTACTTCGTTAGGTATATGGTACTCATCATGTATGTGTACCTGGTGACCAGGTGTTATACGCAACTACGTGGAGGCGTGTGCCGTATGATGCCACTTTTTATCAAACTACTACTACTACTACTACTACTACTACTACTACTACTACTACTACTACTGCTGCTGTAGGACCGCGCCAAAACCCAAAAACAAAGACCGGTCCCCCTTTTTGTCGCGCGATCGAAATAAAGTGGGACGAAGGTATGAACAAAACAAGCAGATTTTACCGAACTACAGATTATAATAACAGCAGTGGGACCCCGGACCACCTGGTAAATAGGTTGACCACACACTAGACTAAATTAAAAGGGGAAGCTTCACTGGACAGCTGTATATAATGCACATTGTTTTCACATCGGATCGGTGTAAGCCGTGCGTCACCCCCGCTTTGCTTCGCCCCGACTTACACGTACGTGTAGCCTATATACAGCAGTCCGAAGGGGTATCTTGTGCCCGGCAGGTACGAGTAGAGACAACAAGCAGGTGCGTGCGTGTGATGGCATAAAAAAACTACGACCTTTTTTTTTTTTTTTTTCTTCACACATCTACTTTCCAGCTTCTGGACAAGCCGTGGTCACAGGTGTCGTCCCTTCTTTCCCCCGGCTCTTGCCTTCAATTTTAATTGCGCATAGGGCTCAGCCATCCCACACGCATAGAGCTCAGCCGTCCCACTGCTCGTCGATTTTTTATCGAGTGTTGCTAAAACTCACGCTCTCGCGCTTTCTGCAAGTCAATTGGTGCGCAAGAAAAAGTCCCCACGAATGTATACGAGATTGCACTCGGGGGAATTCGAACTCACGAAACTGACATATATCAGGCTCGAGGATAACCTGATACGCCACCGGGGCGACCGGCTACACCTTTCTTCTTTTTTCTTTGCACACTTCTACTTTCCAGCTTTTGGAAAAGCTGTGGTCACAGGTGTCGTCCCTTCTTCCCCCCGGTTCTTGCCTTCAACTTCTATCGTAAATACGTAGGGTCGAGCAATCCCACAGTCACTGCTCGTCGCTTTCTCATCGATTGTTGCTAACTCACACTCTCGCGCTTTCCGCAAGTCAATTTGTGCGCAAGAAAAAAGTCCGGACGAATTTATACGAGTATGCACCCGGAGGGATTCGAACTCACGGAACTGACATATACCAGGCTCGAGGAAAACCTGATACGCCACGAGAGGGGTACTTACCTGCTACCCGCTACTTTAGTGACTTTTTTATTTTTACAACTGGATTTTGGCACAGGGCACAGGGGGCAACTACGTCTTGCTTTCGCATCGGCCAATCACAGCGCGCGAGTTTTTTATTCTATGAAAATAATGATTCCATGATTATAAAATCTTCAACTTTTGTACCTGCTAGGAGCGATGTCCGGACTCGCGCCAGGACCTGCAGCAGTACACACGACTTGTAGTCTCGAATCGCCAGGACTAGGAGCAGCTACGCCCCGGCACGTACAGGTGAGGGCTAGCACATACTAGGTAGAGTGGTGGGGCTAGTGGAAACTTGCGCGAGGAAGTTGCCGCCTTCTGAGCGTGTGCGCAGCATATCTTCGAGGTTCCTAGAGCGCTTCTCCTGTGGCTCGTCATGCTGCTGTATGTTATGTGTGTCCGTTGAGTTGAGTCCATGCTATATGGAGATCGTCAGTTCTCGAGTACAAGCTGGCGTGCGATGTTCTTGCGAGCTGGCCTAGTACACTGCGACCCTCTATGCCCGCTGCTACTGCAGTAGCTTGTTTGCTCCCTGCGTGTACAGCTTTTGTCAGAGAATTTATATTTCTTTTCTCGCGTTTTCTTATGTCTCCTTTTTCTTCGTTCGCTAATGCTTGCACGTGGTCCTCTCGACGGGCGTTCGCTTGCCTTGGCTAGCCTTGCCCTGCGTCGCCTTGCCGTACCTGGCCTTTCCTTGCACTGCATTTCGTTGCACAGTCGTGCCTGGCCTTGCATTGCCTTGCATTGCCTTCGTTTTTCTTGTTCGAGCTCTGACTTTGTGCACACCTAGTGCACACCCACATGAGAGGGATAGTAGTAGTGTTGCTGCTGAGCCACTTCGTGTTGTGCCTTCTCGCATGGCCTTTCCGGACCTGTCCTCGCCCCATTAATATCTTGATTTTAGTAGCACAAAAAATGAAAATTACCACAATTTCGCCGCTTCATCTGTTTGAGGCGAAATGTGATAGCATTTTAGTACAAGTACTGTATGGGGATGAAGTGCCTCCGTTGTGGTTCCAGTATTATGAGACCGGCTCGTACGGGGAGAAAGTCGATAACAAGCAACGAAGCAGCACGCGCTGCCGGGGTATTATAGGGGTTGCATCTGAACGGCGATGCAAAGAGCTGTGCGACACACGCGCGCAACATGATGTAGCTTGTTGCATTGCAGCAGTTGCACGCCCTTCCCTGAGAAGGTTAGGAAATGCAAGCAGCAGTACCGCCGCACTGGCCGCTTTTAATGTTCTTTTTGATACACCCGGTCGTCTCGTTCTAGAGATATCTAAAACTCGGATATGTCGCGATATCTGATATTGGTTGTTTCGAGCCGAATTATGTGCGTCCAGAGTTTTAGACGAACCCGGACTGTTGGGATATTTTCGCCATACGTGGTCCGCACATACCAAAATATCGCGCAGGCGGGAATTTCAACCTTCGCCACATTTTGTGTTTTTTTTTTTGGAGGAAAGATAACGTCGTGCTTGTAATGTGTGTGTGTGTGTTCTTCACATTAAACCGTTCTTCTACTCGTCGACATCCAGCACACCCAGTGTCCGTACTGATTCTTCACCCTAGAAAGATCAGCTCTGTGGTCACAAGCCACGACACAAGAGATAATGCATCGTAATGCATTCGACAACGCAATGTCATGCCCTAGTACTGGGTACGACAGGCACAACATACATACGTCAGCAACAGAAATACATTGGAAGAGAGAAATACGAAATAAACAAAAACAAAAACAAAAACAAAAACAAAAACAAAAAACAAAAAACAAAATAAGAAAACAAGTAAAAACAAAGATAAAATAAAACAAAAAATGAAACAAACAAAATGAAGGGGAAATCGAAGAAACAACCCAACCGCAAAGGAGAGCCAAAGCTCGGAAAAGAAACATAATAAAATGAAATAAAATAAAGTAAAGTAAAACCAAAATAAGATAATCCGAACACGAGCCAAAAACCTGGACACGCAAGGAGGGAACAAAGGGGAAAAAAATACCCCAGAGAAAGACGAAAAGTGCTATGTACCTACTAGTCGGCCTGGTACCTTGCTACCCTGTCTGCCATCTCCTTCCTGCCTTCGTCCACCGCGGTCTCCCTTCTATTCCTCCTGTTGCCCCCCCTGCCCCCATTCCCTTGGACGGCTTTCCTTCTACTCCTCCTGTTTCCCCCCCTCCCCCCTTTGTGTTCTTCTCATTAAACCAAAATACCTTGTAAAAGAGAGAAACAACGAAAGAAACCAAGACAAAATAAATAAATAAATAAATAAAAAGGGGAGCCAAAGCACGGGAGATAGAAACATACCCCGAGCATGAGCCAAAATGGACATGCAAGGGGGAAAGAAAGGGAAAAAATACCCCGGAAAAAAGAAACAAGTAGAAGAAGGAAGACTGGGAGGGCCAAATAAAACAGGCTCGTCACCTACCCACCATGCAAGACTCCCTTCATAAGGATAAGAAGGGGAAAGAAAAAAAATAAAATAAAATGAAATAAATAAATTCACGGAAAAATCAAAGTACCAAGACATCACATTCCGAGCAGCCGCAGCAGTTGGCGGTACGAGTGGCATAGATAGAAAGGTTCCACCTACTAGTCGGCCTGGTACCTTGCTACCCTGTCTGCGGTCTCCTTCCTACTTTCATCTACCGCGGTTTCCCTTGTACTCCTCCTGTCCCCCCCCCTGCCCCCATACCCTTGGGCGGTGTTCCTTCTACCCCTCCTGCTGCCCCTCCTCCCCCCGTTCCCTTCGACACCACCCACGGCGGATGCGCGGCGCTGTCTACTCAGCTTTGCCTCATCCTCGTGCCACCTGCCCATGAACCGTTCAGCTGCTTCGAGGACCCCCCGGTACCACTTGCCCACCTTTTTTGCTGCAGTGGGCCACAGCGCGGTCCCAACTCCAAAAACTAAGGGGGAGTGTTCCGTTGATCCCTCGTTGGCTTTGAACACCCTAAGGTCCTCAGCTATGGCTCTAGGCCAAGTCTTAAGTTGTCCGCCTGGTTTCGGGTTCTCCCCACCAGCGATCGTCCCGAACATCAACCGACGGGGCAGTCGCCCCTTGTGTTGTCGCACCAGGGCCCCGGCAAAGAAGAGCCGCCGTTTACGGATGGTCGTTTCGATGCTCTCGCATCGTGTCATCCTGAGGGCCTTCGCGTACGAGAGGGTGGTGTGGTCGGTGCGTAATCGGCGCTGGAAGCCAATGACTCGCAAAAGGACTTCGTGGTGGGCTGATCGGAGCTTGGCGAAGTGGTCCGCATTGAGGGTCCACGTCACACACCCGTACAGCAGGGTCTCAATGACCTCGGCCTTCAGCATGCGGACTTTCAGACTAAGCGGGGCGGTCGTCCTGTCATACAATTCCGGGCCAAACCGTTTGAGGCATGCCCGCATGAGACGGATCCGTCGTTCGATTTCGAGCGAGAGGTCAGCGCTTTCGTGGATAATGCCGCCTAGGTATAAAAACTGGGTCGTCTGTTTATACCTCTGGCCTGATGCTTCGATCGCGAGCGGTGGGGCGAGGGATGTCTGGTCCGGTGTTCGTAGCAGCATCGTCTCTGTCTTCTTTTCCGATACCGTGAGGCCTGCTGCTTCGAAGACAGTCACGATGACTGTCATCATTTTAGCAAGGCCTTCCGCCGACTTCGAAACGTAATACGTATAATAGTCTATGCCCGTGATATTAATATTTAATACCTGGTATTAATAGTATGAAACCGGAACACTGGCCGGGGTGGATTTTGTATTCAACAAAGGGCGCGCTCCACACTCAATTTCTAAATATAGTATTAAATCACTCCCGGTTTTCTTTGTTCTCCGTAAAACTCAAGCTGGGGGTGGAGTGTTGTTTCTGGTTTTTGTGGTCTTTCTTTCACGCGTGCGGAGCTCTTCATCCTGTACTTCGAACTACCTGTTACTCGTACTAGGAGACTCATCTACACTCCGCGTTCGCTGATATTTAGGAATTTGGCGCTTTATTCTATAGCGCGATATTTGTGTGGGCACTTTGTGTTGTCTAAAACTGCTGTAAACTAAGGCAACAACCTAATTTTTTCGGCTTCAGGCTTTTGCGCTGGTTTTTAGAGCTGGACACCGAAGCGTGCGGGGCTCTTTATCCTGTACTTCGAACTACCTGTTACTCGTACTGAGAGACTCATCTAAACTCCGCGTACGCTGATATTTAGGAATTTGGCCCTTTATTCTATACAATAGCGATATTTGTGTGGGCACTTTGTGCTGTCTAAAACTGTAAAATATGGCAACAACCGAATTTTTTTCCGCTTCAGGCTTTTGCGCTGGTTTTGAGAGCTGGACACCAAAGTTTGGCATTGTTGTGCGTCTTGAGTAGAGATGGGCACCGGACAATATAATCGGAGAAGAACCGAAAACCGGATATGAGGCGTTATTCTAAAAAAATAATCGCTTTAACCGGTTTTGGTCAGCCGGTTTTAACCGGTTAACCCAGAACCGGTTAAACGATTTTTGTAATGGTAAAGCATCCATAACATTGAAAACCTGGTTGGTTTTTCATCAAGTGGCAAGTGGTACCTTGTATTAATTGTGTTCTCTCAAGTGCGTGTTTGGTTCCGTTCGCTATTGGGTCTTTTCAAGATGGATTGTCTCGTGTTTTGATTATTTTGCTCAAAATGATCCTTGTTATGGTAAAGCACGACGTCAAGCTGAATCATAACCGCCACAACCAGATACTCGCACACCCCATGCTCCCGAAGCTCCTCAAATCACCATCACGGCTACCATCGTGCGACAAGTACAAGCAACAGTAGTCGCCCTGCTTGTAAGTCCACAGGACACCACTTAAAACCTCCGCTAGAATCTCAACTATCAATGCTGGAGCGCCTTGAGTCGCCGCAGAAAGTGGACCTCAAAGTGACCTCCCTGCCGACATGGCGTACAGTATGTATAGCCTTCATCAAACGCTTATTTGAAATTTGGGCAAGTCAACGAGGGCTATTAGGCAAAGGGTGGAAACATGTCTTCTCAGCTGTGCCCACTATATGGGCAGACGGGGTACCCCCTCTTTGGAACGGAAATACCAAGGTGTCCCAATTTGGGTTCCTTGGAAAGCTGCGGTTACGCCGACGTTGTTCAAGGTGGCGAAGCTCGCTGCTCTTTGGTTGACTTGACTTTACGCAATTGTAGAAGACGATGACGACGACAACGAGATTTTTTAGCAATGCGAGGTGAGTTGACCTTGGCCAGATTTCGGTAATGGACATTATTTTTTTATCTTGTGCCCCGTGGAACCTTCCAGTTGGAACCTACGACACACGCTACGTACGGTAAGGTGGCGTAACCATCACCATTGTTTTGCCCTGCACCGGGGAGAGAACGGCAAATACCCGTGAACACAGACAGCTTGTGTCCAGAAAAAAACCGTTGAGCGTGAAATAACCTCCGCCAGTTGAGCTGGAAAGGAAACGGGACAAAACAAAATAAAACACAGACTGCATTGTACAACACTCTCCGTACAGTAAAGACTGCAATAGTAACTCCAAGTTTCCAACAAGATCATGTAAACCGCTGGAGGCCATCCAAAAGCACACTCTAAACACCTTCGCCCTTGCCAACAACAACGTGATCCATGTCTTCCTGCGATTAAGTGAACAGCATTGACATAAATTCACTACAGCTGTGCAGAGGCTACTCCTCCTGCAGCCAGTTCTTCCAGCCCATGGTGTGAACGGCCAAACAGCGACCTCACGGTGTACATGTGTTTAGACTAGAGCTGTGATTCGTCACGACTTACGTCGCCAACTACTTATTAGTCGGACTAGTAATTGGTCGTTTACCGAAGGTGCCCCGACTTATTTATTTTCCATACATGGAGGGATTGCATAATGTGGCACGCATTTTTTCCTTCTTGACCGCCCCCCCCCCCCCCCCCCGGCCGGGGAGGGCTAATTGGCTCGCTTGGCTCGCCTGGATTAAGTCGGCATGTCGGCGGGCCATCAGCTGGGTTCGCCAGCCGACTTGCCGACTATAGCCAGTTAGTCGGCTAACGGCACCTACCGATTAGTTATCAGCGGTGAAATCCTTCCGACTCACAGCTCTAGTTATAGCCCTAGTGGAGTGTGTGGGGGGTGATCAAACGTCGATTATCCCGCACAATCCACTTTTCAGGTTGAACTCATGTCCTAAACTATTTAATAGGCGCAATCGACATTGGATCTACCAACCTTCACGCTGTTACGTTTATGTAATACCATTACCACCATTACACACTACTCGCTGCTGCAGGCACGTTTTTGTGCAGAATAATTCAACCGTTTTTCCGGCAACGGGTTAAATTAAATCCGGTGGTTTTAGCCGGTGTAACCGGTTAACTGGACAAAAAAAACTGCCAATTCTTGTTTCGAAAAACCAAGTAATTACCCATGCCTGCTGGGTTTCCAAAAACCGCGGTTAACCGGTTTTTTTTTCACCCCGTGCCCATCTCTAGTCATGAGGCCAATACTCCATGATGTACGTTTTTTGTTTTTTTTTCGGTACCCGGATACATTTTGGACCAAGGGTATGTTATTCAAAGGTAAGGTACGCACTTAGTTCTACCCGGGTAAAATACCCTGGTACGTACTCGTACCCGACGCTTAGGTACCTTGGGAACGGGCCTTGATACCTTACCTAAGCGTTTGGTACGTTAGGTACGTTGGGTACGGACCACGATACCTTACCCAAGTTTTAGGTACGATAGGTACAGCGCTCGAATACATACCCGGGTACAGGTATATCCGTCGACGAAATACCCGCGTTTAGGTACGAGCCTGGGGACGACCTCAACACCTTACCCAAGTTTTAGGTACGTCAGGTACGAACCCCGGTACCTTACGTAAGTGTTACGTCGGGTACGGACCTCGATACCTTGCCCAAGTTTTACGTATGATAGGTACGTCGCCCCAATACTTACCTGGGTATAGGTATTCCCGTCGACGAAGAACCCGGGTATAGGTACGGGCTCAAATACCGTGCCCGAAATGTGTCCCTCATGCGAACATTCATAACGTCATTTTTTTTTTTTCATCTTTAGCCCACTTATTATCCTCGCACTACTCTCGCCCTCCCTTCCAGTAGTAACTCCGATATGATGGGTGGGTCGCCCCAATACTTACTTGGGTAATGGTATTCCCGTCGACGAAAAACCCGGGTATAGGTACGAGCTCAAATACCGTACCCGAAATGTGTACCTCATGCGAACATTCATGACGTCATTTTTTTTTCTTTTCTTCTCTATTCCTCTTATCATCCTTGCACTATTCTCGCCCTCCCTTCCAGTAGTAAGTCCGATCCGGGGTCACATATCGCCCCCCCCCCCCCCCCCTCCCCACTACGATACGTGTCTTCATTTTTATCGCGATAATAATCAGCATTTTCTTCCCTCGTCGACTCGCGTCGAATTGTACCTACCCACACTGCTAGGCGCTGTTAGCAGTTGATTTTTTTCATTGCATTTTTGCAAATAAAGTCAAAAGCGCACCACGACGGGAATCGAACTCATGAACCAACGTTATTAATTGTAGTACTTGAGGGTAACCACTAGACCACCGTGGCGACCGGCCCTGCGAGACCAAAATAATAAACAAATTCACAATTCAAAATAGGCATGCGGTCTCCCCGCCACACACCCAATACACCAGCCTCCTGGGACACACCCACGGCACCTGTCGCCCAGACGTGCCCACCCCAGGGGTGGATTAGCAGCGAGGACAATGACAACAGTCGCCCTGATCACTCCCAAGCTTAACACAGGATAAAATGGGGACGCGCAGGACGTGGACGATATGCCGGCGGAGACCACAACAACAGCCGTTACGACTTTGCCGTGCCGAAGCGTTGTCGACGAGAAGGGGCTCTTGATCGTCTTCTGCGAATTTATGTTACTCCATGATGGTTCTGGAATGTAGGTTGTCAACCAGCTTGAAACGTGCCGGCCATGATGTTTCGTTGAAGAAAAAATGTCTCGTTCTCTGGATGGGCTTCATATCAAACACACTTCGAGTAGCAGGGTCTACTGGCAGGCCCAGTCGTAGATAGCTGCTGGCAGTAGATGACTACTGCCAGCACATACTGTTGTAGGGCCGAACCCCACCAGTTTTACGTTTTTGTTTGGGTTGTACCCGGGTACTTACGCTGGTACGTGCCCGTACCAGCACTTAAGTACGGACTCCGATACCTTATCTAAGTGTTAGATACGTTGGGTACGAACCTCGATACCTTACCTAAGTTTTTGGTACGATAGGTGCGCCACTCCAACACTTTCCCGGGTATAGGTATACCCGTTGATGAAATACCCGGGTTGAGGTTCGAGTCTTGGGGCGACGTCAGTACCTTACCTAAGTTTTGGGTACGTTAGATACGGATCCTGATACCTTACCGAAGTGTTATGTACGTTAGATTCCGCTGTCAAATACCTTACCAAAATTGAAGGTACGTTAGGTACGACCTCAAAAACTCACCCGGGTATAGGTATACCTCACCTAACATAAGCTTGCATTTTGCCGTTTTTTTTCTGGATTTTTCGGCGACTTACGGCCCTCCCTGACAAACACCATACAGAACCAGGTATACATTTTCTTAAAAGCCCACCAAGAATTCGGTCTTTATTTTTTTGAAGCATAACACACGCCAAATTTTGCTGTTCAGCTCTCAAAAACCAAGGTGCAAAAATGATTCCCGTGAAAAGGTAAGATTTCCCTGCACATTTCCGAAGAGCCCCAGGTTTTTCAAGTGTTTTGGCAGGCGTTTGTTATGGCAGCCCCTCGCGGCTCGCAGAACGAGACAAATGTCGCGGGTGTCGTCCTCTTGTTGATGCAATCATATCACAGGTTTAATGTCGGATGAATCGACGTATTGCCGGAGTTGTAGCTTAAGTTGCCGGAGGTATGGCTCAAGTTCAAAATCATTTAGGTATATTATACTTCGAAGTAGTAGACATCTCAAATCCCTAATCAACAACGCCTTCCGAAGTATATGGACATTTTTTTTTTTTTACATATCTCGCGAACTTCGGCTCGGACGCCAAATGAGCCTCACCGATGCGCTCCCCTTGTTGATGCCGTCACGTGGATGTGCCCAGCGTCGGCCAATTCGGCGTATTCAGTGGTCTATGGGTCGAAGGTAGAAATTTGCTGCTGTCGCTGGAACCAGCTCGTAGAGCAGAGAGGGATTGATTCTGCGATAGACGTTTGTCCGGTGATGCCGGATTACGGCTGGAATGCTTACCTGGTATGCGAATTACGGCAAATCGAAACATTCCCGTATGCAACGGTGTATACCACACCCCGGGTGATATAATAATGAGCTCTAAAAAGCTCATCACCCGGCGTAGTAAACTCTAGGGGTGTGGTAAACAACGTACCCCGGTGATAATTGGGCGGTCGTTTTTAATATGATAAAACTTGTATATGACCGAGCGAGATGGTATATTTTAGGGTGTGCGACAAGGGGATGTGGGAAAGCTGGGGTTCGGGTGGAGTTTTGCTGCTGCCACACTCCCGGGAGGTGGGGCATGCAAAAACTAGAGTCGATCTAAATTGAGGACGGCGTGCAAAATATGTGGTGCCGGTTGTTGGTCTTGTTCATAGAGGCTGGCCTTTCGGCCGGGTTCCTTGCTGGAACAACGCCACGAAGACACGCTTAGAACACGTCAGCCCCTGCCGACCGCGTGACGCCCAACGGGTTATGGACAGGGTTAGGCCTGGGTTCGCGTTTGTCTGTGCCGACATGCAAAATTGAGATTGACTGCTAGCGACCGGCAGGAAGTTTGTTCCCCGCCCGTCTGCAGTTAGCATATAATGAGAGCCGATATTGTGGGAGTTACACACTGATTTTGAGGCGTTACATCGCAGGGCTGTGGTAAACAACGAACCCGAGTGATAAATGGGGTTATTGTCTTGGGATTCGAAATCAGGTATTACCCCGGTGGTATATTATGCTCCAGGGGTGTTATATACAATGTCCCGGGTGATATATACCGTCGTATGCGGTAGTTGCTTACGGGTGATTGCGGCAAAATCCGGGGGTCTTTACGAGTTATCCCCGCTAGGATCGAAGCACACTTCAAAACATACTATTTACGGTTTATCTATTTATTCACGTTTTTTCGCCATTTATCTGAGTTTAATGGACTATTGTTTAGGTTCGCGCTGTCGCGCCAAGGCACTGCCCAGAGTGCGTACTAGTATAATTTGTCGTCTTGTGCGCTAATTGGTTTGCAGACAGCTCGAGAGCTTGAGTTAGCAACACTTGATGAAAAATCGACGATCAGTGGGTGCTGAACCCTATGCGCCAAAAAACAATGAAGGCAATAACCGGGGGGGGAAAGGGAAGGATTACGAGGGCTGAGTGGGTGGGACCTGTTGGCTTTGTCTCGGCCGTGGTTTTACCTCGCTATACAAGTAGGCGCTTTCATATAATTTTATACAAGTATTTTAACAGCGTGAGCTGTGAGTTCGACAAATTTAGGGTCGATGCTCATCTTTGTAAGCTGCGTAATCCACCGGTCGGTCGCCCGTTTGTAGTGAAATTGCCAGAAGTCAAATTTGTGCGGGACGGGGGACGTCGCGTTATTCCGCCGGCCAAGACCAGCTACACTCGCCGCAAAAACGGCTCGCCGTAATCACGTACACTCCGACATCACTGATGCGGGTTCGGGTACGTACTTTTTCCCTGGTACCTGGTCCCTGTTACCTGATACGGTTTACATTTCTAGGCGGATGCAAGAGTTGCTTCGGCCGTGATATGTAATACGCGCGATCGAAGTATCACACGCAGCTTGCACAGCTGAGTTTTATCAAAAAACCATTTTTGGTCAATCTCACAGCTGAAGTGTATTTTTCGTTTTTTATAATATACGTGTATGTGTACCATCTTTGTTTTGTTTTGTTTTATTTTTTCCCCTGGGATATTCTTCGACTCCAAAGTAGCTGGAGCCTGTCCTGTGACCACGGACTTGATATTATGCGAGTTAGTGTGAGAACAACAAGAATAGTACCTGGTATGGCACCTTTGTTTTCGGAGTTACAAGGACCGTTTAGGTAATGGTATGAAAGATCAAACAATGCTTGTATTGCCTGCAAGTGCGGTAGACCAGTACCGCATGTCGTCACCAGGAACGTTGAACGTTGCTTTCGTGTGTCATACTGGTACCAGGTGGGTATACAGTACACACCGCTCGATGAAAAATCGACGAGCAGTGGGATTGCTGAACCCTATGCGCCATGAAAAAATTGAAGGCAAGAACCGGGGGGAAAAGGGACGACACCTGTGACCACGGCTTGTCCAGAAGCTGGAAAGTAGATGTGTGCGAAAAAAAAAGAGACAGTATCAGGACAGTATTAGGACAGGACAGGACACTTTACGCAAAACAGATAGTAAGGATAGCAGGCTGACATGTACGGGAGCCGCTGTGGTGAAGTTATTGTAGAACGCACAATGTCTCAAATAGGAAACTCGATGAATAGATTCTTGTACAACGTTTGTTTCTGTTGTTGCTGTGGTTGTCACATTTACTCATGACCATTTCCTGCCCGTGGCCACAAGTAACTCGAGTAGTAAAGCTGGAGTTGTTGTCCTCACATTAACTCGCGTGATCAAGTCCGTGGTCACAGGACAGGCTCGGAAGAAGGCGTCGAAAAAACTCATACAAAAGCGCACGTGTGCATACGAGTATACATCCCTGGTATAAGATAGATGCTGGTCCGGGTACGTTGTAAATGTAACGATTCCTGACGTTTTTGTTTTGTGTTCGTTGAAAATGAGCTCAAGAGTTGCATCAGGGGGGCGTATTTGACCATGACTAGGGTAGATGAGTCTTTTTCGGTGGCCTCTTCTTGCAGTGAGGAATGGTTAGCTTAGCCGTGCAAAACAAATCATGGCGAGTCACTCTGGCGAGCGGTGAAAACCCAGAAGTGCCAAGAGCAAAAAGGTTGTATACCGCAATATACCGCGAAAAGGGTATGCCGCGAAAAGGGTATACCGCGAAAAGGGTATACCGCCAAAGGGGTATACCGCTCCCCACCGTAGCCATGGGCGCATACAAGGATGAAAACATGTGCAATGCGAAGCAAAGGTGTCACGAGACATCACTTGTGACCTTTGTAAAAGGGTAGATAAACGAACGGACTTCGGACCTAAGAAGATACCCGTGCTCGTCGCGCGTGCTGGCGGCGGTAGTAGCTCTTCGTTATTTGTTCGTTCCTTTTTATTTCTCTTTGCACTGCTCCATCTTCTTTGCTTTCTTGTTATTTTCCCACTGCTCGTTTTGATGTTTTTCGTGTTCGTTGTTCTGTGCTTCTTGCTCTTTGCCTTTTGCTCTTTACGCGTTGGTCTACATGTTGCTCTTGTTTTTCGCTCTCTTGCGCCCTCTGTTGTTCATGTTTTTCTGCTGCGGCTGTCTCTCTGCCGCGACTATTTCGACTGCAATGCGCCTGAGCAGAAAGGAGTGACTGGTTGAGGCGTCAAGGTACTGCTTTAAGCCTCTTTTCGTCTGTCGAAGCTTCTCGAAGACCATGTCCGGAAAGTAAGTCGCGCAGTTATAGTAGGATAATAGCACGTTTTCGAGTTTGCTGTCGGCATCATGAGAAAATTAATACAAATAGGACCAGATCGTTCGGCTTGTCAGGAAAACCATTTCGGAACTGGTACGGAGTCGTTTGTGCAGGGGTACAGTAAAGTATCAGACCACACCTGGTACCAGGTAGTAGAGATAAGACCACCTGGGTCAGCTGTCACGTTTTTTTTTTTTTTTTTTTTCTCTGGCGGATGAGGAAAAATAAAGCTTTAGCTCACCACACTTCCACGTATTTTCATACGCGTCGTGTGTCGATTTAACTCAACTGCTTTCGCAGCCCAATGCTAGCTGGCGCACCCTTCGGGTCCCATTGTAGGTATAGCGTAAGCTGTCCCTATCAGTGGTCTTCGTTACAACCCCGGCAGCGCAGGGTGGTCTTCGAGCGGATACGCCACTCTGTATCTACGGCTCTCGGAGGCCATGTCTGTAACTAGGTCGTGCACAGAGGGTGAGACCTTCTGATGTTTCTGTTTGTTTAATGTCCACGAAAATTATATTATTCTCAAAGCAATTATCTCTAGTTCTGTACTTGGTAGGGCTGGGCCCTGGTCCAATATGTACTGCCAGGGGTACTGTTCTGGCTGACGGAGAGGCCAGGGTGCTAGTACTTTAACTAATTACGTACGTCCTACAAAAGCTCCTCATTAAACAGCGAAAACCCGTCAATATTCACGGCGTAAGAGCAGAGAGGGCACGCGGAACAGCTAGAGAGGGGAGAACTCAAGAACCTATTGATATAACATTAACTCGGTAACGCGGGATTTTTTTGTTCTTGTTTTCGGCGGAGAATTGAGTAAACATCTTGTTTCGAACAATGTTGAATACTTCGAAGTATAAATTAGTGTGTACATGGTTATTTACGTCTCTTGCGGCCGCGATTTTGGGAATTGTACAAGCGATTCGGTTTGACACACGTCAAACATGTTTTTGAACCCATGACCCCCACCTTTTCGGTATCTAGCAGTGATAAGTTATTGTTTTTTTTCAACCATTTCCTCCCGGTGACGTCACTATGACGTCAGTACGGGGCACTTAAACCGGTACAGTATTTCCTAGTACCTGGTACGACGTATCTAGTAGGGGTTAGGGGTTAGGGCTACGGTTAGGGTTGGGGTTAGTTACATGCTTTTGAAAGTCCCAATAATGTAAGCGACTCGTATCTGGGCTGCGTGCTGCAATATGCCTTATTTTCCGCACACCCCTGTCCACCATACGCTTCGCTCGCTTCTGCTCTTCTTACATTTTTGTCGAAAATCAGTCTACCACCAAATTGCATTTGAAGCATGGTCCTTAGAGGGTGTAATTTTTAGCTCAAGTGAAGCCAATACGCGTAAAAACGTGCCCCCGGCAGAGAGCCTCCAGCGTGACCTTCCGGGGGTTCCTCCGGCGAGCCCCCCTCACTAGCCGGGGGGGGGGGGCAGGGGTCGCGGGTTCGCCGCGACCAGCAGTGCACTGGTCGGGTTCAGTGTACTGGCATATGACGCAGCCAGTACATACTGTAGCGACTAGAGCTACTAGGGCCCAGAACTAGTACTTGGACTAAACGAAGTATGCCCTATTTTTATGATACTGTGAAAAAAAAAAAACTCTAGCGGTGAGATCGAAGATTTCAATTGTCGAAACTCATCTTTGCAAGCTGTGTGATACTCTTTTACTTCGAAGTATATTATTACAGCATGATAATTGCAGTATTGCAGCAGTATGTGTTGGTACGAAGTATGCCTACGATAATGCAGCATGATATATTGCAGTACGCAGCAGCAGTACGTATGCTGGGGGGACTTTTATTTCGGAAGGTCGAAAGGTAAACATTCGTCGGTCCTTAAATATGGTGTTGTTGTTGATATTACGTACCAGGTAGTAGCTACTGGAATATGCAAAACAAGCGCTTTAATCAAGTACTGCGAAATACCAGAGTATGCAACACAACATAGCACCACGCGGGCGGTGCAGGGCATGGGAGACGGGCCCTCACGACGTGCTCCCGATTAAGATGGGCATGGATGGGGTGGGCACTAAGCCATCCCGTGCGATATGTGGCAAAACCCGATGCGATATGTGGAAAAACCGGATGCGATAGCGTTCGATATACTGATGACACACGGTATGATGGCAATACGATGTGATAATTTAGACATCGTAATGTGCCGACCAGGTACGACATGATATTATACGCAGGGTGTTGGACGACGGACCCCCATGTCGAGCTGCCGGTTCAGACGAGCACGGATGGGGTACAATATGATAATATACGATATGATGATAGTGGTAGGATTATTGCTATGATCACGTGCGATGTATGATCAATTCGCGATATGAAGATAGTGGTAAGATTATTACTATGATCACGTGCGATGTATGATAAATTCGCGATATGATGATAGTGGTAAGATTATTACTATGGTCACGTGCGATGTATGATATATTCGCGATATGGTCCAATTCAATGTGATAACAATATACGAAGTATGATAATATGCCATGTAGTAAGATAATTTGCATGTTATATCAGGTATATACGACATGACAACAGGGTATGGACGACGGACCATCATGTGTGGAGCTGCCGAGCACGGATGGGGTACGATACGGCAATATACGATATGACTACCATGGTATGATAAAATACGATATAAAATGTAATTTGACGGCATCCGATACGATAACTAAAGTATGACATTATACGATATGTCAACATATGATATGATATTATATGATATGATAACAGGGTATGGACGACGGACCCTCATGTGGAGCTGCCGGTCAAGATGGGCACGGACGGAGTGAGCGCTAAGCCGCCGACGACGGTGTTCAAGGTTTTCCAGGAGAGGGTGGAGCAGCATGGCGAGGAGCCAGCCCTCATGTTCAAGGATCCTTCAGGGGTAAGTGGTACCTGGTACTTCGTATGATATTATTGCGTTTTTATTGCGGGTAATCCGAAAATAATCAACACTCAGTTATAGGGCCGCTCCTAGCAAACGAAACTGTCAGGAAACTGCGACATAAAAACGTGATATTTTCGATAAAGAAAGCAATGATGCCAGGATTCCTGACAAAAAAAAAACATCTGTTTTTTGTTTTGAAAACGTGACATTTCAGAATTTCAAAATGGCAGGAGTCGTGACATTTTGATCAGGATTTGTGAGTTTTTTTCGTTCGTTACAAGCTGCCCTTAGGCCACGAGACGTCCTCGGATGATATTACACTTTTTTCATCTATAACATATGTATTTCAAGGGGATACACCGGTAGCAGGATAAATTGTAAAAGAAAAAACAGAAGAGGGGCAAGAAAGCACCCGCCCTTGTTTAGTAGTGTTTTGGCTCAAGTTTAGTTGTTGGCTAGTCTTGCCAGGTATAGCCTCAGTCGAACGCAGTCGCGGCGTAGGAGAGCTCGGCTTGAAGATAGCGATATTTTACTTTTTTTGTGTGCAATTTCATCCTGTTAACAGTAGATGTCCGTAAAAATTGTATATGATACATGTTACTTGGTTTCCCTCAAGGATGGGGTTGGCTTGTTGTCCCCCGGAGGCGTCGTAAGTCGAAAACGGGAAACACAGGCGTTCCAATTATATGCACAGGTTTGAGCTAGACTACTTTTTTGCTGCTGCTGCGTGCCCCACATATCTGATACGAGGTCCGATCGAGGTCCGACGGTGTGTGTTCGACTGTTGCTTCAGGCGTGTTGGTATTGTCTAGGTTCGTTCTCCCGCTGATATGCGCCAGCCACACATACACCGTCGCTATTGGCGTAAAGGCGAGGGCTTGGAGCGCGGCTGTCGTTGTACCGCTGTTACTGTGCTGCTGCTGTACTGCTGTGTACTGCTTTCGTGGCTGATATTGATAGGCTAAGCGGCCGCGTTTGGAAAAAAAAAAAGTCAACCGCTCTTCTTGGTCGTTTCGTGTGCCAATGACAGCACCCACCCCACCTACATATATACAGAAGGGCGGGTACGCACAGAAGCACCGTCCGTGGCTGTTACTTAGGAGTGTTGCTGTTGCGTCGTAGCAGATAGCAGGGAAGGTAAAGCAATTGAACTGATGATGTTGTTCGGCGGGCTGGAAAGCGGAGCGAATACAAACGTCCGTGCGCAGAACAAGGCTGGACGTCTTCGTCCTCTTGGCCCTGGCATTAGCAGGGGGGTCAGCGACCTGTATCCTTCACGATGGTATACACCCCGTAACACGCGCGATCGATTTATCACACGCAGCTTGCAAAGCTGAGTTTTGATCAAAAATCCTTTTTGGTCGATCTCACACACAGCTCAAGTGTATATATGTGTGTATATTTTTAACATGCGAGAGGGGAGCGGGCTACGTACAAAACAAATGTGGGGTTTTCCATGCACCTACTCGGCTTGAGCAGAGAGGGGGAACGCAACCCCTTTCAAGAAAGAGCCACCTCAGCGATTTTGGAACGCTCAGAGCACCGCCACGAAGCTCGGCCGGGATCGAGCCATGCGTCGGCATGTACCGATGGGCGCCTGGCTTGCCCCGCAGCCGAAGGTGCGAGAAAAAAAAAAACCTCGGCCCAGCAAGTCAGACGAAAAAAATTGATTTCTTTCATGAGACGTATTCCCAACAGGTGATAATGGACCATGTTTCATTGGAGTTTGGCTTTTTTTGCCGCACGGGGTTGGTTTCCCGTGGCGGGGTGGAGTCTGAGAGAAAAGTCGTATCTTACAGTACGTCAAACAAGCTGAGAAGGGGAGCAAACATGCTTTTTACAGCAGTACACCACCCTTCTTTTAGATTCCAGGTTTTCCAAACTCGGAATAAAACGTTGTCCATTAACACGCCGTTTTTGCTGCCCCTCTCACCGTGCTTGTAAGATACCACCCTTCTCTTAAGATTCCATCCCAACACAGGAAACCACCCTTGGTGAAAAAAACATAATTCGAATGAAACTTTGTCCATTATCACCCGCGGGCCCTCTTAGATACAAGCCCCCTGGACCGGTACGCCTTCCGTACAATACAAAAGCAATGTCACCTGGGGGTCGTTCCGAACAAGTCACCAAGTACATCTGTCACCCGGCACCTCCGGTGGCGACAAAAGCACATCTCGAGCAGACTGATAGTTCTACATCGTATGTTCAACGACGTGATATGCGATCAGGTTGCCAGAGGTACCTGGTACCCCAGTGCCGGTGATACACATTATTGCAATTGCATTAGTGTGTTTTTTCAACCATTTTAGCCCAGTGATGTCTTTAGGGGGCAGTTCGACCGGTAGTTCGTATGGGCCAGGGTAAGGGTTAGGGTAAGGGTTAGCGTTAGGACACCCCCCAGTGCGCTCGTACATATTATATGATACGAGTAGTTTTTTTTTTTCATGGTCACATTTTAGTTGCGAGCTCAACTCGTACCTGGTATTAGAGTCTACTCTCCGCGACCTTCTGGACAGGCCAAGCCGTGGTCATAGGTGTCATCCCTTCTTGCCCCCGGCCCGCGCCGTAATCCTTAGCGCGCATAGGGTCCATCAGCATCCCCACATTTCAGCTTTGTGTGCTCGTCGATTTTCATGGAATTATGCCAGCTCATGCTCTCGCGCTTTCCGCTGGTCATTTTCTTACTCACGAGACATTCCCTACGAGCATGGGTATGCACTATTAATACATCAGGACGTCAATACCTGGTACATCAATAGGGAGGATTCGAGCCTGCGTCATTGATTCAGCAGGGACGAGTATGGTAAATACGAATTGCACGTGGGTTTGCACCACAGTCTTACGGTCGTTCGCTGTTCGCGGCGTTGGGATCTCGCCGGTAATCGGCTGGAGTGTCTGTGCGAGGTTTACCATGTCGGGAAAAAGAAGAAATAGGAAACAGTTTTCGGCGTATATCCCTCCTTGCACACTCTTATCATGCACATAAACTCTACGTGTAGTCAGTCTCACCACAAAATGAAAAGCTCTTAATAGCACCGGTATATAGTACAGACTGGTTCAAGTTGAAATCCGAAATTCTCTCCTCCACGAATGCCGCTCGTAACATGTAGTCACAGGGTGGATATTTGGTACTCTACTGACCCCTATGACCACTGTAAGTGGAAGAGGGTCACATGGTGACATGTCAAGTTTTTTGTTTAAAACAGCCTCGGGCTGTCTCTAGGAGCGAAACTCGCATCGACCAATGACAGGCCTTCAATTTTTCCAATAATATTCCGGCTTTGTCCAAGTGGCGGCGAAGAAAAAAAATGCGCCGTATGTTGCACGAACCGGTTGAAGGTACTCCAAGGCATGGCTGTAGATTTTTCGCGCAAAAATTTAATAGCTGACCCGCGTATGTTGAATATTTAAGCAGAATATAGGGGAAAAACTGGATCTTATACTATTAATAACACCAAGTCCTTTAAAAAAAATAACGTACCTTCCTCATGTTTACGTGCAAACATCCAGATATCCACGCCGTTTTTTGAGTGATAATATGACCTTCAAATTTTGCACACGTGTTTTCATGCCCACCCCGAGGCATGACCTCCGTTTTTCTTTTTTTTTTTCGCCGAAAAAGTTGGTTAAAGGTGGTCGACATTTTCCACAAACTCGTAACTGACGAAATATCAGGCAAAAAAAAGGAAAAAAAACGACAGAGGTGAGGTCTTCGCAACGACCGGCACATGGAAGACGTGTGCAAAATTTCACGGTCTGAGTCCAAAAAACGGCGTGGACATTCGCGGGGGAATAAATTTCAGGCTTTTAGCTTGCTTAAACCAGCCTGCAGGGTGTTCCTCTGTACGGTGTTTAAACCCACCAATCGTACCAGATGACAGGATAGGATAGGATAGCTTCGGGTGGTTGGTCGGATGTATATTGAGGGTGGGGTAGCACCGAGAGGAGCGGGCACTCCAGTTCGAGGACGTTTCAGGGGTTTGTGGAGGAGAGCAACTGTTTCCAGTCCATGGACTGACAGCGCCTTCTAACCGCAGTCCGTACGCTCTTACACTCACCCTGACCCAGACCCTAGGTCCATCCCTATACGTGTAGACTATAGTTGTGCACCTGGTACCTGATAGGTGGGAGCAGAGTGCCAAATGGGATCGTCCGGTTCGGGCGGGATGAGGGTAGAGGTGTTCATCAATTAAAATGCAGAGGGCGGTCTATTGAGAGCCCCGTTTCACAACCATTTCAACCCTACTACTGTAAAAAAAAAAAAAAAAACTTCTTAATATGGGGTGTGGACTGTACTGAAGTTTCGCCGTCCATATATTGTACTGTGTAAGTAGTGGCCGTTGGGTAGCACCGGCAGGAGCGAGCCCCTAAGTTCAATGAGGCTGGTAACGTAGTAAATTGCTTATTGTTGTCGCGGCACGAGAAAACGCAAGTTTTTGCGCGCACGGAAGAAGTGTGGCCTTGCCAATGTGATCAACGCCTTCGCCACTGGAACCCCGTTTTTTTCGGAAAAATCACTTGGAATTGATATAGGAAGGGGTTTTGGGGCTCTAAAGGGGTTATAGCTAACGCGAGTTGATTGTGCATAACAATTGGATAGCTATGGGACACACCTTGCCTAGTTCGCGCTGCTGACCTTGGAGCGAAGCACATAGTCAAACAGCGTCGGCGCTACAGGTTCAAAGTGCGATAGTAGCCCTTTTTTTTTCTTTTGTTTTTCGCTCCTCCCATGGTCTGTCGACGTTTCTTTCGCCGGGGGTGATAACGGTTCTGTTCCTCCCTGCTCCCTAACGTTTTCTCGCTTTTACGTTTTTAGGATTGCTGCCACTGACCGGCGTTGTACTAAGTTTTGCTGGCGTTTTTCGCTGGGGGTGGGTGGGTTGGTGTTTTTCAAGGTTGGGCGTGAAATGAACCGTTCCTCCCCCCTCCCTCTTCGGGACCATTCCATATTTGAACTGCCGCCGCTGACCGGGGTTGCTAATCGTTTCGTCGGCGTTTTTTTTGCCGGGGGTGGGTTCATGGGTGTTTTGTTTTGTGCAGGAAGATGCGTCGTGGAAAACACTGACCTGGGCACAGTACTACATGGAGTGCCTCAGGTAAGCGCTCTATCTGGTATCTGTTACGGAGATCCATTGTTAACAGGGCGAAATTTCGCGCAAAAAAGGAAAGCATCGCCACCGATCAGGCGAACTCTTCTACCCTACGACTTTGTTCGATTGAGGCTCTGTGTACCTCGTAGGACCAGCTAACAAAACTGGAGTCAAACGCTGTTAGACAAAGGCGCGCGCTTTTTTGCCCACTTTTTTGTTTTTTATTTTATTAATCCTGATCACAGTAGATCTCCGTAAATACGAATAGTAATACAAACCGTTGGCCTGAGTGAGGGATTCCTTTGTTGTCTCCTTCGTTTGGTTGTACGGTTGTTGGTTAGTCTCTCTGTTTGATTTTTTCCGTTTGTTTGTCTATTATATCTATATTTGTCTCTGTCTCTGTCTCTGTTTGTCCGTTCATTGGTTCGTTTTATCTGTATATTTGTTTATGAGTATGTCTGTTTGTTCCTCTGTCTCCCTCGTGTTTGAGGGTCAGTCTCTCTTTGTCTGCTCGTTAACTTTATACCGTGTAATTCGTCACTCATTGATTGGTCGAGGCTGATTGGCCAATGCTATTATGTGACGATTGCGAACAGGTTCGACAAAAACCTTATGAGCCTTATGAGCCATATGTGGATGGGTTCCTCACCCCACCGCTGCATGGCCATTGTTGTTTTCAATTCCACGGCGACCGTGTTTTACCGCAACTATGCTCGTTGTGCTACAAAACCAGCCCATTTATCAGGGGAGCACTAGAAAAATGTACGGTTATGTTACAGTATCCACCTTTTTTTTTTGCTTGAGGAGCCAGACAGATGAGAGGGGGTTACTAAAACCAAAGTTGAAAAGTTGGAAAAAAAAACGTAATCTTTCGTGATTCGCACATAAATTTCAACTTGCAACGCCACGTTTCTAGGAGTATGCCTCCGTTTTATCGTTTTATCGTTTTATCGTTTTATCGTTTATGGGCTCCCCTGTGGTAATGGCAAGCTCTTTGTCGGCATGGTGGATGGACATACGTGGACTTGAGTACATATTTTATTTTTCGTGTCGTTTCTGGGCAGGTTCGGCAAGAGCCTTATGTCACTCGGTTTCGCACCCCACCGCTGCATCAACATCATCGGTTTTAATTCGGCGGAGTGGTTTATCGCCAACATGGGGGTCATGGCGGCGGGAGGTATCGCTGCTGGCATTTACACGTCCAACCTTCCTGAGGTGTGTCAGTCGTGTACCAGCAGCGGTAGAAGTAGATTTGAGGTATCAGTAGCTTGCAGTGTATCAGCAGCTTTCGGGCTCAGTAGCTTACCAGCAGTAGTCTCACGGCGTGTGGTAGTGTGATGGTAGCATGCACTACCAGCAGCATGCAGTACCAGTAGCTTTCCGTCTCGGTAGCTTATAGCAAGTTCCGTAGTTTGCAGCATAGTAGTACCCGTAGCTGTCGAGCTCAGCAGTGGACAGCGGCGAGCTCAGTAGTTGACAGCGGTAGCTTGCAGTACAGTAGTACCAGTAGTTTTCCAGCTCAGTAGCTGACAGCATTATCAGTAGCTTTCTGCGTCAGTAGCTGCAATCTGTATCAATAGCAACAACACTGTTTTTTCACTCTGCGTGGTGACTTCCTGCGAAGATGGGGTTGATTGGGTGGCTGGAGCTATCGCCGCCTGCTCCCATACTTTCAACCTCCTCGAATTGTGTTGTTAGCACCATTGGCTTTCAGATTTATTTTCGCTCATCCCTTTTATTTTCGTTACACCTTTTCTTTTTCCTTCTCCCTCCCTAGACGTAGCTCAGATCCTTGGTCACTCAGCAGACTTTTCTCACCCCTCTCCCCACTACGGTGCGCGCGTTCATTGTTCCCCTGAGAATCAGAATCAGCGCCTTGTTTCCATTAGCGTGCAGCATTAATATTTAAAATGTGGGTCGCAGGAACGCGTTGTACCGTTGCAAAGTCATATCGTCTCGTGAAGATTTGTATGAACGGTAGCCTTTCCGAGGTGTTGGGTATCGTATCTTGTTGAATATAGTGGGATAGTAAAAATGGCGTAAAAATGCCGGGTAGCTTGTAGGACCAGTATCTTGCAGGCCCGGTATCTACAGTAAGCGTGGCAGTACGTCGCGGTTCGAGTGTTGCTGGTGTTGGTTCGTTGCTGACGATGTTGGTAGATTGTGTACGCGGATGTGCCAGTACACGACTTATTGGTGATGCTATTTTGTTGATGTTGGATGTTAGCCTGTTCAGGCGTGCGGGCGCGTGGCGTGTTTGATTATGCTTGCTGGTGATTGCGTGTGCAGGCATGGCAGTATACGCCGTGTTGATGATGCTTGCTGTTGATGTTTGTGTGATGGTGTGCCCAGCCGTGCGAGTGCATCACGTGCGGGCGTTGTTTGTTGGATTCGCTGTTTTGCGATTTTTTTGTTTTGGGTCATCTAATTTATTGGCGCTGCATATTACGTTGTCGGTGTTGTTGGTTGTGCTGTTTTATGATATTTTGTGAAATTCGTTTCAGATACGCCAGCTGTGAGTTTGATCAATTTAAGGGTCAATGTTCGTATTTGTGTTTGCTCGTGTTTGTTGTGACGCTGTTGATGATGTTTGTGGGTCCTGATTGTCGGTGACGCTGTTTGCTGATGGTGTATTGCAGGCGTGCCAGTACATCACGAACCACTCGGAAGCGGAGGTGGTGGTCGTGGAGAACGCGGCGCAGCTCGCCAAGTTCACCCAGGTTAGTGTCTCCTCACCCCCTACAAGTTTTAGATTGCATTCGTGACTCGCGTCGTAGGTGCAACTTCCGACCATTGTTACCCCGTTTTCGATGCCACTGCGACGGTGCAGCTGTGTAGACAACATGGCAGGATCGGTATCAACTTCAACAACTTAACTTGAACTGGCTCATGCAGCTGTTGCCGCAACTGCACGAGTGACTCATGTCGCGAATGTAACCTCCACCCCCCCGTTTGATGCCACTGCGTCGACGGTGTACCGGTACACTGCTTTGCAGACACGTGGTTGAACACGGGTCAACTTGGAACAAGTTGGCTTGACCTACCCCATGCAACTGTGACTGCATCTGCAAGCGTGACTCATGTTGTCAATCAGGAATAACCCGTTTTGATGCCGCTGCAACGGTTTATCTGTACTTATGTGCAGACACTTGGTTGGACCCGTGTTAAGTTCAACTTCAACAAGGTGATTTGTGTCACTGCGACTGCTGTCACGAGTTACGTCGTGTGTGCAAGCTCCAACTATACCCCATTTTGACGCCACTGGAACTGTGACTGCTGTAAATTGTGGAGATAAAGCCCGTGTCAACTTCAACAAGTGGACTTGAACTACCCCGCGCAACTGCCACTACACCTGCAAGCGTGACTCATGTTAATCATGACTAACCTCTTTTTTCATAAAATTGTTTCGAGTGCGTCAGCTATGAGTTCGATAGTTAGATCAAGTTGTGTGTCGATACTCATCTTTGCAAGCTGCGTGGTACTCCGGTCGCGCGTTATTACAGATGTATTACTCCTTGAAGAATATATGACTCCCTAGAAGCTGCGAGGGTGAACAGGATATTTTACCAAAGGCAATTTGGGTCCATAATCATTGTGCGAACTTTGTTAATACATTTCCCCACCCAATACTGGATCATTTGAACGATGCCAACATCGAAAGCTCCGTTTTCTATACTGCATACCATATGTTTGTGTAAAAAGTTGGAGAAGGCTGCACGAAACTAGCCCGGTTTTCTATACTGCATACCAGATGTTTGTATGAAGTGGGAAAAGAGGTTGGTTCCGTTGTGATGCCGCTACAACGGTGGTATTGTGCAGACACATGGTTAATGCCGTGTCCACTTTGACAGCTTCAAGTTGAACTACCTCAAGTAGCAGTTATTGCAAGTGCAGTCGTGACTCGCGTCGTGTTAGACGATGCTTGCCAGCTTCATCTACCCCTTTTTGATGCCACTGCCTGCAACGGTGTAGTCTATAATATATTGAGCTTTCTTCATCCTTCTCCTTCACTTTTAGCCTATCAATGCATCACATACTGACTGCATTCGCCTTATACTCGCTTGCATCAGTCTCACCCACCTCGATGGCTTGCCATATCGTGCTTCGACTCGAGACGGCTCCAAGCGACACCCAGCGAGCTTTTGGCATAAAAGGGCAACCGCGACAAACCCCGGGAGCTCTGCTCTCAAAATTTACAATTTACGCTTCCAACCTTACAACTGCTTGCTGGCAGTACTCAGTTCTACACGACCTTCATATTTTTCTCAACTTCATCCTGGAATCATTTCTACGTAGTACCCAACGACGACCTTTGAACCTCCTACAACAGCCCGTGTACCCAGATAGATCCATGTATGTCTTAATCCAAGAACTATCTACGACGACGAGCGACCATCAGCCCCAATACCAGGTACTCGTATGCACATGTCTTGACCTTTTCCTTGGATCTACAGCAGTAGTCCACCCTGAATTATCAACTTGCGTTGTAAGCTTTTGGGTCCTCTTTTGTCAATTTTTCGACGTACTTTCAAGACTTGTTATCACAACTCGTAGCTGTACTTTGTGCACACGCGTCGGTAAGCCCCGTGTGAACTTTAACAACTCGACTTGAGCTGCGACCCGATGCAACTGCGGTGCAACTGCTGTCGTGACTCATGCGGTAAATAATAACCTTCACTATTGATACCCCCTTTTGATGCTACTGCAACTGCGGTGACTGCCGTTGGACCTTTTCGTGAAAACTCAGTAACCGTCTCAACTCCAAGTTGAACTTGACGATGGCAACTACAAGTTGAAACTTGACAACTTCACGTTGAATTTTTCAAATTGAACTATGTGTAACTAGCCAGCTTCAACTTGAAGTTGAAATTGACGGTTGTCTTTTAAGTTGGAATTCATTTTTCCCAACTTGAAGTTGAGTCTTTCCGTTTCTAGTTGAAGTCGAGTCACCGTTTCAAGTCGAATGTATGCCCTGATTATGCCTGTGATTACCCCCGAATGCGATAGTTCTTTAGATCATTCCTTTCTTGGATTTTTATCGCTTCCCGGTGCGATAATTCCGATGTGTGCGATAACCCCGATAGGGGTGCGATATTATAATTAAATCATTTCGGTCTCGTTTTTTTCGGCACCCCTGTGCCATGACTCGGATGGGTGCGATAACCCCGATGGGTGCCATCACACGCTAACGTGACATACTCAACTTGAAGTATATCTTGGCAGTTGCTAAAACTAATGTCACCACTGCAACTTCAACCAATGTGACCACTGCTGTGTACCTATTCCAGTTGGCCGCCACTCTGAAGGCGGTGAAGGCGATCGTGATGTACCGAGGCAAAGTGCCGGAGGGGACGGACTGTGGATTCCCCGTATACACGTGGGATGACTTCATGGAGGTCAGATCTTACTTCTTGCGCAGTACTTGTTACTACTTCGAAGTATGTATTTGGATGTGGTTTGTACATGGCGCCAGGTATTGTGGTTGTGGTGTTGTTGATGGTATTCATAGTGGTGGTAGGGGTAGTGGTGCTTGCGGTGGTGGTGTTGGTTGTGGTTGTGGTTGTGGTTGTGGTTGTGGTGGTGTTGTTGATGTTATTCATATTGGTGGTGGTGATGATGGCCATGGTAGTGGTGGTGTTGGTATTGTGCGTTGCTGGTGTTAGTAGTGTTGGTATTGCTGGGGTTGTTGATGATAGTGGTGTTGTTGGTATTGTGTATTGGTGTTGGAGGTGTTGGTATGGTTGGTGTTGGTGGTGGTGGTGGTGGTGGTGGTGGTGGTGGTGGTGGTGGTGGTGGTGGTGGTGGTGGTGGTGGTGGTGGTGGTGGTGGTGGTGGCGGTGCTGGTGGTGGTGCTGTTGATGCTGTTGGTGTTAGTGCTATTCCATAAAACCGCCACCTAAAAGCGCATAGACGCTGCTAACAGCTGCTGTTGGCAACTCTCCTCTTCACCCGCCGCCACATTCTACACTTACTTGCCCCTTTTACCTTTTAACACGACTCGTAATGTTATCATGCCCAATCGCAACTTGTTTATGCTCGGTTGCAAAGCTTGAAAGCGATACCCTGGCCACTGCCATCTACAGTAGGAGCGTATGAGGGCTGCTGCTCCTGCTGATTTGCTGCACCCACCCAACAACGTCCATGTCCAGCTTCCACATGGATAGCTCAATAAGCCTCCCAGGAATAAGAAATTCAACTCGGAAACGAAAACGGAAGCGTATGCAACAATGTAGAAACAACAAAAAGGTACCTGCTGCCTTTTCGTGCCCCAAACCCCCGCCCTACACTAATTCCAAGAAGATAGGCGTTAAAATCGATTGTACGACTTGATAGGTTGTTTTTCTAGCTTGGGAACGATACGCCGAACACTGCGATGGGATGACAGGGTCGGTATGGTACGGTACGGATGATTGCTATGACAAGGTACGGGTTATGCTACTGCTCTGATAAGATATGGATGCTATTAAATATTACGAGATGCAGATGGTATGATACGATACGAATGGTACAAATAAGGTACGGATGTAAGATGTGGATACTACGATACAATATCGATTCCATGACGAGATATGGATGCTATAACGAGATATGGATGCTATAACGAGATATGGATGCTATAACGAGATATGGATGCTATGACAAAATGCGGATGCTACTGGTACGACAAGATGCGAGTGATATAGTGCCGAAACTGCAATAAGATGCGGTTACTATAATACGATTGGCCGCTATGATAGATATGGATGCTATGACAAGATACGGATGTTATGGCAAGATACGGATGGTATGATGAATATTGGGGGATATACTAAGCGGAAATCTAAGAAGATATGGATGCTACGATATGATGTGGATGTGATGAAAAAACACGGAGATACGATATCGTACATGATGCGCATGACCTACCAATGGTATTATAAGATACTGATGCTATGGCAAGACACGGATTGTATGTCAAGATGCCGGAGATTCGTAACAAGACATGCACGATAACGTATTCTCGCCGCTTCCACCTGTCCGGTCACATCGTTTTAATTGCTTCGCAGCTCGGAAACGATATCCCAGCCGTTGCCATCGAGGAGCGCGTCGAGGCGCAGAAGCCGGGCCATGCATGCTCTCTCATTTATACCAGCGGCACCACGGGAGCCCCGAAGGCGGTCATGATCAGCCATGACAACATCACCTGGACTTCCGATGTGAGTACATACGTACCTAAAGCTAGTGGCCGCGGGTACGGTAGGCGGGTGGGTCCCTTTTGTTTTCTTTGCTTGCAGTGGCTGGGGATCGCTCGCGCGTGAGCCCCCTACTCGTTTTCCGTGTTGAATCTTTGGTGCTGTTTTCATTTTGCGGTAGGAATTCGCAATGGAATGGCGAGCTATGTTGCGCCAAGCAGATGGCCTTGAGTATTTTCGTCGGCGAGGTACAGAATCGCTCGTGCGGGTATGATATGGTAGCTCTTAAATGTAGTATTAATAGTAGTGAAAAAGCCGAATATGATGGGACAACGTAGTGGAGAAAATATGAAAGGATTTAGGGGGAGACCAGGAATAGGCACTCGTACTGTCCATAGAGAACTTTGGCGGGTTTTTCGGGTAGGATTTAGGGGGAGACCAGGAATAGGCACTCGTACTGTCTATAGAGAACTTTGGCGGGTACAAAACAGAAGTAACAGAAGTCACAGAAGAAAGGGAAAGGCTCGTAGCGCTAAGAAATGAGGTGAAAGAGGAGAAGCGCTTGAAAGATATACGGGGGGTTGAGGGAAGATATTGGAATGAAAACGTATCTGCACGGCGAAATGGACTACGCAAAAATGCTGAAACTGCGATTTCGTGTAGGGGACCTGGGCCTACCAGAAAGGAGAGAGATATACCAGTAGTCGGGAGCAGGAGGACGTGGCTACGCATACGTGCCCGTGTGGCACAACAATAAAGAGTAGGACTCACATGGTAGGATAATGTGAAATATACAAGGAGGAACGGGATGCGTTAGAGGATATGGGGAAATCAGAATTATGTGACATGGAAGAGTTTGTTTGGTAGAGTAAAGGGTAGCGAGAAAACGATCGCTATCCGAGGAGATTGATGGTGGCCGCAGACGGCGAAACAAGACGGGGATAGGATAAACAAACACTTTTTATGTAGTATATGGAAGAAGCGTAATGAGCGCCCAAATGTTGGAGGTGTGTGTCTCTATTAGGAGTAGGAAGGGTGCTCCGTCTCTAAAGGGATGGCATATGCGTGGTCAAATGACTAAGGCAAGCAACAAATGAGTACGCCCCCTTAAATATGATCCATTTTTTTAATTGGGTTTGGGCTTTGGTTTGGGTTATAGTTGGAAATGTGGCTTATATTTTGAACCCAGACTGGTAGGATGCAAGAAATTGGGAAGAAACATGGCAATAACTCGGGAGGAGATTGTTCTACAAGTAGCTCGAAAGCTGTGCGAAACATAAAAGTGTGTTTTATTTATGCTGAGATCGGTGTTGGACACACACAGCACACACCATGCCTGACATACCCGTGATAAGATATTGAGTTTATCCGAAGGCTGTCGTGATTTGTCACAGCATCTGAGCTGTTGATGCGAGAATGTCATATGACGTGGGGGTGGGGGGATTATAATACCCGTGCTTGGTAAGTTATAGTAGAAGTAGTAGTAGCAGTGTAGTACTACAGAGGACCATAGTATGCAAGATCCACCGTATACGCTATAATATAACCTACTCGGTATATATTCCCTTTTTTCTTCAGTATAGAAGACCGACCATATACACGAAAATCTATATATTCCCATTCTTTTGTAACGAAAGTTGGTTCTGATTACTATGTACTCCCGTAATAGTAGCTTGAAGTATGCCCGTATCTAGCAAGCAAAGCAGCGGTAAATGTTGAAACGGGGTGTTGTAGTAATGGCAGTATCAGCAAGGCGGTGGTGTGGTGTGGTGTGCCAGAGCGATGTGACCGCCTTATTGGAAGAAGCCGCCTTGTTCATTCCAGGCTAAGAGCGCAATTCCCCAGTCTTGCCAAGCGACATTGACCGCCTTATATCGGGATACCGCCTTATATAGGGATACCGCACTATTGGGGGACCCCTACTCTTGTAGTAGTAGCAGTAGGTAATAGTAGTAGGTGATAGTAGTAGGTAATAGTAGTAGTAGTAGTATTAATAGTAGTAGTAGAAATAGTAGCATCAATTAAGCAGTGATAGTTGGAACCTTTAGGATCGACAACTCCGATCCCTTAACTCTCTTTGCGATCGGCAACCCATCGGCATCTCTATCTCTGACCAGGTCCTGCTCTCGCAGTACGACTGGGACCACAAGCAGAGGGTCGTCTCCTACCTCCCCCTCAGCCACATCGCCGCGCAGGTATACTACAATCTCTTGGCCCCTCGTTAGTGCGGTGTCTTTTGGTCCCGCTTTAGTGCGGTATCCTTTCGTCCCGCGTTAGTGCGGTATCCTTTCGTCCCGCGTTAGTGCATTACCCTTTCGTCCCGCGTTAGTGCGGTGTCCGTTTTTGCCGCGTTAGTGCGGTATATTTTCGTCCCACGTTAGTGCAGTATCCTTTCGTCCCGCGTTAGTGCATTGCCCTTTCTTCCGGCGGTAGTGCCGTATCCGTTCGTCCCGCGTTAGTGCGGTACCCTTTCGTCCCGCGTTAGTGCGGTATCCTTTCGTCCCGCGTTAGTGCGGTATCCTTTCGTCCCGCGTTAGTGCATTACCCTTTCGTCCCGCGTTAGTGCGGTGTCCGTTTTTGCCGCGTTAGTGCGGTATATTTTCGTCCCACGTTAGTGCAGTATCCTTTCGTCCCGCGTTAGTGCATTGCCCTTTCTTCCGGCGGTAGTGCGGTATCCGTTCGTCCCGCGTTAGTGCGGTACCCTTTCGTCCGGCGTTAGTGCGGTACCCTTTCTTACGGCGTTGGTGCGGTATCCTTTCGTCCCGCGTTAGTGCGGTATCCTTTCTTCCGGCGTTAGTGCGGTATCTTTTCGTCCCGCGTTAGTGCGGTATCCCTTCTTCCCGCGTTTGTGCAGTATTCTTTCTTCCCGCGTTAGTGCGGCACAGGGAAGCGCTGTTTTGCTGGGTCACGTTTTTTTTTCTAAATCTGGGCTCCCGCAACACGCGCCGCAGGCGTGTTTGCGCACTTGCGCTACACGTTTTCTTCGCGCGCAGCAAGAATCACCACAGTAGGTTTTGTTGTTGCTCACATTTCGCCGCAGGCTAAAGTATAATTGGGTCCGTCCTTCTCGCCGTAGGCGAAAAAACAAGTGGGGCTGTTTTTAGCCTTTTTTGTGGAAGCCGCGGGGGCTCTAGGTAGCCCCCCACTCCCCCCCCCCGGGGTGCGCTGTTGCACTGCACGCAACACTCGCCTACGGCTTACTTTATTCCCTGGTGTGGCACCCATTGCTTGCGGAGATCCATTGTTAACAGGATGCAATTACACACTAACACTACGAAGGAAATCATCGCCACCTTTCAGGCGAGCTCTCCTACGCTACGCCTGTGTTCGATTGAGGCTCTGTCTGCCAGCCAACAAAACAAACTTGAGTAAAGCGCTATTCAACAAAGGCGGGTGCTTTTTTGCCCCCTTTTTTGGTTGATACTTCATCCCGCTAACAGTGCATCTACGTAGAAGTTCCGCGTTCGCGCGACAGACACACGTTGATCCCACGGTGATGCGATAGCCTTTAACGGGGGGCTCCAGTTTGGTGCCGTGAAAATTGCTTGTCACGACCTCGTCCCTACAAAACCCTGCAGTCTACCGGGATGCTTCGAGGCTCCACTTTAGAGAGGGCATGATAATTTGGCAAGGCGCCGCACTAATGACGGACGACTAATGTACTGCACGCGGAAAACGCCTAACCGTGGAAAGCCGGCCCTGTTTTGGGTCGTATCGTGTGCACTTTTCCCCTTTTCCCTACCCATCCACCCGCCACCGTGCCCTTTCCCACACCATCCCGCCGCCACCCCCCCCCCCCCGCCCCGCCTCTCCCTCCGTAACCAACCTCCTCTCTTTCATCCCCACCCTCACCGTCCCCCCCATGCCACCCCCCCACCCCCCACCCCTTTCCACCCCCCTTGCGCCTCCCCCGTTCCCTCCTCCCTATCCAAACTCGCCTCCCCCCTCGTTCTCCACCCTCATCCTCCACTCCAACCTCCCCTCGCCACGCCTCGATCTCTTCCACCCCCCCCCACACCCAGCCCGCCTTTCCCCTCCCTATTAAACTCCTCCGTCCCCCCTCCTCCATCCCCGCTACCCCCCCCCCCCCCCCCCCCCCTCGACCCCCTCTCCAACCTTCCCTTACCACGCCCCGCTTCGCCCGTTTATTCTTCCCGACCCAACATCCCCTTCCAGCCCTCCCGCCCCCCGCCCCCCGCCCCCCCCCCCGGCACTGCAACCTCACCTCACCCCACCTGCCCCTCTATACATAGTTAGCGTCGTTTGGCACCGACGCTGTAAACGTTATATGTATATTGGGGTTGGCGGTGGTTGGCAACGACGCTGTAAAACATGCCAATCACTGCGTGAGCTAGACAATCAGGGTACCGTTTTTTAGTTATTTATTTTTTGTTTGGGCGGTCACCAGGATGATTATCGAGTAAAATATCATATTGTGCGGGGTGGAAAACCCTAACTCCGCACAAGGGGAACTATTACATCGCGTAGTTTGAATATGGTAAGACACCGACACGAGGCAATTACATAGTAATACCCATTGCTGTCTGTGGAGTGGCCACACCAGAAAACAAAGTATAACTCATTGGCGCTGTCCTCCATATACAAAAAAGTAGGAACAAGATGTCGCAGCCCGTCTTACGAGCGGTTCTTGGAAGGATGCAGTTCACCCTTCATGCGACTAGCCGAGCACCTGACGGCGCTTAGCGCTTGGTGCAAACAATATCTGCCTGGTTGGTGAAAACCCGACGTGCTCCTTCCCGGCATAGTAGGGATGCGAGGGTCTATAGTCATACGACGACGGCCATGCACAAACTAGGTACTCCCCCCCCCCCCCCCCCCCCCCCCCCCTCCCACGCTCCGCCCCCCCTCCCCCTCCTTATTCAACCCCCCCTTTCACCCGCCCCCATATCTGCTAGCTCCCACCCCCCTTCTCGCCCACCCCAACCTCCCCTGACGACGCCTCCATTCCCCGCCCCCCCCCCACCTCTCCCACGCTACCCTTTCCAGGTGTTGGATATGCACGGCCCCATGTCAATCGGGTGCTGTGTGGCCTTCGCGCAGCCGGATGCTTTGAAGGGATCTTTGGTGAAGACCCTGAGGGATATTCGCCCGACCGTTTTCTTCGGGGTGCCCAGGGTAAGCTAGTACGGCTGCAAGTTGGCTTGTAAGCTATCAATAGGTAGTCGCTTAATGGCTTGTTATTGTCATAATTAACTGCGGTTAGTTGATTGGCTGTTAATAGGTTGTGGTGGCTATTAATGAGTATTGGTAGAGCTGTGAGACGGCAGGATTTCACGACTAAGAAACTAATGGGTAGGTGCCGTTAGCCAACTAAGTGACTTTAGTCGGCACGTCGGCCGGCGAAACCAGCGGATGGTCAGCCGACTCCCACGGTAAGCAAAGCAGGGCTGTAAGTTGGCAGACAAAAGTCACCGACTAGTCATTAGTTGGCTCTGTTAGTTGGTCTTACTATTGGTAGCTGGTTGGGCGCGTATTAACTCAGATAGGATGCTTTGAAGGGGTCTTTGCTCAGCTCGCTGGGGGACATTTGCCCCACGACTTCATTTTTGGAGCTGCTAGGGAAAGGAGGCAAGGGCTGTGAGCTAGGAGACAATATCGTCACCCGACGTCGACATCTGATGATTTGATAATTCATGCTTTTGTTTTTTTGCAGGTGTGGGAGAAGATGTACGAGAAGATGCAAGAGGTCGGCCGCTCCATCAAAGGCGCCAAGAAGTCCATTTCGACCTGGGCCAAGGGCAAGGTATGCCTACCTCGTTTTGATGGACGGCAGTTGTACCCGTATAGTGCCGGTATGGCCCAGTCAGAAACACCGGCACTATACAGGCAGCCGGCACTACTCCTCATGCTGACTCTACCGAGTTGTTTCCGTTATTTTTATATCATTCTGAATACGCCAGCAGTGAGTTTGATACTTTTAGGGTCAATACTCATCCTTGCAAGCTGCGTGATACACCGATCGCTCGTTGCTACAGATGTATTTTTCTTTGAAATTGTATGATTTGAAATGATATGACTCCTATCAATCATTTGTGCCTAACGATTTCACAGGCGCACCGGCACTACTCGATCGGCTGGCTCTATAGAGTGCTGTACCTGGTAGTTCGATGTTGAAATTTTTGACAAATCGAAAATTCAATTTCATAAAATGAAAAAAAACTACTGTAAGTACTGTAAGGGATGACGGTGGGACGATACAGCGTCAGAGGGCAAAATTAACATGCCAATACCGTTCGTTGTTGATGCCAAGGCGATACTTGTAGTCTGAGAAAAAACGTTTCGATTTTTTTTCAAAAATATTTTTCTGAAGAGATTTGCCGTACGGTCGCTGTGGAGAAAAATCGATAGCATAGAAAATAAATGGTTCTTGATGTTGTCAGGCGGCCCAATTCGCCAACTGTTGATTAAACTGTGGTCAGCGCTTTCTAATGACCACGAATGATCTTCGATCTCAAGATAGAGAAAACCCAGGACCAGCCCTCTCCGTTCCGGACAAGGCGACATGAGTGTAGGTGACAAGGTCGAAGAGTTCACGTTAAAATGCTTTAAGGCGCGAGAGGTTGCCCGCGTTCTCCTGTGGTCTTCCCTCAAATCCTCCTCAAAATTATATTTTTATGCCCGTTCGGAGACGATGGAGAGTTTTGGTCCCCATTTTCCACCCACCAGCCGCCAAATGTGTTGTTAAAAAAGAAGGCTGGTCGGCGCCCGCCACACATCGCCGGCGGCTGTGTGAGCACTGTACACGAACGGTGGGTCGGAGCCCGTAACGAGCTCGCCACGTTCACAGATCTCACCACGCTGTCGTTGATTTCCTCGAGCGAAGTGTGTGGACGACGCGAAATCTCGCCGCTTGTAGTGCAAGATCTGCTTAAGAACAAGCAGATGTTGCCCAAGATCGCCGCCTGAAATCCGTTTCCCCCGGAAAATTGCGAAGTTAAAAAAAAACTCTTGAAACGCGGGCCCATAGAATTCGACGCGAGTCGACGAGGGACAAAAATCCTGAATCCTTCTCGCGATGACAATGAAGGCACGTACCGTAGTCGGGAGGGGGAAGGAGGGCCCGCTAACGAGGGCCCACGATGTGACCCCGGATCTGAGTTACTACTGGGAGGGAGCGCGAGAGCAGATGCGAGGATAATGAACGGGATGAAGAAAAAAATACTACAGATAGGCAACCGTGTAGGCAAGCTTTGGCTGTTTGTTCGGAAACTATTAATATACAAATGATATATTTTTTCTATTAATAAGCGTCGGCTTTCCATTACGTATCAACGATCTAGTAATCCCATTTTCGTACTACGGAGTATTTCGATATTTTCATATTCTGATGGTCGGTTTCGATTCTTTATCGAATTTTTTCGATGTCGCGTTTGTTACTTTGACAAGAACCATCACCCAAAAAAAGGTGCACGTAGTAAATCCATATTAAGTACCTGGTACAGCCGGGGTTATTTTTTTCGGATCGTAAAATGGAGTGTTTGCGAAAATGTGCTTTTAGAAATTTAGTTTCCTTCCGCTAAAAAAAGTGAATTGCCTTCCCACCAAGATTTAGGTGTGTTTGCTCCGGAGGCAAACAAAGTCCTGCATGCGACGCCCCCGAAAATGAGGAGGGATGTGGGGATGTGTGGCAAACAAAAAATCAGCGCACGAGCAGCAACGGCAGCCCAGCTAGCGGCAGCCCAGCTAACAGCAGCTAGAGGCAGCATCAGCTTGAGCACCAACAAACCAAACAGCATAAACACCTCCAGCACCACCAGGAGCAACATATTCCATTTTTGCAGTTTTTTGTTTTGGGACCGAGTATTCTTCTCGTCGGTGCTGATGCTGCGTCTGCTGCTGCTGCTTCTGCTGCTGCTTCTGCTGCTGCGCTCGGCCTATGCGCGCCACCGCGCCGGCGCGCTCTGCTTCGAGAACATCCGGCGCCCCGACATGTAAACCGTGGCGAGGCGTCGCCGCCACCGCCACCGCTGCTGCCGCTGCTGCTGCTGCTGCTGCTGCTGCTACCGCAGCGTGGCGGAATTCCACGAACTGCCAGCATGCTGTCACGAGAACAAGTACGAGTAGTCCATTCTGGAATGAGGCATCCTGACACCTAGTGGGCGAGAGCGTACCGTAGCACCGGGCCGCCTGCACTGCGCCGGCGGCCCGCTGGCACAATCTAACGCCGCTCGTCCGAGTCATGCTCCAGCTTTACCTCTCGGGCCCTGTGCTCCCAGCGCCGTTGTCGTGGTGTGTACAGAAAGCAACGAAGGTGGTGCGTGCGAGGCATGGGAGATGCTCGGTGTTTATAAGCTAATGAGGGAATTTGGAGAGCAAGAATGTACGGTACATTTCGTCAAAGTCCTACCTTCGCCAAACTACTTCTTTGACCTTTTTTCAAGTTTTTTTTTACCTCATATCCTACCTTCGGTGTTTTTTTTGGGGGGAAGTAATTTTCTAAAAACACACGCCCGCAAACACTCCAACGTTGCTCTGAATCTCGAAATCAGATCGCATAAGAATCGACCCGCTGTTTATATTTCGATGGTATAAAATATGTACAGCAGTTGACACATCAATATAAAGTACCGGGCACAGCGAGGGTTATTTTTTTGGGATCAGATCGTAAAATGTTAGCGTACATGTCGAAATCAGATCGTGTAAGAATCGGCTCGCTGAGTTTTTTGTCAATGGTATATATACGCGGACGTACAACAAGACCCTATTTTTTGGAGCGTAACGTAATATCATGAACCTCGAAATCTAATCGCTTAATAATGGGCTTTTTAATTTTCGGGTACGTACAGCAAGACTCTCCTTTTCGGAGCGTAACGTAATATTTTGAAGCTCGAAATCGAATCGCTCAAGAATCGGCCTTCTAATTTTTTGTTTTATTGTGTATCCAGGGCCTGGCCCACGCTAGGATGCACGAGTATGGAGGTGGAGGCGGGGCTCCGTGCGGGTTCAGCGTGGCCAATGCGGTGAGCACTTTGGATGGTACTTGACCACTCTTTGGTGTGTGTTTTTTGCTCATTGTGTTTTCATGTTTTTGCTTTGTTTTGGTTGTTTTTGTTTATTTGTTTTGTGAGTTTTGATGACAGCGTGTGTGCTTTTTGCTTTCTTTGGTTTTTCATTTTTCGTTTCGTGTGTTTTGTCCTGGTTGTTTTCATGAAAAGTGTTTTTTTTTCGTTGTTTTGGTTGTTATCATGAAGCGGTATGTGCCGACTCGACGATTTGCTGGGTAACTCCCCAGATTGGTTGTGCCGTCTGCTGTATCTTTCAAGGATACACGTGCGACGGCCATTCTGCGAAGCTTTCCCACAAGCTGCCCTCCACCTCGATGTTTTGCTCTGTTTTGTCGTACTTGTTGTTCGTTGCTGTTTGGGTTTTTGCAGCTGGCGTTTTCCAAGGTGAAGGCCAACCTGGGTCTGGACCAGGCGCACTCGTGCTTTACGGCCGCTGCACCCATCTCGAAGGACGTGAGTTCACATATTATATACCAGGACTTGCCACGCTCTTGCCAGGACTTGCCACGCTCTTGTTGTCCAGGTCTTGGAGTAATTTGCGCCTTTGAACGTCCACATCATGGGGCTCTTCGGGTAACGCGTCCCGTGAATGGCCATTGAAACGGCTATCGCATGATTAGCCAAACGCTAACAACGAACTCCGTTTGTCCGTCTTGTGACTGGCCAGATCTTGGAGTACTTTGCGTCGCTGACACATTCAAATGGTGGAAGTTTCCTGATTGGCCAGGTTAAGAAAACACCCTCCTGCTTGTGTGTTCTGATTGGCAAGACGCCAACAACCAACTCCCTTTGTCCGTCTTGTAATTGGCCAGATCTTGGAGTACTTTGCGTCTCTGAACATCCATATCATGGAGGTGTTCGGGCAGTCTGAGTGCACGGGGCCGCAGACGCACAACACGCCGCAAGCTTGGAAGATGGGCTCCGTTGGCCGACCGATGGTGGTGAGTAGTTGTCGACAAGTTATCGACAACAACCAACTACTCCTCCGCCCGGTAACATAGGCATGCCATATGTTGCACGAATAGTGGTGTACGTAAACGGCGTTTTCGTTTCCGGACAGATTGGTATGTATGTACGGCGCAGAGACGTACTGAATCACGTGTTTTGCGCAGGAACATTATTTTCCATGAAATGTTTTAAATACGCCAGGTCTGAGTCCGATCAATTTAAGGGTCCATGGTCATGGGTGCAAGCTGCGTGATACTCCGGTCGCGTAGTGACACTGTTATAGATCGTAAGAGTTTTGAACCTAAATGTGCTGTGCTAGACGGATGGGTGACGAGGTTGTGGGCCCAGCCGTCCATGTCCGACCGTTAGCGCGTTGTCGGTCCGAATACCGTTTCCCCAATATTTGCTTTTTACATTTAACTCAGTTTAACTTCATACCCTGGCAGTTTTTTTCGATGTCGTTTTACTCTAGTACAGTATACACCCGCGAAGAAGAAATTGCTCAATAAGAACTTGATGCTTATTTGTGGGCAGACGTTGAGAAAATTGGACTATATGTAGTAAGAAATCGTGCGCAAGCGGCGAGCGCTCCACTAAGTTCTACCTGGTATATACTAGCAGCTTTTGACCAAGGTTGTTAGAGGGTGGTGTCACAATAAGAAGCTGAGGCTCATAGCAAATATGATTTTTGTCGTTGGCGAGCGTATGTTGCTGTATATACCAGGACCTGGTAGTTTTGACGGTTTTCTTGGTAAAGTGTACACCTGGTATGTTTTCTTGACGTTTTGCGGCCATGAAGACGAGACCGTGGCAACTTAGCAGATGGCGGCGAAAGCTTTCCTTCGTGTTTGATTTTGAGTTTGAAACCGTTTTCATAGAGCTGTCTGTCGGTGTCTGTCGATGTCTGTGTTCGCGCACCCCAGGGTACCAGGTCATTGTTGGTTGTCAGTCGGTTGGGGGTGGTATTTTGCCGGGTCTGAGAACTACTCCATTTGTTGGCCAATAGAAACGACCTGAACATATCACTGAATGAGCTCGCCTGACGATCTATCTGATCTTTGGGGACGGTGAGCTGTTCGCCTTCGCGAGCTAGAAAGCACTTCGCGGTAGGATCAAGGTACGGGCGTAGGCCCTACTCTACCCCTAACCCTTACCCTTACCCTACTTTTTTTTTTTTCTTTTTTTCACACACATCTACTTTCCAGCTTGCGGACAGGCCGTGGTCACAGGTGTCGTCCCTTCTCTCCCCCGTTTCTCGCCTTGATTTATTTTCGCGCATAGGGTTCAGCAATCCCACTGCTCGTCGATTTTTCATCGAGTGTTGCTGACTCACGCTCTCGCGCTTTACGCAAGTCAATTTGTGCACAAGAAAAAGTCCCCACGAATTTATACGAGTATGCACTCGGGGGGATTCCGAAATTGACCTATACCAGGCTCGAGGATATAACCTGATACGCCACCGGGGCCCCCATGTTTGACCCTGACCCCAACCCGGACCCAAAACGGGTCAGAATTGGGCGAGAAACGAGGGTGCGCCGCTTTTCGATGTGTTTTTTTTTACTGTTTCGAATACGTCGGCTTCAAACAGTTCGATCAGCTAAGGGTCAATTCTCAACTTTGCATGCTGCATGATGCTGCGGTCGCGCGTTTTTAGTATTTTAAGGCCTGGATTTGGTCATGTAAGGCCATTTCTTATACGGTCGGATTCCGCCAGTCGAAAACGGCCCTTTTCGACTGGACTTTTTTTCGACTGGAATCTGCTGGCCCTTCTTCTTATCGTCAGTCGAGTCGATTTTATAGTGTTTGTGCTCTTCCTAGAGGCGGTTGGTGTGAGGGTGTACTACTGCTGTACAGCAATCGAAATCGGTTGGCAGCTCTGTGCTTCGCGCTTTCTCCGCGAGCAACGGCTCGACGAACCCTCGTCCCAGCGAGTTGGTGGCTTTGGGCTTAGCCGAAAGCCGCCAAAGCTACGTGCGTGGAGTTGCACCCAGCCGAGAGCCGCCAAAGCTACAGCAGGCGCAGCCGTTGTTGGCAGCATGGGACATACCGCGCGCTGCTGCCGTCGTGTGGTACACGCTGCTGGCGAGCGGAACTAGGAATGCGCCACGCTGACTTGCTGCGAGAAGCAACAGCAGTGATAGCCACGCCAGCGTCAGCGCCTTGTATGATACTGCAGTGTGGTATCTGGTATGGGTGCGTGGCCGTGTGGCGGTGTGGCTGTGTGTGTGGTGGTGGGATGCACGATGCGATCGGTTCAAAAAACACGTGTAAAACTTTTTCGACTGAGTTTTTCGACTGGAGGATCCAGTCAAAAAAGTCGAGTTTTCGACTGGATCCGCCAGTCGGAATTCTCAATCGAAAAAATCTCGATTTGGGCTTTAGTCGAAAAAGACCGTTTTCGACTGACCAATCCGACTGTATAAGGAATGGCCTTAGGGGTGATTTCAGCCCATCGTGAATCATTCTGCACGCTGATATATGCCGGGTACTGTATAACTATTTCCTATCGCTCCGATCTGCGGACCACCACCACATAAGCCCTCGCTCGGCCAATGAGAGAACGTAAAAACTTCTCCTCAAGATCCGCGTGGACATATTGTTAGGCCTGCTGCACTAAACATTAGAACTGTGAGTGAGTGGGCACGGCTTGAGTCACCAACTAGTTGTTAGTCGGAATTATTGTCAGTGGTTTGCCGGAGGTGCCGACTATCCGACTTTTTCTGTTTCCATACTTGTTTTATGTGATGTACAGGAACGATTGGATTGGATCGCGCGGGATGCATTTTTTCCTCTTTGCGATCCCAGTTACTTTGGCTCGCTTCGCTCGCTTGACTTCAGTTGGCAAGTCGGCTGGCCATCAGCTGGCTTGTCCCGCCGACTTGCCGACTAAGGTCAATTACTCGGATAACGGCGCCTACCGATTAGTTATTGTCCGTGAACTCCTGCCGACTCGCAGCTGTACTGTTACTGCAATATTGGATTGGAGTGTAGAAGTATGCGGTGGAATAGTGATAGTTATTGTTTATTACCTGCTATGTGGGTACCTGGCATTTTACTGTGCTTTCACTTTTTGCCCTGGCCTTGGATGGTGACTTGGTATTGGAACTCATGCAGGGGACGGAGTCGAAGATTGACCCGGAGACCGGAGAGCTGTGCTACCGTGGCCGGCACATCTTCATGGGGTAAGTCCTGACATATCCTACTGTAGCAATAGTATAATAGTAGTATAATCGTAGTAATAGTATAATACTACGGCTCCAGTAAGGTTGTGGTGTGCTATAGCTTGTCGAGCAATATAACCGCCTTGTTGGGGAATGCCGTCTTATTCCTTCCTTCTAGGTTATGAATGCTGTACTGCACTCCCCCAGTCGCGCCAATCGATTTTGACCGCCTTATATCGGGATACTGTACCGCCTTATATCGGCATACCGCACTAATGGGGGACCCCCACTGTACCTTATTCTTGCGACCGCTAGGAAGTGCTGTCTACAAGGTACATGGCGTTAGGAAGTGTTGTCTAAGAGGTACATGGCGTTAGGAAGTGCTGTCTAAAAGGTTCATGGCGTTAGGAAGTGCTCTCTAAAAGGTACATGCGCGTCACCGAGAGGATCGACGCAGCATAGCGCACTTGATAAGGTGTACGAGACCTCCGACGATTCAAAACCGAAAGTCGAAAAGAGGGTTTTTCGGTAGTTTTTCGATCCGTTTCTTGCAGGCAAAAAACTAGCCTATCGGTCTTTTTTCAGGTCGCAAATGGGGCATGCTAGAGTTTGTATGCCATATTTATCCACATATCGGTACAGTAACTAAAGGCCGTTGGCGTGGCATTGTAGAGCCCACGCACTTTTACCACCTGGTATATAATATGAAGGGCCGTGGGGGTTACATACTAAATCCGCTGCACTTCCGTGTTGTGTGGCTGTTAGTGTAGCGTACTGAAACCGTATGCTTTTCGACGTGTATGGCCGTTGGATTCGCATTAATTAAATCTCACGCACTCCACTTTTTTTGGCTGATGGATAGTGTGAAATATTGGTAAATCCCATACCTTCCTGTTATATGTGGATTAGCGAAGGCTGTGGTAAATAAAACCGATCGAGACCGATTTTGACATCTTTGGTGAAAAACCGCCAAACTATTCGAGGCGCTTTCGTGTTGACTTTTCGTTCACAACTCTACTCTGGCAGAACCGAACAGAAAATCGAAAAAGTCGATTTGTTGAATTTCCAATACCTGGTGTGACGGGTTACGTCAAACTTTTCAATGCGATGTGGTATTATAAAAATAAAAATACACTCCAGCTGTGAGATACCAGGTAGAAGAGTTGGTCGAAACCCCTATTTTTTCGATCATTTCTATGCAATGTCCGGTATCGATTGTTTCGATGCCATGTCCTGTATCGATTGTTTCGAGGCGACATCGTATCTGGACCATATTTTATTGTTGCGACCACAATGCAACCTGTGCTGTTAAAAGGTACATGCACGCTCCTGACAAGACTGCGGAGACGATCGACGAGGACGGCTGGATGCACAGCGGGGATATCGCAACCTTCGACGAAGACGAAGACCCAAGGGTGCCCTCTCCCAGGTCGGTAGCATTTTCGTCTGGAACACCTTTCTTAGCTGAACGATTATAATCCATTATTACTATTGATTAGGTTTTGACTCACGACAACATGCCAAAAATAAGATCTGATCTGTCTGGCATGTTTTGTTTTTTTGAAGTGCGTAGTGATGGAATAGCGATATGAGACCTGATGTGTCTGGTACGTTCTTTTGCTTTGTTTTTGTTGGCACGCGCAGCGGCTTCATGCGCATCACCGGCCGCATCAAAGAGCTCATCATCACAGCAGGAGGGGAGAACATCCCGCCCGTGCTCATCGAGGTGAGATGGCCTAAACTATGAACGTTTTCGCTTTTAGTTACTATTAATAGTAGTCGGTATTACCTGTCGGGGATTGCTTGCGCGGTGGCTAATTATTCTTTCGTTGGTTACCCGTTTGCGACACCGTCGGTATTTTCAAGCCAACGCAACGATCTCCCAAAGGGGAAGCTAAAAAACATATGAACTCGTTTCAGCTTTAGCTATCCGTAGGCGGTGTTACCTGCCGGGTGACTTGCGCGGTGGCTAATTGTTTTCTCTTTAGTTGTTACAAGAGCTGTGTCCCTCCCTTTTAAACTTGCGACACCCCCGGTATTTCTTCAAGCCAACCACATCCCCCTCCTTAAGGGGAAGCTTGTACTATATACACGAAACGACCAATCAAAACGACTGCACAGATACAGTTTACACGTAGGACAGCGACGTCGGAACGGTATTTTTAGTTGATATCACAGAGATTGCCTTTCCGGTTGGAGGGAACATCCCCGCCTGTGCTCATCGCGGTCAGGTACAAACCTATCGACCAGTCAAGTTGTTCGGGTTTTACTTTTTATTATCGGCACCAGGTGTGAGTTTATCGCGTAGACTGGCTGGTACACACTATCGTTCACGAACGTTATGAGACGTCGGTGTTCAAACCTTTTCTCGTGGTGTCACACTGGGCTCGAGCGTATGGTCTGCATTACCTACGCGTGTTGTGGAGATGCTGTTGATACCATGCGTATGCCCGGGTTTAGTAAGCACTGTGTACCGTGACCGTGTGCCATGGTCTGATACGCTATGTGCTATCTCTATTAATAGGTTATGCGCGATCTGTATATTGCATTTCAGATCCAGGCTACGGTCTGGGTGATTTTGTCAGGGTACCTTTGCAGTCAAAGATTTTTGTGCTTTCGCTTTCGCTTTTTTTTTTTTTTTCTCCCACACACTTTTACTTTCCAGCTTCTGGACAAGCCGTGGTCACAGGTGTCGTCGCTTCTCCCCCCACGGTTCTTGCCCTAAGTTTTTATCGTGCATAGGCTTCGGTAATTATTGCTCGTCGATTTTTCATCGAGTGTTGCATTGCATTGAAGACTTTTTATTTTTTATTTTTTATTGTCCCCGGGTGAAGGGGGAAGAAAACGCTCAAGCTCACCACACTTCTACGTGTTTTCGTACACGCCGTGGCGATAAATACCCCATTTAAGCGATCGGATCGGAACGGAATCACGGCCGGCCACGCGTTACGCATTCGCTGCCGCTGAACTGTTTTGCCGCGCACTTTAATTGGTGGTTTGTCTATCTGTCTGTCTGTCTTTCTTTCTGTCTGTCTGTCTGTCTGTCTGTCTGTCTGTCTGTCTGTCTGTCTGTCTGTCTGTCTGTCTGTCTGTCTGTCTGTCTGTCTGTCTGTCTGTCTGTCTGTCTGTCTGTCTGTCTGTCTGTCTGTCTGTCTGTCTGTCTGTCTGTCTGTCTGTCTGTCTGTCTGTCTGTCTGTCTGTCTGTCTGTCTGTCTGTCTGTCTGTCTGTCTGTCTGTCTGTTCATTTTGTTTCGTGTGTTTCGTCCTTTTCAGAACGAGTTCAAGTCGGAACTACCGTGCATTGCGAACTGCATGGTTATCGGGGACAAGCGAAAGTTCCTTACCATTCTCATCGCACTAAGGAGCGAGGTACGTACGGCTCGTGCTCTCTACTGCCGTTTTGTCGATTTGTCCTACAAGTGCACCTTTTATTCGTGACGTGTTTTACCTACCCCTTTTGCTTGTTTGCGGTTCGAGTTTTTTAGTCGAAATAATTGCCTTTGATATTGGTCTTGAAAGTTTGTGCTTCACGGGTTGAACTTGTTCTTTTCTGTTGTAAGCGTGAAACTTTGAACTGTTGACGCCCACTATTCAATTCACTCGTAGTTCTGCAGGACATTGATGCAAGGTTGAGGGTTCTGTGGGGTACGTACAGAACTATACTATACTATACTATACTAGAGTATACTGTACTAGAGTATACTGTACTATACCCTACCCCCGAGTATTGTTACCCTACATGTAACTTATGGAAGTTCTGTAGGGCATTCATTCCCGTACCCGGAAGTTTTTTGGTATGGTATGTACGACTTTTATACCCGTACCCAAAACTGCTGGAAGTTCTGCAAGATTCCCATACCCTTACCCGGAATCCACAAGCCCTACAGAACATAACCGTGGATTTATGAACTTTTGAGTATTTATTTTCCGTTTGGGCTTGAAGAAAGTTTTTCGTTATTTGTTTGTTCGTTTTTGTTCTTCTATTTTTTTTTCTTGTTTGCTCATGTTGGAATTGGCTCCTAGTTTGGGGCATGACAATCTTGACTACGGAAATTTTGCTCGTTCGTTTTGGACTTGAATCTATACTTGCTCCGAAAAGCGAACACGTAATTTCTACGCTTTTGACAACCATTTCTAAGATATTTAAATCTAGTGATGCTTTTTTGTTATATTAATCGTTTTTCAACCTTAGGTGGATGCGGAGGGTTTGCCTACGAGCAAGCTGACCGGAGACAGCTTGATGGCGTGCGAAAAGATCGGCAGCACCGCCACCACGATCGAGGAAGCTAAGGAGGACCCCAAGGTAAGACTTAACCGAACGTTGACGCCTTTCCATCTCGCCGGGAACTCGTTTTTGCGGACATTTTCGTTGGAATTTGTACAGGGAGATTTTGAGGCTCTACAAGGGTTAACGGGCGTTGGTGATGGCCCGATAAATGGGGCAGATGCGGCTCTTGGTGGTAGTATACTGCTGATAGGGAATGCTGGGTGGTGATAGACACGGGTGTTTGTGATGGTAGGCAGGCGTGTTGAGGGCACCTTATAACTTATTCGAGAAAATGGTTGACATACCCTTTAAATGATCTATAACCCTAACCGCAACCGACTGACACGCAACCAACCAACCAATGTAGGGTGAAACCCCATTCGTCTCGCCCGCAGTGTGCGTCAACCATGTTGTCGAATAAGTGGTAAGGTCTAGTGGTGAGATCTAGTGGTAAGGTCTAGTAGTGGTAAGGTCTAGTGGTAAGGTCTAGTGGTAAGGTCTAGTGGTAAGGTGTAGTGGTAAGGTGTAGTGGTAAGGTCTAGTGGTAAGGTGTAGTGGTAAGGTGTAGTGGTAAGGTCTAGTGGTGAGATCCAGTGGTAAGGTGTAGTGGTAAGATCTAGTGGTAAGGTCTAGTGGTAAGGCCTAGTGGTAAGGTATAGTGGTAAGGTCTAGTGGTAATGTCTGGTAGTGGTAAGGTCTAGTGGTAAGGTCTAGTGGTAAGGTCTAGTGGTAAGTTCTAGTGGTAAGGTCTAGTGGTAAGGTCTAGTGGTAAGGTCTGGTAGTGGTAACGTCTACATATAGTGGTAAGGTCTAGTGGTGAGGTCTAGTGGTGAGGTCTAGTGGTAAGGTCTAGTGGTAAGGTGTAGTAGTGTGTAGTGTGTAGTAGCGGGGGTGTTATTCGATTGAAACCGACTATCAACAGCAAGAAAATCGGAAACGTGGAAAGGCTGAACCCTAACCCTAAGATAAAAAGGAAGGCACGTAACGGGGCGGAGAAATGGAAGGCACCTATGACCATGACCATGATCATGACGTTGTCTGTTGTCCAGAAGATAAGAGAGTGATAAGAGAGGTGAAACCTGACTCGTGCCGCGATTGGGGCAGCGCTTTTTGGCTAGGATATTTTTTGAATGGCGGGGCTCCTTGATTCCAAATAGGTTGAAAATATTAAAACGTCGCAAAATATTAAAATGGCCACAATGTGTAGACTATACCTACTGTAGGCCGGGTCGCGCTTCCGTTTTTTTTCAATTTTTGTCAAAATCATTTTTTCGGGGTGAGGTACACTGTGACATAATTACTTGGATTTAGTATAGGGAGGGGTTTCCGGGCTGTAAAGGGGTTGGCAGAAATGGTTGATTTTTCCTCTACCGCCTTAGCTTATGTGTTTAGCCTACCCGACAACAGAAAACCGTCAACAACGGGGGAGGGTGGATTACCTGCTACCATAGTGCCAGGTATTGGACAAAGGTTGTTTGCTGGCTGTGACCCGACCGTCGGTTTGCTTTGGCCGACCCTCGGTTTTGATCTGGGAAGGCGATAGCTTGTGTTTTGTGGGGTTTGTGGCTAGGCCATGGAACAGCGGCGCCTACCGCGATGAGCGCTGACGGTATACCGGTAGACTAAGGTGCTTTCCGTGGCGGGTTTGCGCTGTACCCTAAGGTAGCGAACAAAAATCGAACACACTGTTTTGTGGCTGTGCTGTATTATTTTGTTCTAGAAGCATGAGCATGAACGCGACCTGTCACGAAACAAAGGCGTTTCGTAGCTAAGCCCCCCACCCCCCCGCCCCAATCCTTCCCCCCCTCGTTTGTGGTGATGTAGTGGAAGGAGTACATCGACGCGGCGATGAAGGCGTGCAACTCTCGTACCACGTCCAACGCGCAGAGGGTGGCCAAGTGGACCTTCCTTCCCAACGACTTCTCCGTAGAGGGTGAGTAAGACGCATGCTATGTAAGGCGAAAAGGTGCACCCAAATGTTGGCACTTGCTGCGGTAAAGTTATCAGTTGAATGGCTTGGTCCCTAACTCAAAAGTGGTCAGAAATACCTGGTAGGCAATTCGTTGCATGGTTCTCGTTGTGTCCCTAGGCCATAGGATTTTGCATCCGGTAGCAGTTTCTTTTTTCTCCAAATCAGTTTTCGGGAGGCGTCTTAAGATCCCAAATTGAGGAACCTCAAAAAAAAAGCGGCGCACCTCTATTATATATTTATTTATTTATTTATTTATTTATTTATTTATTTATTTATTTATTTATTTATTTATTTCTTTCTTTCTTTCTTTCTTTCTTTCTTTCTTTCTTTCTTTCTTTCTTTCTTTCTTTCTTTCTTTCTTTCTTTCTTTCTTTCTTTCTTTCTTTCTTTCTTTCTTTCTTTCTTTCTTTCTTTCTTTCTTTCTTTCTTTCTTTCTTTCTTTCTTTATTTCTTTATTTATTTCTTTATTTCTTTATTTCTTTATTTCTTTATTTCTTTATTTCTTTATTTCTTTATTTCTTTATTTCTTTATTTCTTTATTTCTTTATATCTTTATTTCTTTATTTCTTTATTTCTTTATTTCTTTATTTCTTTATTTCTTTATTTCTTTATTTCTTTATTTCTTTCTTTATTTATTTATTTATTTTCTCACACTTCTACTTTCCAGCTTCTGGACAAGCAGTGGTCACAGGTGTCGTCCCTTCTCCCCCCCGGTTCTTGCCTTCAATTTTTATCGCGCATAGGGTTCAGCAATCCCACTGCTCGTCGATTTTTCGTCGAGTGTTGCTAACTCACGCTCTCGCGCTTTCCGCAAGTCAATTTGTGCCCAAGAAAAAGTCCCAACGAATTTATACGAGTATGCACTCGGCGGGGCTTGAACTCGAACTATTATAGCATGTGTCCACGAGCTGTTTTTTTTTTTCGGAGGCTCCAAGCCACTTTTGGAGCTCTACGACAAAAAAATAGACAAAGGTTTGGGTAAATTGAACGCGCTTTTCTCATCGATAAACCATCCCATGGCCTAGCTATTAGTTATTTATACTGCACACTGCAAGAATGACAGAATTCCGACGATTTTGGTCTAAGATGGGTTAAGGAGCTCCGTCATGAAGATTTTTTTTTTTCGTTGCGAAAAAGAGAGCCACCTCTATCGTATCACGCGTGGTATCATGCTAACATTACTCAATGCTATACTAGTGCTGCTATACTCAATGCTATACTAGTGCTGCTATACTCATGCCCCAATTATCAGGGCTTTTATTTCGCGGGTCGGACCACGTCTGGTGGGTCGAACTGGGTCAGAGTGACCCGACCCGACCCGACCCGACCCGACCCAATCCAACCCGACCCGACCCGACCCGACCCGACCCGGGAGAATCGAATCGGACCGGGTGAAGGTGAACGGACCCTAGCCGTGATAACTGAATACCTCCTGAGTCGACCCGTGATATTTTGGATATCACCGCCTGGCCCGACCCGACTTGATCCACAGAGTTTTGATCCACGGGCCGGGTCAATGACCCGTTAAAAGCCCTGATTGAATTGATATGCTGTATATATTTAATAATTGCCTTTAACAAGGATGACTGATGACAACTTACCAAAAACGGGCCGGCCGGTGTATCACGGTGTATCACGCAGCTTGCAAAGGTGAGTATCGACCCTAAATTTGTCGAACTCACAGCTGACGTGGTTAGCATATGTTCTGAACTATCTACCGGTGTGATCCTAGTTCGAGGTATATATGCGTTGACCCCTCGGCGTGTTCTTGTTATCATCGGTTCAGTGTGCATCACCGGTTTTTCATCGCTAGTGTTATTTCGATCATTCTGGACTGAATCAGCCACGTATGCGTTCCTTCTTCAACGTCTCCTCTGTACAGGGTTGAGCAACTCTACGATAGGTTGCTGTACTGTACAATGCCACACTGCCGTCAGAAGCGATTTGTTGGAGTGAACACTATTAATACTTGTTCCTGTCATTCTAATAGTCTACCTCGTATAGTAGTACTATTTTATATATATATATTAAATACTTTGTATATTTTGAGGACGTCAGCCGTGAGTTCGACGAATTTCTGCTCATTTATTGCTAACATTGTTTAATTTTGACGAACGTCGCAGATATAGCGGGGATTTTGGTAGCTTCCCTTTTCACGCTTAAGTGCTGCCGCCCGTCGCCGTATCAGCTTTTTTTCTTGTTCGACCTCGTTCGCCCCCACGCGATTTCATCTGATCCAACTCGATCCCATTTGATGCCATTTTTGATCTCTTTGGAGCCTGTTCAATCCCATTCGACGCCACTCGATATGCCGTTTCACCCAACTCGATCCTACTCGATGCCAATTGATGTCTTTTTTATCGCATGGGACTCCTTTTCCCCGTTCGATCCCATTCAATATCGCTCGATGGTCTCATTTGATCCCGCTCGACACCGTTCGATCCCATGTTGTTCGCTTTCGATTTCACTCGATTCCATTCGATTCCACTCGATCCCGGTCGGTGGTATTCGACCCCGTTCGATCCCATTCAATCTCGTTCGATTCTGCTTGATTCCATATGATCCCAGTCGGTACCGTTCAATCCTATTCGATTCAACTCGATCTCGTTCGATGTCCGCTTTCGATTCTGTTCGATCCCGTTCAATCTCGTTCGGTGCTTCTCGATCCCGTTCGATCCCATTCAACCCCGGTTAATGCGATTTTATCCCTTTTTCTTATCCCATTCCATCCCATTCCATCCCGTTTGATCCATATGCAGGCGGAGAGCTTACCCCAACCATGAAGCTCAAGCGCGGACCAGCATCGGAGAAGTACTCGGCCTTAATCGAGAGCCTGTACGCATAATTTTGCGACCAATTGGATCAAGCGTATCATCTACACGACCCGATCCATTTTTTCATGTTCATCATGTTCACCACCTGACCCATTTGAGGTCCTCGCAGGGGTGGAGTTGGGGGGGGGGGGCTGGCGGCGGGAGGAGGGGGACAGGGGGGGGGAGGGGCAAGGCGAGATGTTTCTTTTGAGATATTATTGCTCCGTCGCGAATGCAGTCGTTCCGTCGCGAATATCGCAGTTCCGTTCGAATGCAGCACTTGGGGGAGATGTTTTGTTTCAGATGTGATGGTTTTGTCTCGGATGTGACCGTGTGTTTGGTTCCGTTCCAATTATGATGGCACGGTCCGTCAAGGTTTTTAAAATCAAACGCGGTTCGCGGTGTTTTTGTCAACGGATAAAGCTGTTGCTCCACCACTAGACTGCTCTTTGTTCTGGCATTTTATTGGAATTTTCCTGGGTTTTGATGCTTTTCCCTGGAAATTTCCCGGAATTTTCCTATTTCTTTTTTCGTGCCGCGACGCCCGTTCGTCCCAGTTCGTTTGTTACTAGCTAGCTGTGTGCACATGGGGGGGTGGGGGGTGCTTAGGAACGAATGAGAGCGGCGGATTGAGCCGAATATCATTACGGAAAATGTAACCGTCGACGCCCCCGAAACGTTCGGTATCGCGCCGCGTTTTTATTCTGCTCGGCACCGGACTATTTGTGGGTCGCACAGACCAAAAGAAGAAGAATGCGTATTATTTTCTATTTTCGAGTTCGTTTATTGGACCTCGGCTCGTCTCGCCAAACATGAAGTGGACTTAAGTGGACTTGTCAACAAGAAATTAAAGATTTTTAGAGTTCGTTGGACGTCTGTTGTGTTTCTCGACGAGTATCAAGTGTGCTATTACTTCGTTTCGTTTTGTTTTGTTTTGCTTTTGTGCTTTTTTGGTCTGTTTTTGTTTTGGATGCGGCTACGGCGGGAGCGGCGGGGCGGCGGCGGGTTTTGGGTCCTCCTGAGGCATGTGACGTGCCGTCAAGGGCGCTCGCGCGAGGGAGAAGTATTTTTTTTTTCGATTGTGCGCGTTTATTGAGCGTGGCCCGCCCGTCTCACGGACTGCAGCTGCCCTCTCTCGCCAGTTACAAGCTTGGGTCGTCTTGACCCTTACACTGCTTGAAAATTAGTGAACTTTCTTGTCAAATCGCAAACTTTGTTCCTCACAAAGGGTTGCAGGCCTGCAGGGGTCAATGAACCCCGGTTACTGATACGAGTTGCACCGGGCCCACGTTTCAGGAGCAAAATTTCTTGGAATTTGGCGTGGGGTTTGTCTTCGCGGCTAGTTTGAGTACCGACCGATCCACGCGTTCCGGAGCATCCTACGTGGGATTAGTGTGGAATTTGTTTTAGCAGCTACAGTAGTTTGTGGAAGTGTGGAGTCTAGTGTTGGTTTTGGAGGTTTTGATCAAGGCGTGGAAGGCGTTTGTCTGCTTCGCGGACGCGAGATAGACGGGGAGCGACTCGTCATCTGTGCGGGAGTGGGTACTTATCCGACTCGACAACTTTTTGCAGTCATGTTTTTTGGGAAAAGCTGCTGTATTTTGGAGTCGGAATCAGGGTGCGGTACATGTTTGTTGCTTTTTTTTGCTGTTGTGATAATCTCTTCATGTGCGCCAGATGTGCACGCGCACCCAGCCCCACCCATGCAAGCTATTGGGCATGGATTTCTTGCAATGATAGTTTAAGGTTTCTATGCAGTGTGATTGTTACGAGGATTTCGATATAGAAAGCGTTTTGTGTTTGCGTAGCAAGAGAGAATAGCGATCGTCCAACCTGGGTACGGGTAGGCGCGGGTGGCGGCGGCGGAGGTGGAAGAAGGGGTGTTCTTATATCTGCAGACCTTCACTCGGCTCGTGTGTGGAATGTAGTGGGAGTATATTTCCTGGGAGGCATTTCGATATAGAAAGCGTTTTCTGTTTGCGTAGCAAGGGAGAATAGCGAGCACCCAACGTGGATACGGGTAGGCGCGGGTGGCGGCGGCGGAGGTGGAAGAAGGGTTGTTCTTTCATCTGCAGACCTTCACTCGGCTCGTGTGTGGAATGTAGTGGGAGTATATTTCCTGGGAGGCATTTCGATATAGAAATCGTTTTCTGTTTGCGTAGCAAGGGAGAATAGCGAGCACCCAACGTGGATACGGGTAGGCGCGGGTGGCGGCGGCGGAGGTGGAAGAAGGGGTGTTCTTTTATCTGCAGACCTTCACTCGGCTCGTGTGTGGAATGCAGTGGGAGTATATTTCCTGGGAGGCATTTCGATATAGAAAGCGTTTTCTGTTTGCGTAGCAAGGGAGAATAGCGAGCACCCAACGTGGATACGGGT